>CM053586.1:269886869-269906710 GCA_028646515.1 Pseudochirops corinnae
TCCTATAATTAAATGCAATACATAAAAGAACAATAAAACATGATTGATATGGAAAGAAATTAAATAACTTGATATCATTCATGTTATTTTGTGTTGCTCTTGTTATTTTCTGCTTTTTTCCTACTTATATATTTTGTGTTGCCAATGGAGATAGCCACAGTGTTACTTTTCTTTCCTCTCCATAACTGAAGTTCACTTTAAAAAAAATTCTATGCCATTTACATAATTTCAAACTGTAAATTATGCTCCTGTGATTTCCAAGCATGGTCAATGATATCTCATCCTTTCACGATATCATCTTGATTCTAGGAATGAAAAACTGTACACATACACTATATGGGAATTATATTTCAAAATACAAAGACTGTCACATGAGATAGGAGATTGATTAGAAGGCTTGAAATGAAAATTTGATTTCTTTCAAAATTTTAGTCTACCAGGAAGTAGGTGACTTTCTCCTAGTTCAGAAGTAATTAACTATGTTAAAAAACTACTGTAGCTGTTGTTGTTGTTGTTTGTCCCTCCTTCTAGAAGAGGACCACGACCTCACAAAGGTGATGCCATGACTTGCAAATGAATTGGATTTAAGTGAGGCAGGGCTGTGCCAAATCACCAGCCTCACTTTCTCCTCTGGAATCATTTGGGTCCAGTGACAAGATACAGATCAGGATAACTGGAAGACCATGGTCTTTTTAAGCTAATGTCTTTCCCAAGTCTCAGTCTGACTGAGGCAATACCCGTTCAGTGTTTAAGGGTAGACACTCAGAGTTTCTGGCCAAAACTGAAACAATTGCTATTTACATTCACTCAGAACAATCAAAGCCCAAACAAAGGCCAGTAACTTAGCCAATCAATGAGAGCTAGAGTGATTTGGATTTTTTAAGGCATGGTTCTTAAGAAAGAAATCTACCCCATAAACCCCAATATCTTACAAGGTTTCACTGATCAAAATTTACATGCCTTTGGCCATTATTATTGTCTTTTCATAAATGAGGAAACTAAGGCTCATAGGGGTTAAGCAACTTGTCCAGGGTTACTAATCTATGACCGTTTTAGGCAAAACTTGAACTCATGTTTTCCTAAACTCCAAATTCATAAGAAAAACAAAGAGAGGGAGAAGAGAAGGTGAAAAAGAAAAGGAAGGAGAAAAGGAAAGGATCAGGTAGAGGAGGGAGAAGAAAATAGAAGAGACAAACAAAGGAAGAGAAGGTGAAAGAGGACTGGGAAACAGAGAAGAAAAGAAAGAACATAAGGATAGAGGCAGACCTAGGTTGTCCCTTTCTGAGGCAGAAAAGGTAACAAAATATATAGTATGATTTAACAAATCTGAAAGACCCTCCATGTCTGAAAATATTTCTACTACTGGTCTCCCAAAGTTCCTGTAATTACCACCATTAACATGACCAGCGCTTTAAAAAAAAAAAAAGCAAATATGTTACCTGAGCAGGGTTAATACCTTAGCTGTTGTGTTTATCGGTATATAGCCCCCAAAAGTAGGGTTTTGGAGGAATTAGGCAAGAGACAAATCTATCCTGATAGGGGACAGGAATTGAAAAATGTTCCTTAGGGAAGCAGAAGTAGAGGGCAAAGGAATGAGATTCGAGACTGGAAGTCTTCCTATACAATACATGCTGAGGAAGTATAAATAAAACAAGTGGCAGTCACACAAAGACATGATTCCAGATTCTAAAAGGAGATAAAAAAGTGGGGCAAAGAACATAGAGCCAACCATGGACAGAAATGCCAATGGGGCATGAAGCAATAGAATTGTTAGAACTCTGTGGGATTAATTAGGGAAAGTCTCTCTGAAGCTGTGTAAGTTAAAACTAAAAGTTTCTAAAAGGAAACTTTGTTTTAAAATATTTGAATCTAAATTCCAAAGGGAAACCCATTTAAGAATAAAGAAAAAACTAAGAAATCTGAGAATGGAAGTAAAAGATCTTTAATAACTAGAAAAGTAAAAGGCATAACAGAGAGCTGTGAATGAAATATTTTCTAAAGAAGGGACTGCTGAATCAACACTGACCAGTGCACTTCATCATAATTATCAGGACATAGTAGTGCCAAGGGATTTATAAAAATCCCACTCAGCAAATAATTGCCCTGCTGTTAGGAGATAGTCAGAGTGTTAACACACTGTCACAGTCCAGCGTTTAGTAAGATATTCAACATTCAATTACTCTTGCTGAAAACTAAAAGGAAACACAATCATTTCTCAGCTGTAGCAGTTTTGCTTCCACATGAATTCTGGAGAATAGTCTTATTAACTCTCATGCATTGTTTCTCTGGAAGGAACAAGAACATCTTGGTAATATTAAGGATTTGCAAAGAAAACATTTGCAAAATATTTTTGTCTGTACAAAACAAGTGTTTTCCAATTATGCAGATCTCAAATGTTTTTCCCCCCTTCTTTTCATTTTTCCATGTAAGCATAGTAATGAAATAAATATTTTGGGACAAATACTGGGCAAATTTAATTCATCAACAAGTGTTTATTAAGCATATACTATGTTCTAGGCACTGAGGATACAAATATAGCAAATGATATTTTCAGGGAGATTTAAGATACCCCTAGATGTAGATGTCAGAGGCTCTGAAAAGTGCTTCTGAAGGACTTCTCATGGAACATTTCAGGGACCCCAAAATTGGAGATTACCAACCCTGAGATAAATATAAATCTATTCCTTAGTTATGGAGATGACTTTAGGTGGTGGATTTTCACGTAAGAGAGAGCTTTATTTTGATACAATTTTTAGGTTTTGTTGTTTTTTTTTTTAATCTCAAGCTCATCTGTACTTCACTTCCTACCCATTTTCCACTATAACTGGAAGCAAGATCTCCCACAGAAAGAGATGCAAGTTTATAATTTATTTCCTATCATCCTAGCTCTGAAATAAGCATGCATACTTTCTTTTGGGCTTCTTATGGTTTAGACATTTGTTAATTATAGAGGAATTATAAAGGTTACCTCAGAGGAATTAAAAATCAACAAACAAAAGGAAAAAGCAATAAAGTCCAATCCTACAAGCTTTTATTAGCCACTTACTATGTGCAAGGCATTGTGCTACATACTGGAGGACACACAGATTTAAAAAAAAAAAAATTGCAGTCTCTCCCCTCACAAAGCTTACATTTTACTGCAAGGATAAAACATGTACATAGATAATTAGAAATAAAATGTATACAAAGAAATGGAGTAAGGCATAGGGAAGAACAGGGGTCAGGAAAGATCTTATGTAGGGGGTAGGGCTTAAGTTGGACACTGAAGGGAGAGGGGAATATGAAGAGTCAGAGGTGGGTGAGGAAGAAAAGATTCACTCTGGGCCCAGTTCTTGCTGAGCTGGATCCTAAACTAATGGTCAAGTCAGGTTGAACTAGAGAGGTTTAGGGTTCTCAGCATCACTCAGAATTTGATCACAGAACCCCTGACAGAGGAAAGCCATCTCCCATCTGGACCAAATAAAGCCATCATTGGGTTTTTGACCACCCTCCACTGATTTTGTAAATATGTCCTTCCCCATTTTCTTGGAGGCTTATTTGTATTTATTCATTCAATTATTTTTTTTAAGAAGAGGATCAACGACACATGATGGGGTAATGTCTTGATTTGTGTGTTCACTGAATTTAGGCAGAGTTGTGCAAAGTTGTCAGCCTCAATCTCTCTTCTAGAGTCATCAAAATCTAGGGGCAAAAGTCAAGACAACTGGCTATGGCCTGGGACACAGTGTATGATCTTGACATCATTTTTTATGTCGTACCAAACTCTAAGCATCCCATCACCTTCATGGCTATTGGAACAAATTTTTTTTACTCTGACTGGTGAAGTCTTCACATGCTTGGGATAGCCATACCCCTAATTCATGGCTTTGAAGCTTCTGGTTACCCTAACCCTGGTTTTTAGCCCATCTGCTGAGAGAGCTTTACTGGGGTGTGACCACCACACATGTTACAGCTTCTTGGAGCCATAGATGAGAGTTGGGTAACATGTGGACAGTAGAGGTAGATGAACAGCCCTGAAAAATGGTTTGGCAAACCCCCATCAGAGGTATTGCTTCTCTCTGAATACTCCATACACCCCAAAGACTATGAGGCAAAATCTCATCTTGAGTACATCAACCAAAAAGAATTGATCTATCCTCAAAGATTCTTCCCTTAGGCTTCCTGGCTTTATCATTCTTACAGCTGTTCCTTTACATCCCAGGCATCTTAATGGCTTTGTTTTGTTTTGTTTTGTTTCTTTTGGAAGGGGGAAGATAAGGCAATTGGGGTTAAGTGACTTGCTCAAGGTCACACAGCTAGTTAAGTGTCAAGTGTCTGAGACCATATTTGAACTGAGGTCTTCCTGACTCCAGGGTTGGTGCTCTCTTCACTGCACCACCTAGCTGACCCTATCTTAATGACTTTGAACAGGAGGCAACCAACACCATGAGACTTATTCATTCCTAATCTGTGATGAGTGCCGATACCTTGGCCCTACCTCGAGGTGGTAATAGGGCAACATTACACAGAAGGAGCAAAAGAAATTGTTGGTCTAAGGACAAAATAAAGGTCAGTAAAATTAGATAATGAATAGCTCAAAGAAAGGGAATGAGCTCAAGCAAAGGGTTGTTAGAATTTGCCATTGCCATTTCTTCTCAATTTTCTGATGTAGGAGCTGATTATTTCTGGCTGGCAGTAAATGCCAATGAATTCTATCTATCTATCTTATTTCTTTTGTCTTAAGCAAATTCATTAAGTACTTATAGTTGGTTCCACACACATTGAAGCTCAACTTCTCCATCTCTTTCTCTAAGTAACATTTTGGCCTAGTCCTCCCAAGGGGAGTTCAAGGAGCCTGTCTCTTTCACGCTGCTTCCTCCATGAGTCGGCAGAGGATTCTTTCTCTTTCTTTTCTTTGTTCTTTCTCTTTCTTTTTACTTCTCTTTCTTTCCCTTTTCTTCTTTTTCAAATCTGAGAGATTTTAAAAATTCAGTTCATCTGCAGATCTTGTATGACTGATATGCCTTGAGTTCAATAAATAATCACAACTTCTCAGACTCCACGAACCCCCACATTTCACTTAACATCTGCCCCATAACTGTACTAGAATTAATTCCATCCCAAGAATGTTCAAGGTTGTCCTTGGACTATATGTGTGTATATACATATATATGTAACTTTTTAAAAGTATTCCTGTGTTAAAATTTCCTTTACTTTTTGTGAAAATTGTCTAAATGCCACCTCATCAGGCTTCCCCTTGCTCCTCAGCTGGAAAAACTTTAAACTACAACATATAACTCTTCTATGTTTAACTTCTAACAGGTCCTATAACCAATCCATTCTGTTTAATTTCAAGTTTCCCTCATCACTTCTTAGTAAAATAATGGAACCCAAATATACGGCCAGTCAATCTTCTTTCTAGGCATACATCAAGAAATAATTTATTAACAGGCATTTATTAAGCATTTGTCTATTAAGCAGAGGTGAGGAAAGAGTACATTCCAGGCATGGGAGAGAGGCAGTTGAAAGGCAAGAATGCCAAGATAATTATACCACAGAGTATTAAAAAGGGAGTAATATGTAATGATGTTGGAAAAGTAGTTAAGGGCCAGATTGTGAAAGACTTTAAAAACCAAGCAGGGGAGTGGATATTAAATCCTGAAGGCAAAAGGAAATTATTGGAGTTTATCTAGTAGGACAGTGACATGCACTTTAGGAAACCCACTTGAACAGCACTTTGGAGGAAGGATTAGAGTGGGGAGAGGGGATTTCAAGTAAGGATCTATTGCAATAGAAAAATGAGGCCTTGACCTAGGGTCGTGGCTTTTGAGTAGTGAGAAGGTAACAAATGAAAGAGTTGTTGAGGAGGTAGTCAGAAGCGAGAAGATGTGGTAAGTGACTAGATATATGATAAAGGAGAGTGAGGAGTCAATAGTTGGGAGGTTGGGAACCCAAGTGACTTATGGGATGTTAATAACCTTGAGAGAGATAGGGAAATTCAGAAGATAAAGAATTGCTAGACATTCTACCTTCTTTACTCAGTCAGGAACACTATTAAAACTTGTCAGGGGGATAAGGTCATATTGTAAAATCAAAGAAGTTTTGCCAAAGAGAGTTCTGCAATATCTTTTAATAAGCAATTCCAATTTTTTAAAATAAAAGCTGTCACTTATATAGTGCCTTAAGAATTATAAAGTACTTTGTAAACCACTTACTTTCATCATCACAATAAGTAGGTAACTATTATTAAAATCCCTATCTTACCAAGAAGGAAACTGGGGCTCAGAAAGGCTAAGTAACTTATCCAAAGACACAGTGGAAAAAAATGAAAACAATGAACAACATCAGTAAAGTTGTAGGATACTAAATATTTTGATATTGTTAATGAGTTGTTTCAGTCATGCACAACTCTTCATGACCCCCTTTCTTAACAAAGATACTGGAGTGGCTTGCCATTTTCTTCTCTAGCAGATGAGGAAACTGAGGCAAACAGGGTTAAGTGACTGGCCCAAGGTTACACAGCCAGTGAGTATCTGAGGTCAGATTTGAACTCAGAAGTTGAGTCTTCCTTACTCCAAGCCCAATGCTCCATCTACTGGGCCACCTAGCTACCCAGAATAAATATTCATCGAATTGAATTGTCTTCTTTTGAAATCCTCCCATATTTCTTACATGCATACATATACATCTATGCATTCACATAAAATGTTGAAAAATACATGGTGAAAAGAGGTTCTTTGTAAATAGAAAAATGGCAATGTAATGTGACTTTATTCTAATTTGTATAGGAGGTATATGTAGTTGTTGGATATGTATTTTATTTATTGCTAAAGCAATAAATTAATGATGAGTCCTTTATTTCCATATAAGCATAATTAACACTATGCTAATGATATATATTCAAGGGAAAATAACATATGCCAAGTACTTCACAAACTTTGCAGTTACATAGTATTAGTGTCTATTTGTGTTATTAACTAGCTTTAGCAAAATGAAAATCTTAGTGTTGTTTTACTTCTAAATGGTGGTGTTTGCCATATTTATTTTCACTTTTAGAATGGTATATTTAATATTAAAATACTCATATTGCCATTTCATAGATCAAAATTATAGTATTTTGTTTCTAGAGGTGTCTAAAAAAAGTCTACATATATTGTAAGACAGTAGAGCTATTTTAAAATATATGTGGGTTTGGCAACATTTTTTCCTATTATACAATAGGTTTACTTAAATATACATCCCATTTCATATCTTATTTGAGATAAGTCAGGGTAGTAGCAATTAAGGCCCTAGCTATTAATGAAGTCCATAAGAATATAGAGTTATACCAGGACAAGACCTAGGCAAAAAAAAGTTTTTCTTTGACACCTTCTTCCTTTTCTCTCTTTAAAGATTCCTTTACCTCTTATGGGACCTTTTCCTTCTCAGGTTAATTGGGACCCCCCTACCTCTGTAAGCTTTTTAACACTGGCCTCTCTTTCTGATGGAAGGCCATGTGTTTTGCATCCATGTTTCTGTTGTTCCACTATCAAAACCTGCTTTAAAGTAGTTTGGAAAGAATCTGACAAACATGAAGCTCAATAGCAGATAATGCTTAATGTCTTATACCTAAATTATTTTCCTTTAATTCTCCTGAACCTAAAGGAATATGAATTTAAGGATGTAATCTTAGGCATTAGTGACAAATAACTGGGAAAGATACTCTGGACTTGAGTACCTTCTCAGCACCCATATCTCATCACGGGGGCAGATTCTTATTCTGTCTTTCTATAATAACATCATCATGGCAGTGGTTATGATAGTACTATTACTAGTCCAAATAGTAGCCTATATTCAAATAAATGTATGAATATACATATATTCATAACAAAATAATTATTCATTTTTAATGCATGCTATAAAATTTGCATTTAAAAAACTAGAAATTCAAGGGGAAGGCTAAAAGCAGAGAAGACCTAATGGATTTAAAATTTTAAAAACAGCATCATCATATCTCAGATTTGGAAGTCACCATTTTCTTTCTTTTATCTTCCCTCCTTTCTCTTTCCTTTTCCTTTCCATTCCCTTCTCTCTTTCCTTTTCTCCAACTCTACTTCCCATTTCTCTTCTCTTGTTTTCTCTTCCACTATCAGATATGATATTATATGGATAACATAAATCATTGTTGAGTAGAATACTACTAAATGTCAAAAGTAGGTAGACGATACAGTGGGTGGAGAGGCACACCAAGTGACATGACTATTAGTTATATAGAAAAACTGCCATTTCATATTCAAACTACTTGTAACAATATTCATTCCTCCAAAATGAAACAGTACAAACCATGCTTATTTACATTCTCATTTTTCTATCTCACTGTAAATCCTTTTTGATTGCACCACCTCTGTGAATCTAGAAAAGACAGTCAAATATTGAGTATACTTTCTGTTTTTTTCTAAAAAATTTACCTCCATTATATATGGCATGAAAACCTTGAAGGCACTGCAGAAATTTGTTGTGCAACACTAGCCCTTAATTTACAGACCTAAGAAATATTCATACTAGTACTAGAGATCTTAATGACTGAAAAAGATTGACTGTTCAAAGAGACAATCTGCTTGGAAATAACCCATTTGAATGGTTGAATTGGTGCACCATATGGATACAGCATCAATCTTTAACATAGCTATGGGATACAGCATGCCTCAGTAGCTCAGCCATTGACTAGATTAAGAATTCTGTTTGGGATAGTATTGGGAATGTAACCATTGTGGTCATGTCCTTGAGATAAATAGTGAAGGGTTAGTCCTGGGATTGGGAGCTTTCAAATGAGCCATCAGCTCAGATTAAAGCATTTAAAAAATGCTCTAGGCCCTGATGTGGGGTCAAATTATCAGGGACATAGGGGCTAAATTTGGAGGGTTAAATACCTGGGATGTAGGGATTTAAAGAACATAATATTTCTAGATTTATGGAAGACTGAACCACAGCTGGGCCTGACACATTTCATATTTGACAGTTAGTTTCCACATCTATATGCATGTGTCAGTTTTAAAATAAGCTAGTAATAGCATTCTATTTCATAGAATTATTGCATTCAATTCAAAATGTTAGTAAAGTGTTTCAAAAATGTACAAGTAGTCTAAAAGACAGACTAAAAAAAGTTCTCAATCTAGAAAACTGCTCAGGGCTCACAACATTTGTATTGGCACTGGTCATACTTAATAGAATAGCAATGAGTAACACATACAACTTCCTCCTTAACATAGTACCAAAGATGTAAAATAAAGAAAAAAGTTGCTCATCAAGGACTCAGCAATCAGCAAAGCCTATGGTTATTGTATCATCACAGATTGTTTCCAAGGTGATTTATATCACTATGGGCAGATAATAGGATCATGAAACAGATCAGAGGAGAGCCACAACTCTGTCCATATCAAGACCATACCTATACCACAAATAGCATTGAAACTTCAGCTAGACAAAGAGGCAGAGCCTTGACCTGGAATGTTCTACTCACCTGCCTACATTAGTAGAGTTGCTCCTATATCCTGGTTCTTTAATCTGGACTCATTATCCACTTATTATCTCAGTCCCAGTAATATCGAATCCCCCTGTTGCCAAATCATAAACAAACTCCTTCCCAACTCTTGTGGCTTATTCTTACATCCCTGTCCACCTCAGTCTCACCTCTCTAATCTAGTGTTCAAGATCTGTTCACCTTTTTCTACAGTGCCCTTTAGAATTCTCATTCTATCATTAGCAAATCTCCCTTCATTTTAGACTTCTTCCTTTAGCATTCCTCCCAGTCATAGAGATCTGCTACTCTTATAACCCTGTATCCTTGGTCATCTACATTAGTAGTTACACTTTTCCCTCATAATCCCTCACACATGGACCTGGAGGGGAAATCCAGTATTTATTGCTACTTCAAGAAATCGTTCTGTCACCATCACTCAGCATCTTCTTCTTTGTGGTTCATCTTATCCAAATTTATTACTGAATTCACCTCCTAATGGCCATTATCTCCATGAATCCCCAAGACAAGCTCCCTCTCTCAATGAGTTTAATGACTGAATAACCATTTTTAGTATACTCCAATGACTACTATAGTATAGGACCTCAACATACATGCTGGCTTTCTTTCAAATACCCTAAACTCCTATTTCCTCAAGCTGCTCACCTTCCATGATCTAGCCTATTCACTACCCCTATTATAAACTATTACACCCTTGATCTTACCTCACCCACAAGTGTTCTGCTTCCGTGATCAAAAACTAAGATATTCTTTTTTATATAACAATCTATTATTTGATCTCTCCTTATCTCTTATTAATCTAAACCTATTTTTCATGGCCTCCTCTCTCTCCATCCCTTGGTTCTTTCCTAGGCCATCACCCTTGCTGCACCAACCTTGGCCCTGTAAGTCAGTGGTTCTCAATCTTCCTAATGCCGCAACCCTTTTATACAGTTCCTCATGTTGTGGTGATCCCCAACCATAAAATTATTTTTGTTGCTACTTTATAACTGTAATTTTGCTACTGTTATGAATCATAATGTAAATATCTGATATGCAGGATGTATTTTCATTGTTACAAATTGAACATAACCCACAGGTTGAGAATCGCTGCTGTAAGTTAGGCAGTTCAACAGAGCCTTATCTTTTACTCTCAAATTCCTTGTTCGTTTGGCCTGTGGTAGATCACACACTACCAAATCCCAGCCCTGGACCAATCCCACCATCTACCTCTGTCACTTCCACTTCACATGTTAATGAATGAAACTGGAAGTCATATAATTGTTTTGACCAAATCCACTAAAATTTGCTTTATAATCTCCACTGGACTTTCATTGTAAAAAACAATATTTTTATTTGCCCCGTTATTGATTCTTTATCTCAGTCACTAGAGCAGCTCTTCTGAACCTTGTCTTCTCTTTTTAAATTTCCCATTTCAGCTGATAAATTAACAATAATAATATCTAACATTTATATAGTACCTATCATGTGCCAAGCACTATGCTAAATACTTTACAAATTTTATCTCATTTGATCCTCACAACAATCCCAGGAGGTAGGTGCTATTACTGTTCCCATTTTATAGATGAGGAAACTGAGGTTATTACTTGTTCAGAGTCACAGAGCTAGAAAATATCTGAGACTGGATTTCAATTCAAGTCTTTATGACTCCAGGCTACTGCATGGGGTGTGCTCCATACTTTACCAAGAAAATCAAATTCATTTGTCATGAGTTCCCTCTTCTCTCCTTCACATATCATATTCTTGTGACATCATTCCCTACCAGTTCCTCTTTTACTCCTGTCAGATGAAGAGGAAGTCCTTTTTACCAAGGTTAATTCCTCTGTATGTTCCCTTGTTCCCATTCCTTCCTATTTTCTCCAGCAGCTTGCCTCCACCACCATTTCCCCTATCTCTCTAACCTTCAATCTTTCTTGTGTTCTTGTTCCTTCCTTGTGGCCTATTAACATGCCAAAATTGTCCTTCTTTCTTAAAAAAACAAAACAAAACCCTAACTAGACTCTGCCATTCTTCCTGTCTTTTGCTTTTTTTTTTTTAAACTTAAATAATATTTATTAAATTTGCTATTTACACAAATTTTTCAAAAAATTTCACACTCCCCAACTAGAGAAGACAGGGAACTATTTAACAAACAGAAATAGTCAACCTTCAAATTAACTAGTAATTCTTAATGGATGCACATAGTAAAGGATCTATAGTTTCAACATAACCAAATACAAGTGTCTATGACTTACTCACAAATTATCTGACTTAGCAGATAAGTCTTGGCAACTGATTAAGGCACAAAGATATTAAATGATTCATCCTGGGTCAAGTAAGTTGTAAGTGTCCTATGTGGTATCTGAACCTAGATCTTTCCAGACTAGTACTCTATCCACTATACCCTGCTGCCTCTATAATACAAATGAAAAATAATAAAAATAATGCAAAAATGGGGAAAAAACAGTAACCAAAACGATTTTTTCCCCAAAGGAAGAAAATAAAAAAAATTCTTTCCAAAAAGCAAATTGCACAGGACATAACTAAAATGGGTTAAACAATCATTTTCTCAGGAAAAAAAATGTACAAAAATAAAATTTTAAATACATTTCACAAGTCATGTGTGAACATTCTTTAAGAGTTTCATACATAGAGCAACATTTAGAGAAAATAAGTTAACACAATCATTTGAATTGACTGCCTGCACACTGGACAAGGCTTATTTCTCTTTTTCAGCTTCTTAGCACGTGTAAAACATGCCATAAGATGTCCTGTCCTTTCATGGACAATGCAACCATTCTTAGGTCGGTTCTGACAGATGACACAGGGCTCTACTGTACTAGGGGGAGTCCTATCTTTTTCAACCAAATTCTTTGAAAAGGTTTAGCATTACCCTTCATTTCTTTCCCCTTCATTCTGTACCAAAATCTCTGCAATTTGACTCCCAGTCTTAGAATTTAAGTGAACTTGTTCTCTCCAATATTACCAGTGCTCTTTGAATAGCCACATTTGATGGATTTTCCTCAATGTTTTCATCCTTTTTGACATGATGACTACTCTCTCTTTCTGAACACTCCTCTCTGGGTTTTCATGACACTACACTCTCTTGGTTCTCCTTTTCATGTGAGGGCAATTTTTCAGTGTCTTTGGCAACCATATACAAGAGCCTGACTGCGGGTGTTCTCTAGGGTTATATCCTGGTGCTTCATGGTATATAAGACATGAAGAAAATAGGAAATATCTGAAATAGGCTCTGTGAAGAATGTTAGAGAAGTCAATCAAAGAAGAGTTAGAAGATAGTCATGAAGCAATGAGGGCCTAGGTGAAAAGACATAACATAAATCTGTAGAGAATTCATTCAACATAGTTCCTCTAGTATCACTCAGTATCAAACAAGTAGGAGCAGAGAAGACAAATGACAGAGGATAATTCAATTAGCCAATCAACAAACATTTATTAAGTACCTACTATGTGCCAAACATTGTGTTAATTGCTGGGGATACAAAAAGAAGGAAAACACAGTCCCTGTCTTGAAGGAGATCACAGTGTATTTCAAGGTTGAGGTTTGCAAAGTGATGAGAGAGCAAGAATTTCAAGGGCATCAGATAGAATAGAGTGAAACTTGTTAACTATAATGTCAAATTGGGGAGGAAAAAAACTAAGGACATAACAGAGAAAATACTCTGGAAAAAGCATGGATTGATGGAATATTGGAGGGTATAGTGGAGACCAAGAATAAGTTTAGAAGTGGAGAGGCACTGAGAGAAAGGAATGATAAGAGATAAGAGAGTAATTTCATAGTTCTCTATTGTGGAGGTGAAATATTCATGAATAAGGGGGAATTAAGTTGCACTTTGCACAAATTGAGAAGGTTGATAAACTGGTAAAGTAGAGTGTTTGAAGGGACATTATGTATAATGAAGTCCTTAAGTATAAGGTCAGGTGTTAGACATGAGATGAAGACCAAACCTACTCACAGGAAGTCACTCAATTCATTAAAAAAAAAAGTCAAATAAGATATACAGGCACTGGGGTATAGAAATCCATCTTGCCCTACTAGAAAGTTCGAGGGGTATGGGGGAGGATATAAAAGAGAGCAGATTGGGGGAAGAGGAATTCAGTAGGCTCACTATCTTGGGGGGGGTTGGGGAAAGACAGGGAGAAAATTTCTAACTCAAAATCTTGTGGAAATGAATGCTGAAAACTAAAAATAAATAAATAAAAGACTTTTTTTAAAAAGTCAAATTACAGAGCAAGAAACCATCTGGGTATTGTAGCTGAGTCCTGGACGAGGTATCAAATTATAACTACCAAAAAAAAAGTATTAAAATAATGCTTCCACATAGTCTGCCTGAGCAAAAGCGCTAGGATTACTCTTGGCACAGACTTCGATATGTTGTTGGCAATTACTCCCTAAAAATGAAATTACTGGTAGCTAACCCCAGATTAGAAGTATGACTCTCTCTGTGCTTTTGTATTAAATACCTTATTTTGACAACTGCTATGCTAACATAGGGAAGAACCTTACCTGGATTCTACTCGCTTATTTGTGCCCAGATGATGTATACAGTCCCTGGGATCATAAAGATTACAGAGAAGTAGCCTATCTATGCTACAGAGATTTTTATTTTCAGTCATACTTTTGTTTATGACTTAATTTCTTCCTAATCCAAAAACTTCTGGGTATCTCTTGTTTTATAAGGAAAGAAACAGGTTTTTAAAAACAAAGGCTTAGGATAAACAATAACACAACCAATCATCAAAAAGCCCACTTTTGGTCTTCATTAGAAAATGATGTGATTTCTATGAGAGTTAAAATACTTTTTATCATGTACTAGGTAGATATGGAAAAGAAGCAGGCTGACAGTGAATTTTAGAATAGTTGGTCTAAAATACAAAAAGCAACCATAGTAGAGTGGATAGAAATCTAGACTTGGAGTCAAAAAGACATATTCAAGTACTGCCTTTGATACATACTAGCTATGTGACCCTAAAGAAGTTCCTTTTAGTACCCAAGCAATTCTCAAAGACTGACTGTCAGCTTCAGAATAAATGCCATCCTGTATTTAGTGGTAAAGGGTTTCCTCACTAAGGGTTACCTCTACTGAAAAAAACAAACAATAATTTCATTCAGGACAAAAACAAATTGTCCAAAATATAGAATAATTTGAATAATTTTAAACAGGAATAAGAGGGAAATAAGTGCCAAAATACCATGAAATTAATAAATGGGCATAGTCTTTAGTGTATATTTTGTCCTAGCTATTGCTTTTATTTAGCAGCTTTCTTCTTAGGTAGGTAAATATGTGAATGCTTAAGAAAGATCAAAAGCATGATGATGTGCAAAAGTATTTGCTATATAAAGGCATTTTGGCTTTAGAGAGCTATTTAAATGTCTTGATTTCATGATTTCACGTCCTCAAATCATCCTACAACATCTAGTACTTAGTGTACTGAAAGAGAGGTATTGTTAATATTTAGCATTAAGATTGCTTTGAAAGCTATAGATAAGAGATACAGCCATAGATATGGATATAGATATTTTAACCATGGCTTAAGGACACAAAGCACTAAAAGGAAGGTGGCCCATTACAGGAGATATTATATGGAATAGGCAGTTAAGTGTCTTTTTGTTTGTTTTAGCATTTTTTGAGTTAATTTCAATTTAATTTTTGCTTAGTTATTCATTAGGAAATAGTTTTTGATGCATGGTGGCTAAAAGGTAAGAAAGAAAAGGGATAATTTTGGGGACACGGTACAATTTTTTTAACTTCATTGTTCTGTCTCCTGTAAGAGTTCTGAAAGTGAATAATAATTCCATCTGTACTATGTATTAGACAGGATAATAAAAATTATAATGTTAAAGAGAGAGGAAATAAAATATAAAAGGTAATAGCTAATTCATTCTCCATTCTAGTTCAGTATTTGGCCTTTCTTGAGAGTGCCACTCGAAACAAATTATAAGGTGATTTTGTGACGTAGACTATTCACTTGGGAGTAAACACAAACGAACAGACTTGAAGCTTTATCACTCAAACTGGGGATCCACAGATCAAAAGGTAAATCCTGATTCACTGAGTCCTTGCCATGAAAAAGGAGACATTTCTGAGGCAATATAAATGCCAAGTAATGTCATTTTAGTCATCAGGAGAGATAATAACGAGCTATGCTTAGCTCACAGGTATGTTGCAGGGATAAATATAGCAAAAATCCTTTGATTTTTCATATGGATGCCATGATATAAATCCAAGTCATGGCTTGGCTTGATTACTGGCCCTGAAATTTCTTTGAGTATTTGTAGGTCAGTTCTCTTAGAGATAAATAATATAATTCCATGTTTCTTATCAGCACTGACCAGTTAAAGGACCATGGAATAACACTGCTTCCCCATCACCACTACACTTAAAATTTTCAGTTGGGGGTAAATGTTGAATTTTTACAAACCTATGATATAGTTTTTTGTTTTTGTTTTTTTTTTTTAGCTCAAACTAGGGAAGAACCAACAAATGTAAAAAATGCTAAAGTTTCACATAACAGAGTTATGAAGTCAATGAGAGATCAGTTCTCAAGATAGTCTGAAGGGGGAGGGGATTCCAGAGATTTAAAAAAAAACATCAATCTTTGTTTTTGGAAAAAGAAGATTAAAAAAACCCTACCATTCTACATGTCTATTTTTCTTCCTCTATTAAATCTTCATGAGAATTATCAATATATACAGTGAGAGTTTCCTTAAAGAAAGTCTGAGTAGGGAACAGGTAGACATTAGTCTACCTAGACAATAGTCTAGACAATAGTCTAGAACAGAACACATTTATGTAGTACACGATTGATTAAAAGGTATATAGAATACAAGATACTACTGTGTTCATTGTTCTTGTTTTTTACTATAGAAAGGGACAAATATTTACATAGCCCTACCTGTTCTGGGGACTGTGCTAGGTGCTTTATTATCTCATTTGATCCTCACAACAACCTTGTAAGATAGATGCTATTATTGTTTCCATTTTAAAATTGAGGAAACCAAGGCAAATAGGTTAAATGACTTGCCTAGAGTTATGCAGCTAGCAAATTATCTGAGGTTGGATTTGAATTAAGTTGTTCCTGAATACAGGCCCTAGTGCTCTATCCACTGCACAATCTAGCTGTGTCTATAAAAGTAAGTGAAGTTTAAAAAAGGAAAGCAAAATTTTGCCTTTAAGCCTCTTCTCCAATAGGGGTCTTTCAAAGATAGATAGATAGATAGATAGATAGATAGATAGATAGATAGATAGATGTGTCAAAAATCATATGAATCTTTGAAAAATGAAAAAAAGAAATAACGATGTTCTGTGACATTCTGGTCGTTAGTAATGAACCAGGTATAAAACAAGGATATGGATCTTCACCAAATAAATTATGAATGATGTCCATCCTGGAGTACAAAAATAAGAGGGCTCTGTAAGCAGTGATTTTCTCCAAAGGTTCCTATTTATAGATGAACTATTCTAATTACAGGAAACTAAATCTATATATAAAAAGACCAGTTGATGAGAATGTTCAATGTCTAAACTCTGATATGTGATTAGAGGAATAAGCTGTAAAAGTGGTCCTTCAGTATACATATTATGGATAAACATTATGGATAGAATGAATTATACCTAAAAATAATCAAGAAGATAGAAGGTTGGGTTATGTTTGGGAAATTGTTCAGTGTTCTTTAATGTATAACACCTTTAACAAAGGACCACCTTTTAAACAACCATGCCTTCCAGGGATGCTGTGTGGCTGTAAGTCATGGAATACTATAATCAGTCTTTGAGGGGTTAAAGTTACAAGTCACCGAAAAGATAATACAGAAGACATGGTAGGTTGACTAGGCTGCAACATAATAAAATAGAATTGCACCAGAGAATTGGCACGTTCTAAAGGATGTCATCGGAGAGATGAGCAACTAATTAGAAAATCAGTGGAGCACATTATCTAGTCGGCTAGTCAACAAACATCTACTAAATGCCTACTACATTTCAGTGCTGGGGGCTCAAAGGAGAGCCAAAGAGGGGCCTTGCTTTCAAGGAGCTTCTAGTCTGGTGAAGGAGTCAAGGCACAAAAGGATGCTGAAAGTCAGGGTGTGGAGAGAAGACACCTAAGCCCTCATGGAGGCATGGTGAAGTCCAGAGGAGAGCAGCTGGGTAGGAAATGGAAAGATGACTGCACTGGGCGCCCCTCCTTAAATGGAGGATCTGGAAGGAGCTGTTTGTTGTCCACCTTCTGCCCTCTACAACCAGAGGGAGGAAGACAAAGGATAATTTATAGTCGGACCATCTGTTCCACAGGTATGCTATGTAAGGTTCAGCAATCTAACATAAGACTCCTAGCACAGCATACGTATCCTTTGTGGAACATGTGTGGAAGAACATGAATACAAGTTGCATAGTATGAGGAAGTATGGTTTGTTATATGATTGTTGGAGGGAGCAGCAACATTGGTGAGATCAGAGAAGCATTAATAAATTCAAATATAAAAGACACGAGTATTCAGACTGAGGGGGGTAGAGCCAAGTAAAAGCACAAACTTGGTGTGGGCTTCAGCTCCAACCACTTCCAATATCTGTTAAAAAAAAATGACTCAAAACAAATTTTAAAGCTACAGAACCCACAAAGTGACAGAGAGAAACAAATCTCCCACAGAAGGCAGCCTGGCAGGCTGACAGGAAAGGTCTAGTGCAGAATGCTGGGAGTCCAAGTACAGTCCCCTGTGAGCCATGGTTCCAGCTCCAGGGCAGCCCAGACAGGCCAGAGTAGACTTCAGGAGAGTGAATCACCAGTAGCTGTGGCAGTTTCCAGACTTCTCAACCCATAAACACCAAACAGAAAATAAAAGGTCAGTCGGTAACTCTGTTAGAACCGGGTGAGAGAAGAGCATGGTGTGGCCCTTGCCCCTTGAGGCAAGAAGTGGCAGGGGATTGATGGCTGCAGCTGCTGCCTAATGGCTGCTTCCACAACTCCTGGCCTGCAGATTGTAGGGGGAACCAAGTGACCATTCAGAGGATAATTGTTCTTGCTTTGACCTGCCTGCATCTGGATCATGGTCTTGGGTAGTGGTCCTGGGGTGTGTGGCCAGTTTGTCAGATCTTGTCGGGGCTGTAGAGAGGGCACCCAATAAATAGCTCCAGCAGCTGCAAAACCCCCAGCAATTTGGAACATAGCTCTCTGCATTCTGTAAGCAGAGTTCTACCATGGCAAAGGGCTCAAAAAGTCAAATAATTGGCAAGATGAGCAAGCTGAGGAAGCACAATCAGACCATACAATACTTTTTTGGGGGACAAAAAGAATCAAAGCATGGAACTGGAGAAGGATAATGAAGTCAGAGCTCTCACATCAAAAGTCTCTAAGAATAATATGAATTGGTCACAGGCCATGGAAGACCTTAAGAAGGATTTTGAAAATCAAGTAAGAGAAGTGGAGGAAAAATTGGGAAGAGAAATGAGAATAATGCAACAAAATCATGAAAAGCAAGTCAATAGCCTGCTAAAGAAGACTCCTCAAAAACACTGAAGAAAATAACACCTTAAAAAATAGACTAACTCAAATGACAAAAGAGAAGTAGTAGTAGTGAGAAGAATGCCTTAAAAAGTCGAATTTGCCAGATGGAAAAGGAATTTCAAAAACTGACTGAAGAGAATAATTCCTTCAGAATTAGATTGGGGCAACTGGAAGCTAATGACTTTATGAGAAATCAAGATACTATAAAACAGATATGAACAAATGAAAAAATAGAAGGCAATGTGAAATATCTCACTGGAAAAACCACTGGCCTAGAAACTAGATCCAGGAGAGATAATGTAAAAATTATTGGACTACCTGAAAGCCATGATCAAAAACAGAGCCTAGACACCATCTTTCAAGAAATTATCAAGCAAAATTGCCCTGATATTCTAGAATCAAAGGGCAAAATAGAAATGGAAAGAATTCACCAATTGCCTCTTGAACAAGATTCCCAAAAGAAAACTCCTAGGAATATTGTAGCCAAATTCCAGAGTTCCCAGGTCAAGAAGAAAATACTGCAAGCAGTCAGGAAGAAACAATTCAAGTATTGTAGAAACACAATCAGGATAACACAAGACCTAGCTGCTTCTACATTAAGGGATCGAAGAGCTTGGAATATGATATCCTGGAGGTCAAAGGAGCTATGATTAAAACCAAGAATCACCTACCCAGCAAAACTGAGTATTATGCTTCAGGGGAAAATACAGTCATTCAATGAAATAGAGGATTTTCAAGCATTCTTGATGAAAAAAACTAGCACTGAAGAGAAAATTTGACTTTCAAATACAAGAAGCAAGAGAAGCATGAGAAGGTCAACAGGAAAAAGAAATCATAAGGAACTT
>CM053586.1:269906810-269923726 GCA_028646515.1 Pseudochirops corinnae
ATCTAAAAAACAAAATGAAGAGTTGAAAGAGGAATATATTGGGAGAAGGAGAAAGCGAGAGATTAAGGTAAATTATCTCATAAAAAAGAGGCAAGAGAATCCTGGTACAATGGAGGAGAAGAGCAGAAAGATGAAAGGGAATGGGTCAACCTTACTCTCACTGAATTTGGCTTAAGGAGGGAATAAGATACACATTCAATTGTGTATCTTACCCTACAGGAAAGTGGAGGGAAGGAAATAAGAGGAGGGATGATAGAAGGGAGGGCAGATTGAGGGAGAGGGTAGTTAGAAGAAAACACTTATGGGTAGACTGAGACCTAGGAACATAAAGTAACTTGCTAGGTCTCCCTTAAATGGGTAGTCCACATTTTCCAGTCAAGAACAATGTTATTTCTTTCTCCAAAAACTTTACATTACAGGTTTTTGGTTTTGCTTCTATTTTTTCAAAAGAATCCCTTCATACTCATTTCACACAGATGGGGATTGCACATAATTACAGAATTCTCTCTGTAAAGGGACTGCTGGATTGGGCCCAGAGACTGAGTTGTCAGTGAAGTACCTTGCTGTATCCCACCTTTTTTTTTTTTTCCAGCACACTATACACAGCCCTGTCTGTTACCTCATGTCTATTGGTCAAGAAATGGTCCAGCAGCCAGAGCAGCCCTGTATTGGTCATCTAAGATCATATGTCTCAGTTGCAGTTAACCAGGAAATCCATATGTCTTTTCAATGAGCTCAAAAGACAAACTATCTTGTTGAATTTCAGTCCATCAACAGTATTTTTTAAGTGTCTCCTGTGTACTTTGGTGAATAGGGAGTTTTAGTTATAAAGGAAGCACCGTGAAAGTTCCCTTTTAAAAACTGGCCACCAGATGATGAATTTTAGTAGCTTTAATGGCCCACAAAGATGACAAACTTCACTGATTAGTTTTAAGTGGAAGGGGAAAAAAGTCTGAATGAGGAAATGAGAATTTCATAACAATTCTCAGGTAATTCCTACAGCATCTATTTTGAGAATATTTTTCCAGTTTCCAAAGAGGTTTGGGAACCCCAGAATCTAAGAGGTACTGAAAGCATTGAGAATTCATCTGCTGTGATGTCATGACACAGAACATTAATTCTAAGCGTATTGTACAAGCAGGGTACAACACAGAGAGAGACTCAGCAGAAGCGCTTTGCAGATGGGACTCATGGGAGCTTTGGGGTTGGGCTTGATAGCTTCGGAGGTCACTTCTGACTCTGGCCTTCTATGATTCTGTGACATCTCCTCATCCTGTAAGAGTCCTCTAGCTTGCTAGTACATGCTGGATAAGAGGATAAACCTGACATTACCAAATATTCATAAGGAAATGAAAGATTATGTGTTTCAGGAGCTCACTACAGCCCAAGAAATTAATTCCATTAATTAGTAATGCATTGTCTAGGGGTAGCTAGGTGGCCCAAAGGATAGAGCACCAGCCCTGTAGTCAGGAGTTCAAATCTGGCCTCAGGCACTTAATAGCCATGTGACCCTGGGCAAGTCACTTAACTTAAAAAAAATACATTGCCCAGTAAAAGTTTCTAAGAGGGTTTGTTTTAATAATAATTTGTAATCAACATTTAAATTGTATATAAACATATATTCTAAGGTTCTGAAAAGCAGTTTATCTGATTTTGATAAACAAAAACATATCTCTCATAATTCTGTTTGTATTATTAATTTGTACTTTCTTCACAGGCTCAATAAACAGAAGCCAAGGCCAGCTTAGTCTCTTTAGGAGAGAATGGAGAAATAAAGGAAAGGAGGAAGAGCAGAGAAGGTGAAAAGAGAAAAGAAGGCAAGCAATGTGGAATAGGATGGGGTAGAGCAGTAGAGTTGGAGAGGGAGTTCAGGGAAGGAACTATTGGACTTGAGTGTTGGAGGAACAGTGTACCAGGATGCCTGCTCCAGTCTACACTCTTTAGAGTTTCCTCTGTGGCCTACAGAAGGGTCATGTGTCCTTGCTAGTCTTTTCGACCAAGGCCATATATCCCTTTCCCTCAGGACTGGAAAGAGCATTGGTCTAGACCAGGGGTGGGGGACCTGTGGCCTCAAGGACCTGAACTGTGGCTCTTTGACTGAATCCAAACTTCATATAACCTGTGATTTAGTCAAAAGGGCCACACTTGAGGACCTAGAGAGCCACATGTGGCCTGGAGACCTGCTAGGTGTCTGAAGCCCAAATATCTAATGCCACCTTTGTTTCTAATTAGCAGTGTGATCTCAGCAAAGTCACCTCCCTTCTCAACCTCAGTTTCTAAACCTAAAAGGGAGGTCATAGATTATATAACTATAGGTCCCTTGCAGCTTTAAATTCTATGATTTTCATAAGTTTCATAGTAATCAAATCTAAATGAATCTAGCTGCGTTTAATCTTAGAGGAAAACAACACAAAAGAACTCCATTTTCCCTAATACTGAGGATCTATATAGTTAGAGGAAAAAACAGACTCAAATGCTGGTAGCATAAACTGGAGAGCAAGAGTATGTTGAATTTCGAAATTGATTGCCCATCACAGATGGTCTTCATTGGGAAATATTTCAAAGAAGGCCTTCCCAAGCAGAAGTAAAGTCAGGGAGGGAACAATCATAACATCATTCCTAAGATGTAATAGAAGGAAGCATACATATTCCAAGTACTTAAAAGAGATGGGATGGAGTAGTAGGTGGTGGATCGACCTTAGTGCTGGAAAGAGTTGAATGCAAGGCATTATTCCTCTGATGTGCAAACAGGCCAACTCGCTTCACTTCTCAGTAACCTAGGCAACTCAATAAGGCAGTAAGTTGCATAGAAGGTGCTGAACTGTCTTAGTAAAGAGAGTTTCCTTAACCAGGTATTCCCTATAATGAAGAAACCACAGGTCTATTATTATTCCTAGCCCTCAAAATCCAGATGTTACAGGCACCCGGCAGTTGAACTCAACTACATGTCATTACCTCTGTACTGTTTTCACTGAATTTAGCTAGGGACTAGTTGTTTGTCCTCTGTTCTTGAAGAGGACCAATGACCTTATGAAACTGGACTTGGGAGCTGAAAGGTTTAAAGGGGTAGGGGGAAGGGAGTAGTTATTCTTAGTCTGTCATGCTAAGTTTTAATAAACACCTGAAAAACAAACAAACAAAAAGACATGAGTATTAGAAGTCAGAAGGAAGAGATTGTTTGTGAAAGCCATTTTTAAGAAAAGATTAGCAGAATTTGTTCACAGGGTATAAAGAATAAGGAAAATGATCATGAAAGATGACTCCAAAGTTTAAGCCTAAGGAGAATGGGAAATGGTTAATACCATTAATAGTGGGAAAGTTTGGAATGAGAGAAGGATTAAAACTGTGGAAGCCATGAGACATGATCTGTTGCCCACAGGAAAGAGTGTGGATGAAGAAGTGCAAAGGTGAGGGATACCACAATTTTGGTGGTGTGATGACAAGCAAAGTAGTACTTAGCTCCTTGTTTCAGCTATTCAAGTACCTTTGAGCTTTGTCCTTGATTGTGTCAAGTCTTCCTTGAAAACAGTATACACTGTGCTGCCCTTAATAGACCTAAGGGAATTTGGAGACCTTTTGCTACCCTTAATAGGCCTAATGTCATCACAAGGAGCCCATAGTGGGAGGAGCTTGTCAAAAGAGCAGAACACAAAGGGTGGAACAGGAAGGAATAGAGCAGAGAAAAGCTTGAACACAAACTGGGCCCAAGCAGAATTGAAGGCAAGAATGCTTGTGATTTTGGCACTCTGTAGCACTCTGTCTGTTGGTCTGTCAGACAAAAGTCTTGTCTGCTGTTTTTAGACAGAATCCCTGAAAGAGAGCTTTACTGTTGTTTACAGAAGTCCTGAAAGAGGGCTTTACTGTTGTTTACAGAAGTCCTGGGACTTTACTGCTGATTTATGTTTGATTTCTCAAACAGAAGCTTTGTTTGTTGGTTTGTGTTACTTTGTCAGACATTAAGTGAATTGAGATGATAGTACCAGCAATGTGTGTTAACATTGTTGGGGCTGTGTTAAGCTTTGTCTTCCTAGAAACAGAAACTTTGAAGAGCACTCCCTGTAAGCTGAAGTGTGAAACAGGAGTGGAGAGCTGCCTACGTCCAGGCAGGATCTGGAAGAGTTGACTACCTGTGAATCCAGGTAAGAACTAGAAGCATGGAAGAGGAGCTGTGGGGTTTGGAGGTCAGCTTGAGTCAAGATGAAAGGAGACTTTACTTGGGTACTCAGTAGTGACTGATGATATTACTGTGATCTGGGGTGAATGACCTTTGTACTTTATCCCTTAAGGATGATTGGTTTAAGGACGACTGAAAGCCAACCTCCAATCAAGCTGAAAGAAAACTTTAGATGGGTATTTTATATGGATTGAGGAGATTGTGACTTTCTGAATAATGTGTTTTGTTTAAGACTATGTGGCCACCTTAGTAATAAATTATTATGTGATGGTCTAGTGAATGTTGTGGTTTAGTTTACTGTTGAATAAATAGCGAGTTCACTATACTATGCAATTAGAGCCTTAAAGTTATTCACAGCAGCAGTCCTCAGGAGAGTGGCTGGTGATTAGCTTTACAGGTGGTAAAAAGAGGAACAACTAGAGAAGGAAATGCAAAAGGAGTAATTAGAGAAGGCAGAAGTTAAGTTGAACACAATGCAGATCACACTGGAAACCCGGTGAGAAAGGTCTCGTAATCGTTCCGGTGCGAGGCTGTAAGTGATGCCACTTAGAATCACTCTCATGAGTTCGTTTACTTAACTGTTTTCAGGGATCAGAAGGAATTCAACTGGAGTGTGCACTATAAGATTTGCAAAGTGTTTTTTTCTACATTATCTCATTGGCATCTCACAATATCCCTGGATGACAGGGTGGTATTATTGTCATCATTTTACAGTTTAAAAATTGAAGCAGAGAAATTAAGTGATTTAACCAGAGTTACACTGTTGTAAGAATAGGAAACAAAATTTGAATTCAGGTTTTCCTCATTCCAAGCCCAACATTCCATCTACTTTGGATGGCCACATTATCAGCTAACCATCGGCTTCCATCTGGGAAGAGAGAATCAAGTTTAAGGATCTGAATAAGTCAATGAATTTACTAAATCACATTAAATAATTAGCTTATTCTCTGGTAAGTTTGGTTTTATGACTATTGTTTATTTGGTTTTATGACTATTGTTAAGCACAAAAGACTAAACAGCCTATTGTAACCATACTATCATCATAATAAACATAAAGTCTAATTTTCATATTTCAGAATTATCTTTCTTTATAAAAAGAAAAATACATAATTTATTTAGCAAAGTAGTGAGTCCCTTCATTTTTCAGAACCCTGAAAAATCCAAAGCACTTTTTAATTGAAATAATAAAAGTTTCATTCAAATTAAGAAGATGGAAAGGTTCCATTCCTGGCAAATTAAAGACATAAAAAAATTACTGGAGCTCAGTTTCCTTATCTGTAAATATGAGTGAGATCTCTAAGGGTCCTTTTCAGCTTTAACATTCTGTAATCCTTTGGAAAACCTTCATTGTTTATTTAAAGAATAAACAACTCAAAACATGGTAGTAGCATAAAAATAAAGTCCAAAAATTGGGCTAATAATTTCATGTTATTCACTCATTTACAAATTATATTTTAATTTGCAGACACAATTTACATTTAAAATTCATGTGCCAAATTAATACACCTATACATAGAGGTGTTCCACAATATAATCTGTTGTTTATATTTATATTATATGCTATCATGTCAAAATAAAGGATGATCCAAAACAAGCCATTCTTTTAAATGATAAAATAATTGTTATTCTGGTTTGTTCTATGCAAGATCCTATACTTCTGAAAACACTGCACACCATGGTTAAATTTTGGAACATACGGTTTCTCATATTAGTTCAGATATTTAATTTTCTTAAGTTTAAGGATGCTTCTCTAAAATTCTGGCACTATTTTAGAGGTAGTGGTTTTTGTTTTTGTTTTTTAAATGAAGCTAACTATAAGCTTCTTTGCATATTGCTACCAGTAGATGGAGCAGACAACATAATTTATTACTGAAGAACAAGGGCATGGAAATCAAAGTATAGCTTTTTAAAAATAAATAAAGGGAAATCTGAAACTGAAATTTTCTCCAAACATCCCTGGGCATGCAGCATTCTTCAAAATATCTTCAATCGTTATTTATCTTCATTTTTAAATTTCTTCACAGGTCAATGAACAAATTATTTTTTTAAAAAACTATAACAATAATATCACCAACGGTCATAGATGTGTGAGAAATTTAGTTTGACAAATTACTGAGTTGACATAAATAACTGTTAAATGATTGATTTTAGAATAGATACTTAAAAGTTTAAAAATCTAGAATGGTATAGAGTTTGAATGTTACCTAGTTTCATTCAAGTAAAAAGGATTTCTTTTTAGAAAACATTTACAGGGACAAAAAATCTTCATGTGCTCATTTAATAATGAAATTAAATTCAGTCATGTTTTTACAGGTAAGGAGTTGCATAACAAGCAGTATTTTCTAAGAATATAATTGACTAATTCTATTAAGTCTGTAGCAACAAATTAACCTTATTATTACTAGTAAACGATGATTGATTATTTATGCAAATATGTTAGTATGTTCAGTTGTCTCACTGAAATAAACATTTATGAAAAGTATTTCAATATTACTTTAACTTTTTTAATTAATAAAGCCCTAAGGGGTCTATTAATTCACTCATTGCAATATTGGTTATTTATTTGTAGTAACTCCTTTTAATATTAAATTGTTTACATGCATAAGGAAAAGATAATTGATACCTGTAACAACAAGTGTAAAATTTTGGAAATATTTCATTAAAAGAGGGCTAAATTTGGAGTCATAGGATTTGGGTTTGAATCACAGAGTTTCTACTTATTACTTGTGTGAACTTGGGCAAGTCACTTGTGCCAGTAGTTCTCCTCTGTAAATAAGGGGTTGGTCTAATTTTGAGGTCTCTTCCAGTTCTAAATATATTACCTGTGATCTTTTGTATATTTCATTAATACTAAAAATAGTGTGAAAATAGACCTTTAAAATTTAGTGCCAGTGTTGCTATTCTGGCTTTCAAAAATATGACTATATAAACTTCCAATATTAGACAAGGCATTACCTATTATAAAATACAGGTAACTTTGTTGTTTAAGATTTGCATAGCTAAGTAAACTAAAACAAAGAGATATCCTTTGAGATTCAGTATTCTTATTTTAAAATTTGGCCTTCAGTTATTATTTCAACTACTTTTGAGTTTATTCACTGGCAGATAAACTCTTTTCTTATGGTGGACTAGTAAATGATCAAATTTCTTTTCTTAAAAAGAGTGATTTAAAATTTGAAACTCTAGGATGGGGCATGGTAGAATATTGCTTAGATAAGTATAAAAGATAAATGTAAAATCCTGCACTTGCATAAAAAAAAAAATTAAAAATACAAAATGTGGGAGATATGAGTAGATTGTAGTTTATCCAAAAAAAAAAAAAAAAGATCTTATTTGAGTAGATTGGAAGCCCAATGTGAATCAATAGCAAAATATGTAAAAAAAAATACTAATGTATTCTTGTCCTACATTAAAAGATACATAGCATATAGAACCACAGAGGTGGCAAATTCCATCATACATTATTCTGATCAGGAAATATCACAAATAGTGTGCTCAGTTCTGGACATTATATTACTAGAGAGTGATTTCTCTTGTACTCATTCACAGGGAATTATCACTTGTACTACTGCAATAGGCTAATTTCTAAACCTGTTTCTAAAGCTCTTCTCTCTTCAATTCATTCTCCATATTAGTGCCAAAATTATTTTCCTAAAAGAAGGATCTGGTCATATCATACTGTTGCAAAAAAAAGAAAGAAAGAAAGAAAGGAAGAAAATAAAATTATGGCTCCCTATTGCCTCTAGAAAAAAGTAAAAAAATTTCACTCTACCATTTAAAATCTTCCCTAATCTGGCTCCCACCTATTGTTCCTCCTGTCTTGTTTCATATTACTTCCATTTCCACACTCTTTATTCAAGTCAAATCATCCTGTTAGCTCTTTCCTTTCCACAACATTGCATCTCCCACTGCCATGCATGTCTTTCTACCTATAGCCAATTCATGTCTGGAATGTATTCTCTCTTCACTTTTTAGAATCCCTAGCTCCCTTCCAAGCATAATTCAGGACCCGCATTCTCCCACAATAATCTTTCGTGGTGCCCTCAGTTTTTAATTCTATCTCTCTCTTGAAATGAGTTGCATTATCTACCCATGGGCATGTTGTATTCCCCCAGAAGAATGTATGCTACTTGAGAAAAGGGGCTGTTCATTATTTGTGTTTGCCTCCCCAGCACCCAGCCCATGCTGTGGACAAAGAAGGCATTTAATGTTTGCTAAATTGAATCAATAATCTTGTGTTAAGCATTTCTTATGTGTTTGAATTGCCAGGCACTGTACTTAGCACTGGGGATACAAAGAAAGGCAAAAAACAGTAGCCTCCGACCTGAAGAAGTCCATATTTTAATGAAGGAGATAACATGTAAGCAACTATACACACAGAAAATATATAGGGGATAAATTGGAAGTAATATCAGAGGGAAGACACTGCCATTGGGTTAGGCTGGAGGGGAAAATGAAGGAAGAACAGGAAAGGCCTCTTGTGGGAGGTAGGAAATGAGCTGAAAAATATGGAATGCCTCACTAATTTACATGTTATACTCGGGCAGAGGTCATGCTGATCATCCCCATATTGTTTCATTTTTAGAATACTTATAGCTAAAGTCTGATGAACATGCAGAGCAGGATAACCTGGATGAGAAAGGACCTTAAGATCATGCTATATGAGGGGTAGTTGGGGCAACTGAGGAAGTTTGATCTGAAAAAAGAAAATATTTAGGGGGAACATGATAGTTTTCTTTAATGATATTGAAGGACTATCACATAGAAAAGGTATTAGTTTGATTCTGCTAGACCATAAAGAAGCAGATTTGGGCTCCATGGGAGAAAAAAAATATATCTTTTAAGAGCTATCCCAAAATGAAAACGCTGTCTCAGGAGAGAGTAATTCCACCTTATCAGTTAACAAAGCCTGGATGATGATAAAGGATAAGCACACCAGAGGGGTTGTGGAAAGACAGGCATACTGGAGTACTATTGGTGGAATTGTGACTCAGTACAACTGTTATGGGAAGCAATTTAGAATTATGATCATAAAGCAGTGAAAACATCCACAACTTTTGACCCAGAGATTCCACTGCTAGGTATATATACCCAAAGAGGTCACTGACAAATACAACAAAATAATTATAGCAACATTTGTGGTAGCAAAGAATTGGAAACAAAATGTATACCCATCAGTCAGAGAATGGATAAACAAATTGCATTACATGAATGGGATGGAATACTACTGTGCTGTAAAAAATGATGAATGTGATCAGTACAGAGAAACATGGAAAGACTTGAATGAACTGATGCAAAGTGAAATAGAGTAAGAACACAATGACCACAATAACTACAACAACGTAAATGGAAAGGAAATAACCATAAAACAATCTAAAATTATTATTGCAAAATTATACACAAAAAGCTTTGTCCCTTCTAAAGAAGAAACATGAGCCTTGGAGAGATGGGGGGAAAGGAGGTCCCATGGGGGAGGAACACCACATAAAATGTTAGTTTTCCCTTCAATGTATTGATTATTTTAGCTTAACGTTTTATTCTCTTCTTTTTCTAAAATTTGCTGTAGGGATGGTATGGGGAGGATGCAGATGGGAATGTAGGTGATACAAAACAAAAGACACCAAAAGATAACTATTTCTTTTAAAAGAGGGCTAGATGAACAGTCCTAGGTTATATTGTAATGAGATTCTTGTTCATATATAGATTGGACTTAGATTGCCTCTCGGGTCCCTTCCAACCCCAATATTATTTGATTCTATTCTGAAACCTTTAAGATATCTTAAAAGCTCTAGCATTCTACTGATCAATAATATATGAATTCTTATCTTCCTTTTAAATGTTCAATTCATTAAAATATACTATACCTTAAAAATTCTTAGTTATTAAAAACCACTTTCTTTAAGCTTTTTATGTAAAATATTAAGAAGATAAATGGTGCAGTAGATAAGAGTGCTGGCCCTGGATTCCAGAATACCTGGGTTCACATCCTGCTTTGAACACATACTCACTATATGGCAGCTGCATGAACACTGGCAACACTCTTAACCCCTTAGTTTCCCAAACAAATATGTTAAGACCATGTATTACAGATGAGTTGAAGATCTACAGTACATCAATGGGGGGAAGTTTTGACACTAGGAGTTCCCAACACAAGTAAAATCGCAGAATTTGGTCCACCCATCATCTCACTTATTATAAAACAACATTCTCTTTTTGCCAACAAAACTAAAACTATGGAACATCAACATTTTCCTGAATGCAAAGGTAATTCCTAAATATGCAAAATCTGAGAGTCAAATTCCTCTGTGACAACAGAGAAAAAACTTGGCTGAAGCACACAGATCTAGGAAAAGCTTTGCTTGAAAACCTTCCTTAAACCTATTTGGAAACACAAGGAAAAGACAGAGACTCAAGTTCAGCATTAGCTCAATTAAAAAGAGAGAAAAAGAAAGCGTCTTCCGCTTAAGCACTTGTTAGTTCTAGATAACTGCAACAACACAACAATAAACCAGTCAAAATGAGTTTTGAAAGTGAGGTGATGCCCTTTTGTGTTGTGTTATCACGGTGGCAGATCAAACTGCTGACTTGGACGCTTTCTGCCAGCGCCTGGCTCCTGCCTCTCTGAAGCTGCTGTCACAGAATAGTCATGGTGCCTGCTCTTGCCTAGAGAAAAGCCTGAAATTGAACTCGAAGCAGTGTCTTTGTGATATCTTTCCAACAAGTCATGTCCCATTCAGCCTGCTAGTTTATCTCTGTCAGACTCGGGGCTCCAGTGGCTTGTGAGAGCTGCCAGGGACAGGTATACTGACCTGCTTTGTGCTGAGAAGGTAATGGGTCTTTCGGGCTTGGTACTGCTTTCTCTTCTCTTCCTTCTCTAGGTCTGCCTTCTTCTTTTCTTGACTCTTCATCTCTGCAAACTCCTCCAGTGCTTCCCTGAATCAAAATGATTCTCTGTTATTTATAATCAGTCAAGTACTTTTAAGGACCCATTATGTGTAGAAATAAGAACACGGTCGTATTGTGCTTAACAGTTTTTAAAGTGCCTACAACTGACAATTTACTCAATAAAGTTAGGAAACAGACATTTTGAATATAAAGAAAATTATGAAAATAGACCTTGTCTGAGATGATTAAATGACTTAGTGATTTTCACTGTTCTAAAACGGATAGTTAAGCTACTAAAAACGTGAAGCCTTGATTTTATACTTAGACATCTCGAAGCATAATTTCCACATGCAATGCCAATTTCAAAATGGTGCATCTGTCTTTTGTACACATAATTTATTACAACTTAATCTCGATTAGCATTTATAATAATATCAATAAGAAACAGACATTGTACATTAGCTGGCATACAAAAGATTGACACTTGGTTCAGTGATGTGTGCAGACAGAATAAATGTTAAACTAAATGAAGCATTTCAAGCCTTTATCATATGTTCAATAAAATTAAAATAATGAAAATATTTTACATGTGTCTCTGTGACAAGTATATGTTCATGTATTCATATATCAAGTATGGATCAATAAACATGATGAGATTGGTATTTTGACATAATTCTACATGTTTTGAGTTATCTAGAATTGTGAGCTCCAGGAAGACAAGGCCAGTGATTTTTTTCTCCAGTAAACATCTAAATGTTCTCTGTACCTAGTAGCCCTTCCATAAATATTTGTTGAAGTTTAAGCAGCATACCTAAATCAAACTCGCTAAATAAAAAATAGTTTGGAAAATTACTTACTACTTTTCCCAGGTCATAGAATCTTTTCAGGATTTCTTTTAGAATATACTTTTAAAGGTATACACACAAATACATACACACAATAGTAAATGAGGATATTTTAAGTAAATCATCTATGCCTTTACCTCAAAGGTAGTAGAGGAAAAGAGAATGAAAGGTGGAAAAAAAAAATCATGTAAGAAAAAGACATATACATCTATTTCAATCTGTAGAATTTTTTTTTTACAGTTTACTGTTAAAGGGTACTAATACAATATTTCATACAAGGTTACTTATGAAGCATACTGACGTTTAAAAATCACCATGCTATGCTTTTGCAGCAGTGTAATTTTTTTTCAACATAAGATTAAATTGCAAAATAAATGAATTACTTGGAGTGGCATGGCCCCCATTTTGCCACCCTTCTCTTGAAAATTGCTTATTAATATGAAAAAAGGAGTTGGAAAATAGCCTGTTTTACTTTATGCATAGTGTTTTGGGGGCCTTCAAGCCTGGAGAACTGGACTAGCTGCACATTTAGATTGTGTTGGCAAGCTGGTACAATGACCTTTCTGACCTGCATCTCAAGGCTATTATTAATCGCTAAGTAACCTGGTAAAGCCAAACAAATTTGTTTCCATTGAAAGGATCTCTATCTGTGTCTGAGAATTTGTGCTGCACCAAACAAACCTCATTAACTGTGTCCATTTTTGACAAAGAACTAGGAGTTGGAAGGACTGGTGACCTTTGTTTGTCCTTACAATACGATATCAGGGCAGTTACATGTGAGCAAATGAGCATTTTTAAAAGAAAAAAAATCACTGTCTTTTGTTGTACAAAAATAATATACAATATATATTTTAGTTTTTGTAAAATATTTTAAATGATTCTGTTGTTTATCATTATACCTATCTTTCAATTTTATGATCACTGAAAATAAAAAAAAATACATTTACATTATAAATTTAGTTTCCAGAATTACACTTTTTACTGCTATCTAGCAATGACAGATAATTTTTTGTTACTACAAAAATAAATATCATTTCAAATTCCCAAAGAAATATGTGAATTAAAAATATATTTTTGCTTATGAAGTTATTGTAATCTCACTTTGTAATATCATAGGATTATAGATTTGGAGTTAGAAGAGCCTTTAGACATGGCCAGGTCAATTCCCTCATTTTATAACTGAGGTAACTGAGACACAGAAAGGTTTAGTTGTTTGTCCAAATTACAGTCCTTTGACTTTGAAGTAAACGTGATGAGATTTTAAATTCTTGAAAGGTTCTCTATAAATATCAAATTTTTTATAATTAGTCTGTATATAATTGTGGATGAACCAAGGACTTAAATTCTAAACCATTAAATACATGGAAGCCAAGATAGCCAGAGAATTCAGGAGGCAAGGAAATTACAGAATAGCAGAATATGCCTAGGGGATAATAATACATGAAATGAATATGGATAATGTGTCAGCTTACAGGGCACACAGTACAAAAAATGGGATCAGTGTTTTATGATCATAAAATTCACAAAATACATTATGATACAATATAGTACAATACAGTTCAGCTATCCAGAAATAATTTGGGTAGAAAATAAAGGAAAGAAAACCAAGAAATTTAAATTTAAATACACTCACAGATCAGTCAATAAGTACTGGTTGAGGCCTTACTACATTCAAGGTCATGTCCTATACCCTTTGAGGGACACAAAGAAGAACGAGATGGAATCTCATTGCTCATGGAGCTTATGTGTTCAGAGGCAGCTAGGCGGTATACTGTATAGTATGTAGCCCTGGAATCAAGAAGACCTGAATTCAAATCTAGCCTCAGATGCTTATATATGTGACCTAGAAAAGGCTTTTAACCACTGTCTGCCTCAGTTTCTGCATCTGTAAAATGGAGATAATAATAGCACTCACCTCTGAGGCTGTTGTGAAGATCAAATGAGATGATATTTGTAAAGCATTTCAAAAACCTTAAAGCATTATAAAATTACTTAAGTATCATCATTTCAATAGGGGAGGCTATGACTATAACACAAGGCAGAATGTATACTTCTTGAGGGCAGGGACTATTTTCCCTTTGATCTTTGTACAGGAGGTGGGGGAATCTATCACAGGGCTTTGCACATAGTAGGTATTTAATACATTTATGCTGGATAAAATACTTGTTGCAGAATGTAATCATTCACTGATTGTGATATGGCAAGAATTCTGGGAAGGAGGGATCAGGGATAGCATTCGGTAAAGAAGTGGCATTTGACCATGGCACTTTCACTTAAATCATGTTATAGTCATAATGATTATTTAAGTATTTTATGACACATGACTACTGAATCATACCATAAAGGAAAATTTCTTTTTGCGGGGCACTCATGCAAATCAGGAATTAATACTAAAAATAATAGGTCTTTTATTAGGAAACATTTCACCTCACACAAGGGGAGCTGGTAAACTGGGGTTAGGGGAATGAGAGGGAAGGCAAGGTAAGAAAGGAGGTGTGTGGGGAAAGATACACCAGGATTATCATTGCCACCGGAAAGAAAAGGATTCAATCAGATCTCTAGCAGGGAAAATGTACATAGAGTTCAGGCCTTGGGTGAGCTGATTTCCACGTCCTGAAGAGGAAGGTCTGTGATTGAAGCCAGATGTACCCTCATGAGCCCACCCCCAAGTTAGTTAAAATTTTCAGATACTCTTCTAGTTATTAAGTTTGAGATAACTGGGATGTCATCTGCAACAAGGTGTTGTAGTGGTGGAAAGGAGGGAAGACCAAGTGTTTCAGAGGGAGGGTGAGTCCTCACTTAAGGAGTTTCTGATTGGTTTCCACCTTGTGATATCACAGGCAGAGGGTAACAATTGGCAAGGATAAATGGCATTTCCATTACGGAAATTTCCTTCCAAGGCGTGGAAGTTTCCATCAAAGAAGATTCCAAATATTGCTGGGAATTCCAAAGAAAGGAAAGGTCGGGAGTTTTAGGTGGGAGAAGGGACCATTTCCAGAGTACAGAAAGGGGGGAGGAGGGAGAGGGAAGAAAGAATTTTTCTAGTTTTACCAAAATTTGATGTTGGGAGACCTTGTTAAACTACCATGAAACTGTATGACCTTGCACAAGTCCAAAACTCTCTGGGGCACAGTTTCCTCATAAGTAAAATAATGATGTGGGTGGGATGATCCAGAGCTCTTAACTTTCTTTGTGTTATGGACCTCTTTAACAGTCTGGTAAAATCTAGGGATTCTTTCTCAGACTAATACCTTAAATGCATAAGATAAAATGTATAGGGTTATAATAAAAATCAATTACAATGAAATACAGTTATCAGTGTTTTCTAAATATTTCTAAATATTTTCTAAAGGTGATGGACCCTAGATTAAGAACCTCTGAGTGAACAGATAACTTTTAAGATCCTTTCCAAGTCTAAAACTGAATGATTTCAGAATTTCTATAGTGTAGGTAGTACCAGTTGAAATTGACTGGTAAATCAAACCAATCAAATGTTTATGTAAAATGAAAAAGCATTTTTCCTGGAAGTTTGGGGAAAGTTTTCAAAGGATGATTTGAGCTCTGTAGTTTTGAGTTATATTCAAATACACTTTTATTGAAAAAAAATTGAATTGCATATTTTATTACATTCGCTTTTGCTTTCTCATGACATAAAGATTTTCTTTTCTTTCTGCTTTATAATGATACATGCCATCTATCAGGAAAAGTGAGAAAAAATTATTTTCCTTCTAGTATCCTCAGTTCAAAATTAATTTTCTTCCTCAAACAAATACTTCTAATAAAAAAGGGAAAAAATTACCCAATTTCATAATTATACTTTGGGGGTCATCTTTATTCTACTAACTATAAATATTGATGACATCATTCTATTATTTATCCAATATCAAGTATTCACTATTAAATAATTTAATAGTGAATACTTGATAAAATCTCTGCTCAAGTAATTCTATTGCTAACTTTTGTTAGCTTTACCCCCCCCAATAAATCCTTAAAAAATAGATAGAGCTTTCAAAAAACTGTAGGTTTTAATTTTTAGCTTTTCTTTAAGAAAAAATTTCTGAAAATGAACTCTAATATTTATAATATGCTGTGTGTGTGTGTATGTGTGATAAAATATACTGACCATTAGGTCCTAATTATCCATTGGATCTGTTGTTCAGTCATTTCAGTTGTGTTCAACTCTTTGTGACTTCATTTGGTTTTTCTTGGCAAAGATACTAGTTTGTCATTTATGTTTCTAGTCAATTTTAAAGATGAGGAAACTGAGGCAAATAGGGTTAAATGACTTGTCCAGGGTCACATATCTGGTGCTTGAGGCTGGATATAAACTTAAGTCTTCCTGTCTCCAAGCCTGGTGTTCTATCCACTGTATCACTTAGTTGTCCCATTGATTGGGATCTATTAACAGTAAATGTTTCATAAGACAAGATTTATTATAGAAGTGAAGAAGAGGTACCAAACTAAAAAATAAAAAAAGAACAAAAAGTTCTGACGTTATCATTGTGGGGAAAAGATAGCATTATTGGTAGAGCTCTGAATTAATCCAAACCAGAGGGAAGCAATTTTAGTCAGTGGGAAAGACTGGTTATGTAGAATGCAAAATGGTAAAAACCCACTATGACAAAAATTGCTAGGAAAACTGGAAAGTAGTCTGGGTATGAGCAAATATTTCTTTTTTAAAAAAATATTTTATTTTATTTATTTTAGTTTACATCATTCATTTCCATGAGATTTTGAGTTACAAATTTTCTCCCCATCTTTCCCCTACCCCCCCCTCAAAACAGCCATCCCCTTGTATAACCCCTCCCTCAATCTAATCTCTCCTATGTCCTCCCCCATCACCCCTCTAACTTTCCAATAGGGCAGCATGAACCTCCCTTCCACAGTGCCTGTGAATCTTAAATTCCAGTTGGATGTAGTTAATAATAATAGTAATAATAATTGTATATATATGTATATATATACATATATATTTTTAACATTTGATTATAGAGCTTTAAATTCTAGATCAC
>CM053586.1:269924226-269937871 GCA_028646515.1 Pseudochirops corinnae
TATATATATATATATATATATATACATTTGTATTCCCTTCAACTATCCTCACACTGAGAAAAGTTTCATAAGTTATAATTATCATTTTATCATGTAGGCATGTAAATAATTCAACTTTGATAAGTTCCTTATGATTTCCTTTTGCTGTTTACCTTCTCATGCTTCTCTTGCTTCTTGTATTTGAATGTCAACTTTTCTATTCAACTCTGGCTTTTTCATCAAGAATGCTTAAAAGTGTGAGCCGAGTCAAGATGGCTGTATAGAGGCAGGAAAACTCCGTGAACTCCTCCCATAACCACCTCAAATACCTATAAAATATGACTCTAAACAAACTTTAGAGCTACAGAACCCACAAGGTGACAAACAAATCTCCCACTAAAGGCAGCCCAGCAGGTGGACAGGAAGGGTTCATTGCAGCATGCTGGAAGCTGAGCCCAGCCCCGCGGTTTTAGCCCCAGGGTGGCCAGGACAAGCCACAGGTAGAGCATTCAGGAGAGTGGACCACTGGCACCTGTGATGGTTTCCAGAATTATAAACCCATAAATGCCAAAGACAAAATGAAAGGTCAATAAAACTTGGCTGAATTTGGTGGGGACAGAAGAGCAGGTTCAGCTCTCTGCACCCAGAGTCAGAAGCAGCGGAAGCGATGGCCGTGCAGCAGCCTCCATGTGGCTGCTTCAGAGCTCCCAGCCTGCAGATTGCAGGGGGGCCAAGCAACCATTCAGATGCTCTTGCCGTAATCTGCCTGGATCAGTATCATGGTCTTGGGTGGTGATCCTGAGGTGTGGGACCAGTGAGCCAAAGCTGATAGCAGCAGTAGAGACAGCGGCCTCTTAATAGCCCCAGCAGCTGTGAAAACCCCAGAAACTTGGGACAAAGCTAAACCTTCTGTAAGTAGAGTTCCATTGCAGCACAGAGCTAAAAAGTCAAGTAATTGACTGAGAACATGAGCAGGCAAAGGAAGGAAAGTAAGTACAGCAATCCAACTTTAGGTTCCTTTTTTGGGACCAAAGAGGATCAAAGCATGGAACAGGAGGAAGAAAAAACAGTCAGAAATCCTGCACCAAAAGCTTACAAGAAAAATTTAAACTGGTTATAGGCCATAGAAGAAATTATCTCCATTGTGGAAGAACCAACAAGGGGAAATCATGTTGTGGATTTTGTCACTAAAAAGGAGAGGCTGATTTTGGTAATGGAAATGATGAGAAACTTGAATCGAAGTAATATTCTCTTCTTAGAATTTTTGATAATTGAAAAAAAGATTGGTAAAGTCTAATATACACCCAAGATTTTAGGGAGGGCAGATTTTAAAACATTCAGAGAAAGCACAGATAGGCTCTCATGGACTAAAATTCAATAGACATAGTGTCCAGGAAGGATGAAAATCTCTCAGTTACAAAAAATTATGAAGACAGAAAGAAAACCAATTCCAGTGAGAAGGAAAAGAGGTAGTTTTTGCAGAGATCAACACATATGTGCAGGGAATTAAAAAAGCAACTGGATTTTTAAGAGATAGTTACAGAAAACAGATCAAAGGCAGAAAAATGGAAGATTATTTCAAAAGTATGACATTATCCTGGAGGAATAGTGTCAGGAATGCTAAAGCTCTCAATGAGCTCAGGAAACCTAAGGAAAGCAAGAAAAAAGTTTTATTCTAAGAAAAGTGTTGAAGAGAGGGCGATGGACACTGATCTGGATAGATTAAGTGGTAATATCCACAACTGGCAAAAAATGGAAGTGCTTGACTTTTTTTTTTCCCATCTGTATTCTCTGCCAGGGAGAATGACTCTTAGAGTATAAATGCTTCCAAAAGTGGTGAATAGAGAATTGAAATCCAAGATAATTAGGAAGTTGGGAAGAGAGCTCCTAGATGCCCTCAATTCAACTCACTCAGCCCTTATGAACTACATCCTCATGTATGGAAAAAAAAAAATCCAGCTGATATCATTACTGAGCTACTATCAGTGATCTTTGAAAGACACTAGAGAATTAAAGGGGTACCTTAGAATTGGAGAAAGCCAAATGGTGTAGTAATGTCCAACAACTTCTTGCAGATGGAATCTGCAAACTGTTCATTGGTCCAGTGAGCCAATTAATTGATATTTACTGACAAAATTTACAATATTTTTATTTTAAGAAGCTATTCTTCAAACTCAGGTCTGATTATGTCACTTCTCTGATTTATAAATTCCAGTGGCTCCCAGTTGCCTCTAGGATCAAGTTCTAATTCCTTTGTTTCACATTTGAATCCCTTTACAACTTGGTTCCAGCTTAACTTTCCAGTTTCATTACAGATTATTGTCTTTCTCATACTCTGTCATCCAGTCCAACTAGTATTCTTTTAGCTCTTTGCACATGGATACTTCATCTCTCATCTCTGTGTCTTTGGGCTCTTCTCTCTATCTAGGATGGAGGTCCCCATATCATCTCTGCCTCTTAGAACCTCTAGTTCCCTTTCACACTCAATTCAATTATCATTGTCTTTTATGATCCCTCCAACTACTAGCACTTACTCCTTCACCTAGCAAATTGCCTTATATTTATTTTGTATATCCTTATATATTTACGTATTATTTATTTTGATAGAATACAAGATCTTTGAGGGCAGAGATGATTTTTTCCCCTTTTCATTCCCAGCCCCTAGAACAGTTCCTGGCACATGCTTATTGATTGATTGTTAGACTAGTTGAAACAAATTTGGATGAATTATAATGTAGTTGCTCCTAAAGTTCTATAGTAGGGTATAAAACTCAATCTCACAAGTACAAGATGCAAGAGATGAGGTAGTTTGGGAGAAAAGTGAGGATTTTAGTGAATTTTAAATGTAGTACTAGTAAGTATTACAACACTTCAGCTGAAAGAGCTAATGTCATCTTAGGCTACTTTCAGAGAGACATAACAACCTGCACTAGGTCTGTCATATCTGGACAATGTCTGGATTGCAGAGTGAGAACTGGAAGAAATATCAAGGTCATCTAATCTCATCCCTTCATTTTTATTTATTTGCTTTTAGTTTTCAACATTATCCCTTCATTTTATAATTAAAGCCAAACAGGTGATGCCTACAGCAGATCTGGGAGGAAAATCAGGATGCACTGGTGCCAGAGGAAGATCTCTTGAGTAGTATATTCCAGACTAAATATCACATTTTAATCAGTCAGCCAATGAGCATTTATTAAGTACCTGTTATGTATTTGGCATTGTGCTGAGTACTGAGGATACAAAGAAAGGCAAAAGACAGTCCCTGCTCTCCAGGAGCTCACAATCTAATTGGGGATACAAGTGCGAACAACTATATATGAATAAGCTATAGGCAGAATTAAAAGAAATAATCAACAGAAATAAGGCAGAACAATGAAGCAAGATTGGGAAAAGGTTTCTGTAGAAAGTGGATTCTTAGCTGGTACTTGAACCTGGGAATGCAAGTAGCATGAATGAGGAGGAAGAACATTTCAGATACTTGGGACAGCCAGAGAGAATACATCTCTGCCCTAGAATGTAAAACTAGAGGGAATAGGTGGAATTTTCTGATTTAACCTGTTTGTAACAAAAGGCTTCCTAATAGCTTAAGCTATTCAAAAATAAAATGACTTCCATTGGGAGGCATTAGATTCCTTTTTACTGGAGGTCTTCCAGCTGAGGAGTATGTTGTGATGTAAAGGAAATTCCCATTTAATTATATTTTGTATACCATGAGATCCCTTCAAACTCTTAAGAATCTTTTATTCAATGATATAAAGTTGAATAGATCATTTGGAAAATTAAGTGGAAGTCATGGGAAGAAATGGGGAAAATTTTTTTTGGCAGAATTAATGTGCAATTCAAAAACATTTCAACTATCCTTCCTTCCTCCCTCCCTTTCTTCCTTACTCCCTTTCTTGCTTCCTCCCTTCCTCCCTTCATCCCTTCCTCCCTTCCTGCTTTCCTCTTTCCTTCTCTCTTCCTTTCTTTCTTCCTTTTTTCCTTCCTTCCTTCCTCCCTTCTTTCCTCTCTTCTTCTTCCTTCCTCTCCTGTGTTTCTGTACCTATCTTCATGTTGTCTCCTGCATTGCATTTCAAAGTCAAATAAGAGTAGTAGAGGAAAATTTAGAAAAAGGAATGAAAACAAAGGAAGAAAATTATGAAAAAACAGTTAACAATTTCATAAAAGAGGCACAAAAATGCTAAAGAAAATAATACATTGAAAACACAATTAACCAAATAGAAAGAGGACAGAAATTCACTAATCTTTTAAAAAGCAGAATTAGACAAATGGGAAAAGGTACAAAATCTCAATGGATAAAATAATTCCTTAATTATTGCCCATTTCTAATTGGGAAAGTGGAAACTAATGACTCCAAAAGACAGTAACAAATAATAAATCAAAATCGAAAGAATGAAAAAAAATAGAAGAAAGCATGAAATATCAGGAAAAACAACTGACCTGGAAAGTAAAATAAAAATATGTAATTTAATAATTCTTGGATTATCTGAAAGTCATAATCAAAGGAAGAGCCTATACACCATATTTAAAGAAAGTGTCACTGAAAACTCAACAGACATCCTCAAACCAGAGGGTAAAATAGAAATTGAAAGAGTCCACCAATGACCACCTAAAAGAGATCCCCAAATCAAAACATCCAGCAATATTATAACCAATTCTCAAAGAGAAAATACTTCAAGCATCCAGAAAGAAACAATTCATATACTGTAGAGCCACAGTCAGAGTCACACAGGATTGAATAGCTACTACACTAAAGAAGCAGAGGGAATATGATATTCCAGAAGGCAAAAGAGCTGGAATTACAATCAAGAATAATCTACCCAGTAAAACTGAATAAAATTTTTCCAGGGGAAAAATGGATATTTAATTAAATAGAGGACTTTCAAACATTCTTAGTGAAAAGATTAGAGCTCAATCAGAAATTTGACTTTCAAATATAATACTCGAGAGAAACATAAAAAGGTAAACATGAAAAAGAAATCATTAGGAAATCAATAAAAGTAAACTGATTACTTTTTAACATGGGGATATGATACATGACTCTTCTAAGTATTTTATCATTATCACGGCAGTTAGAAAGATTCTACATAGAAAGAGGGTGTGTGAATGAGTTGATTACGTTGGGATCATATAAAAAATGATTGGTGAGGAGGGATCCCTTAGGAGAAGGAGGCAGGGAGAATAAGAATGGGAAAAAGTATCTCACATAAAAGAGGTACACAAGGAAAAGTTTTTATAGTGGAGGGGAAAATATTGGGTGGAAGGGACCAACGCTTGAACCTCACTCACATATAAATTGGTTCACAGATGGAGTACACACACACATACACACAAACACAAACACACACATACACACACATACTCAATTGGTAATAGAAATATATCTTATCCAACAGGGAAAAATAAGATGAAGGGAATAAGAGAAAGGTGCAGGGGGAGGGATTATTAAGAGAAGGACAGATAAAAGAAGTCAATGGTCAGAAGCAACAGATTTTAAAGGAGGGACAGGATAAAAAGATAGAGAAGAGGATAAACAGAAGAAAATAGAATGTAGGAAAACTCACAGTAATCATAACTGTGAATGTGAGTGGAATGAACCCATCCACAAAACAGAAGTAGATAACAAAATGGATTAGAAACCAGACTCCAACAATATGTTTACAAGAAAAACACTTGAAACAAATACACAGAGAAAGCTTAAAAAATTAAAAAAGCCTGAAACAGAATCCATTCTGCTTCAGCTAAATTCAGAAGACAAGGGTAGCAAATATGATCTCAGACAAAGCAAAAGCTAAAAATAGATCTAATTAAAAAGGATAAGCAAGGGAATTATATTTTCTCAAAATAAGCCATAGAATATGAAATAATATCAATGTTAAAAAATATACGCACCAAATGGCATAGCGTTCAGATTCTTAAAGGAAAAGTTAAATGAACTACAAGAAGAAATATGAAGTAGAACTATACTAGTGGGAGACCTCAACTTTCCCCTCAGAGAGCTAGATAAATCCTACCATAAAAATAAATAAGAAAGAAGTCATGGAGGTGAATAGAATCTTTAAAAAATTAAATAGTATGAACCTGTGGTAAAAACTGAATGGGAATAAAAAGGAGTATACCTTTTTTCTCAGTTGTATGTGGCATTTTCACAAAAATTGGCTGTGTTTTAGGGCAGGAAAACTTTACAATCAAATGCAGATAAATAGAAATATTTAATGCATCTGAAATGCCATGCGTGAGCAGCTTTCCAGAAGAATGCTACTGTGAACAGCATTTAAAGTTCTGATTACACAGTATAGTGAACACTCCATTCCATAACAAATCAGAGCAAAACATTCACAAAAAATCAAGGTATAACATTCACAATGTTACATCTTATCACAGATAATCAAAATATAGCATTTACAACAACTTATTACAGAAAATGGTCACATAGTTTCCACCACAGTGGTCACAAAGTTTTCAACAAAGAACAGTCATTTAGTAACTCAATCATTCAGTCATCCTTAAAGAGGTTTGCCTCCTCAAGGAACACAAAATGAAATAGTCAAAGTTCTCCACTCATGGGGCAAACTAAGTTAACTCATCAGTCACTTATTCAGTCATCAGTCACTAAGTACAATCATGTAGTCAATCATTCAATCAACTAAATCATCCTTCATCATTCACTATTCAGTCATCAGAAAATACACAGACCCTCCACCCCTAATTAGTAAATTTACAATTTCTCAGTCAGTACACAGTATCCAAGTAAAGTCTTCTTGCAGGTTGACTTGGGGTGGTTTCTCAGATTCCCTGGATCCCCTTCCATGGTCGCAGATCCTACCTGGATTCACCAAACTGTCACCAAGGTTCAAAGGCAGACATCTCCCAGGTCCTTGTCCAGCTCTCTGTGCAATTCCTGCTCCACAATGGAGCTCACAGTGTCCAGTCCATCTCAAATCCTTCACAGTCTCTGTTCCTGGGAAGACAAGGTTTAACAAAGCCACCAACTGGTTCATACAAAGTACCAGCATCACAGTCATGCTTTCTTGGTCTTTGGAAGCTCTGGCTGGCCCTTGGAAATCCTCAACAGCCTTAGCAGTTCTGTCTGGCCCTCAAACTCAGCAGAAGTTTCAGCTGTTTCCCAGAATCAAAATCACTCCATCCAGGTTTTCAAAATCAAAATCATTCTCTCCAGCCTGGGGGGTGGGGGAGTGTTCCTCTTCAGCCTCCCAGGCAGGAGCAGTTTCTGCTTCCACGGAGCTTGCTCCTAGATCTATCTCTCCATCTCTGTGTTTTTCCTTATATATAGTATTGCCCCTCCCTGTTCAGCCCCTTCCTGTTACATCAGCAACAGGAGACAGGAGTTCATACCTTCTGATTCTGTAACAGAGGCTTAATCTGAACTAGGTGCTAAGTACCTCTTAGCTTAGCAATACAAAAGGAACTTCAAATCTCATTGCTGTTACAGCATCCTTTTCCAGATAGTAATGCAATAAAAATTATATTTAATAAAGGGCCATAGAAATAGAGAATAAAAGTCTGTTGGAGACTACATACTCTAATCTTAAGGAAGGAGTGGGTCAAATAACAAATCATAGAAACAATCAATTTTTCTTTAAAAAAAATGAAACAGTGTGACAACATTACAAAATTTGTGAAATGCAGCCAAAATAGTAATTAATGAAAATTTATATCTCTAAATGTGTACATCAATGAAAGAGAGAAAGAGCAGATCAAGGAATTGGGCATACAACTTAAAAAACAAGAAAAGTTAAAAAAACAAACACCAAAATGAAATGTCTGAAAATCAAATAAGAGTTTCAAAATATTGAAAGTTTAAAAATTTGATCTAATAAATAAAACTAAGAATGCTTTTATGGGGGGAGGACCTCAATACTATAAATAAACCATTAGTTAATTTTATTTTAAAAGAATAAAGAAGAAAACCAAATTGTTAATATGAGAAATTTAAAATATGAATGCACTACTAGTGAAGATGAAATTAAAGCATGAGGAGTTATTTTGCATGGTTGTATGCCAATAAAACTGACAATCTAAGTGAAATGGATGAATATTTACAAAAATATAAATTGTTGAGCTTAACAGAGAAGGAAATAGAAAACCCTAACTTAGAAAAAGAAATTGAAAAAGCCACTAATGAGCTCCCTAAGAAAAATTCCCCAGGACCAGATGAGTTTTACAAGAATTCTATCAAGCATTTAAGGAACATTTACTTTCAATACTATGTGAACTATTTGGAGGAAAAAAAAAAACCAGGTAAAAGAGTCCCATCACATTCCTTTTATGACACAAATATGATTTTGATAAGTAAAAAAGGGAGAGCAAGAACAGAGAAAGAAAACCATAAACCAATTTCCTTAATGAATATCAGTGCAAAAATTTTAAATAAAGTACTAGAAAGGAGATTGTAGCAACATATCTCCAGGGAATGCATGGTTGGTTCATTATTAGAAATCTATCAGCACAATTGACCATATCAATAACAAAAATAAAAATCACATAATTATATCAAGAGATGCAGAAAAAACCTTTCACAAGATATAGCACCCTATAACATAATAACATAGTAATATGATAACATAACAACTATTAAAAACATGAGAAAGCATAGGAATCAGTGAAGCCTTTCTTAAAATGATAAAGAGTATCTAAAAACAAGAGCAAACACTGTTGGTAATGAAGTTGAACTTGAAAACTTCCCAATAAGATCAGGAGTGAAACCAGGATGTCCATCATCACCATTATTATTCAATATTTTAGGAGCAGCAAGGCAGTGCAGTGAATAGTGTACTGGCCCTGGAGTCAGGACAACCAGAATTCAAATCCAGCCTCAGATACTTGACATTTACTAGTTGTGTGACTTTGGGCAAATCACTTAACCCCAATTGTCTTGCCTTCCCCTTTCCAAAAAAAAAAAATTGTACAAGAATTGCAAGCTATAGCATTAAGACAAGAAAAACAAATTGAAGGAATACAAATAGGCAATGAAGAAACAAAACTATCAATCTTTACAGCTGATGTGATTGTATAATTAGAAAATCCTAGAGGACTAATTTTTTTTTGCTTTAAATTCTATTTTTTCCCACAATTACAAATCAAGAAAAAATTTTAGCATTCATTTTTACAAGATTTTGAGTTCCAAACTTTTTTTTCTCTCCTTTCCTCTCTTTATCCCTCCTCTCTTTTCTTCTGAAAATGGTAGGCACTTTGATATAGTTTATACATATGCTATCATGTAATACATATTTCCATATGCATCATGGTTGTGGAAAAAGAAACAGATCAGAAGTTTAAAAAAAACTTGAGAAAGAAAAAAGCAAGTTGGAAAAAATTGCTTTGTTTTGCATTCAGAGTCAATCACTTCTTTATCTGGATATGGATAGCATTTTCCTTCATGAGTCCTTTGTACTGGTCTTAGATCATTGTGTTGCTGAGGAAATCTGGGTTATTCATAGTTGATCATCGTATGACATTGCTGATATTGTGTACATGTTCTCCTGGTTCTGCTTATTTCACTTTGCATCAATTTGTACAAGACTTTCAAGGTTTTCCTTTACTCTGTGTGTGACTGCTTCAAGTGTTTCTTTTTTTTCTTAATAGCATTTTTTTTTTACAATTACATGTAAAGATAGTTTTCAACATTCATATTTATAAGATTTTGAGTTCCACATTTTTCCTTCCCTGCCCTCCCTACTCCCTAAGACAGCATGCAGTCTGATATAGACTATACATGTATGATCATACTGAACATATTTCATTTCCTCAAGTGTGTTTATTGTAAGCATCATATTGTAGGATACTGGTTTTTGATCCATTCTGATACCTGCTTCCATTTTATGGAAGAGGTCATCCCATTCACATTCATCATTATGATTATTTCCTGTGTATTTCCCTCCATCCTATTCTTCTTTTTGTTTATCCTCTCTTTCCTTTCACCCTTTTCCACATCACCAGGATTTTGCTTGTCTGCTACATCCCCTGATCTGCCCTCCCTTCTGTCTGTCTCCACCTACCCCCCTTATTTAATTTCCTCCCCAATTCCCTGTCAGGTAAGATTGATTTCTATATTTATCTGATTGTGCATATTGTTCCCTCTTTGAGCCAATACTTATGAGAGTAAGGTTAAAACAATGCCCACCTTCCTCCTCAACTCCCCATTTTCCCCTCTGCTGTAATAGGTCTTCCTTGCATCTTCATGTAAGATATTTAACCCCATTCCAATTCTCCCTTCTCATCATTTTACTTCTCTTTCTCATCCCTTATTTTTCTTTTGTCATTCCCCCAAATGTATCTCATGCCCAAACTCTCTATGTTTATTCCTTTTCGCTGTACTGTTAGTGATACAATCTTCCCATGTAAACAACAGCTCTTTTGAATCCCTTCTGTTTTCTTTTTTTGCCTGTTTATGCTGCTCTTGATATTGGAGGTCAAATTTGTGGTTTAGTTGTGGTCTTCTTATGAAGGTTTGAAAGCCTGTTTCATTGAATGATCACTTTCCCCCTTGATATCTTATGCTTAATTTTTCTGGGTAAGTGATTCTTGGTTGTAGTCCTAGCTCCTTTGCCCTTTGTAATATCATGTCCCATGACCTCTTATCTTTACTGTTGCAGCTGCCAAGTCCTGTGTGATCTCGATTGTGACTCCTGGATGTTTGAATCATTTCTTTTGGTCCACTGGCAGTGTTTTTTCTTTGACCTGAGAGTTCTGAAATTTGACTATAATGTTTCTTAGGGTTTTTATTTTGGCATATCTTTCCTATAGTAATCAGTGGATTCTTTCAATGCCTGTTCTGCCCTCTGGTTCCAGGACATCAGGGCAGTTTTCTTAGATAATTTCTTTTTTTTTTTTCTTTTTCTCTATTTTTCTTTTCTTTTCTTTTTTTTTTTTTGGAGAGAGGAAGGCAAGACAATTGGGGTTAAATGACTTATTCAATGTCACACAGCTAATAAGTGTGTCAAGTGTTGGAGGCCAAATTTGAACTCAAGTCTTCCTTGACACCTATTCACTGTACCACGTAGCTGCCCCTTCCTAGATAATTTCTTGAAAGATGCTGTCCAGGTTCTCCTTTTGATTATGACTTTCAGATAGTTCAGTGATTCTGATATTGTCTCTCTTGCATCTATTTTCCAGGTCATTTGTTTTTTCCCATGAAATATTTTACATTTTCTTCCCTTTTTTTGTGCTTTTGAATTTGTTTGATTGATTCTTGGTATCTCACAAGATCATTAGCTTGCACTTGTCTAATTCTAACTTTTAAGGTGTCATTTTCCTCAATTAGCTTTTGTATTTTCTTTTTCATTTGACCAATTGTATTCTTTAAGGAGTTGTTTTCTTCAGTGGATTTTGGTATCTCTTCTTCCATCTGGCCACTTCTACTTTTAAAGCAGTTTCCAAGCTGTTGAATTTTTTTCCACAGTTCTCTTGCATCACTCTCATTTTTATTCTACCTTTCTTATGTGATTTTTAATTTTCTTTTTGAGTTCTTCCAACAGTTAGAGAATACATTTTAAAAACTAGTTGAAACAATTAACAATTTAATCAAAATTTCAGGATGTAAAATAAGCACACATAAATCATCAGCATTTCTAGGTAATTCCAACAAAATGCAGCAGTAAGAAATAGAAAGAGAAATTGCATTTAAACTAACTGGAGACAGCATAAAATACTTAGAAGTAACACTTGCCACCCAAATAATGACAAATCTGAGCAATTGGAGAAATATTAATTGTTCATGGGTGTTTATGACCAAAGAAGAGATAGAGAGGATTATAGGAAGTAAAATAGATCATTTTGATTACATGAAAAAAAGCATAGTTTGCTCAAACAAAACTAATATATCAAAAATTAGAAGGGAAGTAGGGAACTGGGAAGAAGTTCAAGTTACTCTGATAAAGACCTCATTTCTCAAATATATAGAAACTGAGCCAAATTGATAAAAAAAAAAATAACATCTACTCTTTAGTTGATAAATAGTGAAAGTCTATGAATAGGCAGTTTTCAGAAAAAGAAATCAAAGCTATGTTGTCACATGAAAAAATGCTTTTGATCACTACTGATTACAGAAATGCAAATTATAACAATTCTGAAATAGTATCTCATACTGATCAAATTGGCTAATATGACATAAAAGAAAAGTAAAAAATGCTGGAGGGGATATGGAAAAATTGGGGGCACTAATTTATTGCTGGTGGAATTCTGAACTAGACTAACCATTCTAGAGAACAATTTGAAAGTAATCCCAAAGGCCTACAAAACTGTGCATACCATTTGGCCTAGACATTATACTACTAAGTCTATATCCCAAAGAGATCAAAGCAAAGGGAAAAGGACCTATTTGTACAAAAATATTTATAGCAGTTCTTCTTGTGGTGGCACAGAATTAGAAATCAAGGTGATGCCCATCAATTGGAGAATGGCTGAATTGTGATGCAATACTATGCTATAAGAAATGATGAGCAGTATGATTTCAGAAAACCTGGGAAGATGAATATGAACTGATGTAAAGTAAAATGAGCAGAATGAGGAGAACATTATATGCAGTTAACAGCAATACTTTAAGGATGATAAACTGTGAAACACTTAGCTACTGTGATCAAGACTAACTTCCAAGACAATTCTTAGAAGACCCATGATGGAAAATGAAATCCACCTTCAGAGAGAGAACTGATAAATTCTGAATGCAGTGTGAAGCATAATTTTTTCTCTTTTTTTAAATTTATGATTTTGTTTTGTTTGTGGTTTCTTTCACAATGTGGCCAATATGGAAATAGGTTTTGTGTAATTTCCCATGTATAATCATCAAATTGTTTGCCTTCTCAAAGTGAGGGAGGGGCAAAACAGAGGGAAAGAATTTGGAACTCAAAAAATTTTTTAAAATGAGCATTGATTTTTATATGTAATTAGGAAATAGTTAATGCAATAAAAATAATTTTAAAAAATAAACTTACATATCCATGATCATAATATGGTGGTCATTTACATTAATTTGGAAGGTACATTTTCAACTACATATTTTTAGCATACATTCTTAGGAAATTAGCTTTTATTGTATTTAGTTTATTTTCTTTGATAAAACCCAAATTAACTTTGCAGTTTCTCAAGCTACCTGTAGTCCATCTTAACAGTAAAGTAGGAAGGAAATAAAAGGTGCAGTTTCATTCAGGTCTCACATATCATTGGCTGTCAGGTAGGCCTTGTTATGCTGTCCATCCTCATTTAACTATCCCACAAGATCTCTTAATGAAGTTAAGCCCCAAGTTCACTCCAATAATTCTGTGGCAAGAGTTTGTGCAATGTAACAATTCATCACTTGTCAGGAAGGCACTTTTAGTTTATACATTTAATAAGGGCATCCTCTAGCTTGGTTAATTAGAAGTGAACAGTTTGCATATTTACTAAATGCAGAGTGTCATTGCCACCACGGCCTATTGCCTACATGAATTATTTCTCTATCTGCAATAAACAGCTGGGTAATTATTACTGCCATAATCAGATAAATTCCCTCTGTAAGGCTTTTCTTACATGGCAATTCTTTGAACTCATCCAAAGCTGAACAAAATTTATGAACTCCAGCAGCTAGGCCACTTTTTCATACTATAGTGTCCCGGTTCTCTATGTCAAGGACATATGAAACATCATAAATATTGTGTAAATTAGG
>CM053586.1:269945327-269967621 GCA_028646515.1 Pseudochirops corinnae
TTCCAGGTCAGTGATTTTTTCAATGAGATATTTCACATTGCCGTCTATTTTTTCATTTGTTTGGATCTGTTTAATAATATCTTGATTTCTCAAAAAGTCATTCACTTCCACTTGCTCCACTCTAATTCTGAAGGAATTATTCTCTTCAGAAAGCTTTTGAGATTCTTTTTCCATCTGGCAAATTCAACTTTTTAAGGCATTCTTCTCCTCATTGGTTTTTTGGGCCTCTTTTGCCATTTCAGTTAATCTATTTTTTAAGGTGTTATTTTCTTCAGTCAAGTTGTTGACTCTCTTTTTCATGATTTTCTTGCATCCTTCTCATTTCTCTTCCCAATTTTTCCTCTGCTCTTCTTATTTGGTTTTCAAAATTCTTCTTAAGCTGATCTATGGCTTGTAGGAAGTTTTTGTGTTTCTTGGAAGCTTTTGCTGTGGGAGTTCTGACTGTGTTGTCTTACTCCCATTCAATGCTTTGATCCTTTTTGTCCCCGAAGAAGGAATCTAAAGTTTGGTTGCCGTTCTTACTTTGCTTCCTTTGCCTGCTCATGTTGTTGCCAGTCAATTACTTGACTTTTTAGCTCTGTGGAACTCTGCTTCCAGAGATGAAAGCTCCGTCCCAAATTGCTGCGGCTTTCACAACTGCTGGAGCTATTAGGAGGCCGCTGCAGCCCCCATCAGCATTGGCTCACTGAAAACACACCCCAGGACCACCACCCAAGATCACCATCTGGATCCAGGTCGCTCAATGCAAGAGCACTTAGCCTCTGAACAATTGGTTGGCCCCCCTGCAGTCTGCAGGCCGGGAGCTCTGAAGCAGCCATGTGGAGGCAGCTGCAGGGCCGCTGCTTCCGCCGCTTCCTTGCCCTAGAGTTAGTTTGGCTGGACCGTTTTTCTCCCCCAAATTTAGCTGGGTTCCAGTGACCTTTCGCTTAGTCCTTGTTTCTTACGACTTGATAATTCTGGAAACTGCCACAGCTGCTGCTGATCCACTCCCCTGAAGTCTCCAGCTGACGCTTGTCTTGGCTGCCCCAAGGCCAAACTGCGGTTGCAGGCTGGGCTGGTTATAGCTCCCAGCATGCTGTGATGAGCCCTTCTTGCTGAGCTGCTTTCAGCAGGAAATGTGTTTTTCTGTATTTTTGTGAGATTTGGAGCCCTAAAATTTGTTTAGAGTCATATTTTATGGGTATTTGAAATGGTTATGTGGGAGCTGTGGGACCTTGTTGCTTCTACTCCTCCATCTTGGCTCCACCCCCAAGTATGTAATCCTTATACATGTGTGCCACTGCAATAGTCTGTGCTTACTGTCCTTATGGGCATGGTATGTATTTGTGGGAACATATGCCCTGAGTTATACAGGAAGGCAGTTTGTAATTGCTGTTTTTGCTATGCCATTGGAATAAAAACTTTTGTTAAAAGCTTACTGAATCTATTGACTAACTGTTCATGGGGAAACATACCAGTACAGACTCCTGAGATACAGTTTTAGAAGTAGCTACCCTCAGAGAACACTTGAACTTTCCAGTGTGCATACAGGTTTGAGGGAGTAGACAGTGTTTATACTAGATAGATATAAATTAGGTTTTGTGGGGAGGGCATAGGAAGCTAGGAGAATCAGGAAAGACCTCATGTAAAAAGTGATACTTGACCTGAGTCTCAAAGGAGACTAGAAATTCTGAGAGAAAAAGATAAGAAGAGAGTATATTCCAGGAATGGAAACCCAAAGTTACAATTGGAGTACCATGTATGAAGAAAGTGTGAAATGTAGAGGGGAGTAATGTGTCATATGAGTGGACACAGAGGTTAAGGATAGTCTGAGAAGGGTTTTAATTGTCAAACAGGAAAGTTTATATTTGTTCTTTAGTTTTCGGAACCAGGGATTGACATGGTCAGACCAGACCTTTAGCAAAATCACACTAGAAGCTATGTGGAGGACACACTGGATTTAAAAAGATTTGAAGCCAACAAGGATGCTTTTGTAAAAGTCCAAGTTTGAGATGATGAGCACCTGAACTAAGATGGTGACTGTATGGAGGCAGAGAAGGAAACCGAGGCAAGATTTGGCAACTTATTGGATATGTGTGATGAGACTGAGGAATTGGTTATCACATCAGATTTGTTCACCAAATTTGTAGAAGGATGATAATACTCTCAACAGAAACAGAGCAGTAAGTCAGGCTATATTAAGTGCTTGCTATGTGCCAAACACTGGAGGTATAAAGAAAGGCAAAAGGCAGTCTCTTACCCTGAGGAAGATCATATATCAAGAACTAGGCATACATGGAATCAATACACATAGTGATATTCTGAAAGTGAAAGCAGCAGCAAATGCTGAGGTTACTGGGGAAAGCTTCTGACCTAGACAGGTTTGAATTGAAGATTAAAGGAAGCCAGGGAAACTCCAAGGCAAAGGTGAGGGGGCAAAGCTTCCAGGCACAGGGAGCAGTCAGGGAAAAGGGGGGCTGGAAGATGAAGTGTTATGTGCACCGAGCAGCAAGCTTGCTTGTGTAGCTAAATCATAAAATACATGGAAAGGAGTGAGGTACAAAAAAAGATTGGAAAGGAAGGAAGTGTCAAAGTTATGGAGAGTTTTAAATGCAAATAGAGGACTTTGTATTTGATCCTGGAGGTAATGGGGAGCCACTGGAGCTCATGGAGCAGAAAGGGTGACATCTATGCTTTGGAAAAATCACCTTGTTAGCAAAGTGGAATATGAATTGGAGGGTGGAAAAAATTGGGGTGAAGGACACTAGTTAGAAAGCTATTGCAGTAGTTCAGACAAGAGGTTGCTGAGAGCCTATAAAATAATGGTGGGCTGTGTGGAAGGGGAGAAGATTTTAAGTATGAGAGATGTTATAAAGGTAGAAACAATGATATCTGGGAGAGTATTGGATGTGTAGTGTGTGAAAGTGAAGTCACAGGCTTGGGTAACTAGGAGGATGGTGGTCCCCTCAGTCTTAACAGGAGAAATTTGGAAGTAGGAAAGGTTTGAGAGGAAAGATAATGAGTTTTGTTTTGGACACGCTGATTTTGAGATGCTTTAGTGATATTCAATTTATAATAGGCAGTTGGTGGGCTTGAAACTCAGGAGAGAGATAAGGACTGAATGTAGGTCTGGAATTCTTTTGCATAGCGATATTAATTTAACCCATGTGAGCTTATATGGTCACCAAGTGAGAGAATGTAGGGGGTGGGGGAAGAGAATAAAGCCTAGGATAGATACTTGGGCTATAGCATTACCTCAGTTAGGGGTACCATTAGAATACAAATAGGACAAAAAATAACCATTCCCTCATATTATGGGGGAACAAAAACTAAAAATAAAACACCTTAACAGGGTGCCTTGAAGCCAGTGTTCCATATTGAACGATATAACTGATGAAGATGATAAAAACAGACATGACAAGCTATCTATATGTTCATGTTATCTGAATTCATGTATTTAGGAGGAAACAGTTTCTTAGATAAGCAAATAATTCAAATCACCTAATTTATATAATTAAACTGAATTTTCAGTAAACACAAATAAAAAGTATTAGCATATCAAGGTGATAGCACCTAAGATGTTCTCTTTTTGGAAGTTACATGATAGTTGGCAAAATGCAATGCAGCCTCCTCACTGTAAGACTGTCCTAGGTATAGGTGCTATTTGCCCTATAGGTAAGTGTATTATAATGAGGTCTCTTTCATAGTTCAGTAACTAAACCACAAAGTCACAGAGACTTTGAGGGAATCTCGAAGACCATTTAGAAGAGTGGTTCTCAACCTTCCTAATGCCTCTACCCTTTAATACAGTTCCTCATGTTGTAATGACCCCCAACCATAAAATTACTTTTGTTGCTACTTCATAACTGTAATTTTGCTACTGTTATGTATTGTAATGTAAATATCTGATATGCAGGATGTACTTAAATTGAACATAACCCACAGGTTGAGAACCGTTGATCTAGAATCATCCTGAGCTTGAGTCAGTCTTTCACTTTTTCGCTGAAGACAGAGTATGAGGAGAAATTCATTACCTCCAAAGCCAGACAATTCTACCTTTCAATAGTTCTAATTGTTACAAATTTTTTTTTCTTATGTCAAATTCAGATTTGTTGTTCAGCAGCTTTCATCCATTGCTCCTAATTCTGTTTTCTGGAGTCACACAGAACAAATCTAATCCCTTTTCTCAAATGTGTAAAGGTAGCTTAAAATATCTCTCCTAAACTCATGTTTTTTTTGCCAGCTAATCATCTACTTCCTTTAAATGATACTTTTATGGAATGATCTTAGGTTTTTCAGCTTCCTAGAGGTGCATACAAGAGTCTCTCCAAATTATCAATGTTCTTATGAAAATGTGATTGAGCTTAATACAATTTTCTTAGTTTTGCTACAACAAGGACAGAATACAGTGGAACTCTCACCTCCCTTGTTATAGCCTAAAATTGCAGTCATATTTTTTGGTAGCCATGTTGCTTTAGTAATTTATATTAACCTTGTAGGGCACTGAAATCTCCAAATCCTAATAATATTAAAACTAGCAATCTAAGTTGAGACTCACTTAAAAAAAATTACAAAAAAGCTGATTGTGTTTAGTATTAGCTATCTGTGGGGAGTAAAACTGGTTCTTTTAGGGATTTTGTAAGATAGAAATGACTGTGTTGATACCTAAACTAAGCATTCTAAATTTTCCTTATACTGAATTATGTCATTTATAGCCAAGTTTGAATTCATATGTCTAATGAGATAATATTTGTAAAGTGCTTAATATAGAGCTTAGCACATAGAGGGCATTTAGCATTAATAAATATTTATTCTCTTCTCTTTCCTCTTCATAGCCATATAAATAAACACTACCTAGACGTTGAATGAGTTGGCTGTCGTAAAAATTCACTGGGCCAAAAAAGAAGAGACTTAGAGATTTTATTTCTAGCTCTACAACTAAAATGAGGTCTTTCTATACCTTTAATTACTAAATTTCAGTATGGGGTACAAGATTGACCTGTCATTGACAGAATTCCACTTTCTAGTCAACAGTGTTATAGATTCATATAAGTGTGTGTGTGTTTATGTGTGTATATATTTATACATACATGTCAGATATATATGTGAGTTCATGTATTATGTTTATATGTACCTGTAAGATTGTATGTGCATAAGATATGTATTTCCACATGGGTTGTCTAAATGTGGTTCACAGGTGACAAAAACAGATATCTTGGGAATCTGACCTGCCCCTCTCCAAAGAAGACTTTAAGGTAGCAGGAGAAGGACCCTTACTTTAAAAAATACATCTTGTACCTATCAACCAAATTCTTTTTAAAACAATACATTGTATAAGCTAGCATCAGATTATATGTTAACGGCATGTTAATGAAGTTAATGATAATTTTATCTTCAGGCTGATGATGTAATCAGACAAAACTTAAAACATTCTTAAATGTTAATTGAGCAATTATTCAAGAGCAAAATAGATCACATTTAGTATTTTTGAAATTTCTATATAGGTAATAGGTAGGAAACTTGGCAGGACAAAGTGAAATTTTTGTTGTTAGTAAGTTGTTTCAGTCGTGTCCAGCTCTTCGTGACCCCATTTGGGGTTGTCTTGGCAAACATATTAGAGGTGTTTGCCATCTCTTTTTCCAATTCATTTTACAGATGAGGAGCTGAGGCAAACAGGGTTAAGGGATTTGCAGAGTCTCACAGCTAGTAAGTGTCTGAGGCTGGATTTGAACTCAAGTCTTCCAGACTCCAGACCTGTACTCTTTCCACTGCACCACCTAGCAACCCCTAAATTGAAATTACTATTATCATTTGTTTTGAGATAAGGATTCATCACTTTGCTATTGTTTTTCATCACCTGATTGCTTGATTGGTGTCAGAAATAGCTCTCAGATATTCCTTCAAGTAATAGTAATTAAAGCAGTACTTCCGGATCTTATATCCTCGCCACCGCTTCTGAATCTGTTTATATATAAAAATATATTTTATTACATTCACAATGGTGCCCAAATATTTATTTTGTATTGAATCAAAATTAAAATAAACATGGATTGGAATTTATATCCAATATAATCATGACATTCCATTTGTAAAGTAGTATATTAGTTTACCAAAGTTTTAATTGGTAGATTTATTAAAAAATATTAGGTGGATAAAAAGTAATTATTGAATATCATGCATTCAAAATATTTTCTAATAACAGATAGTATTGTTAATTCCTAAATTAATTATTGAAAGGAGGACGAAGAGGAGGAGGAGGAAGAAGAAAACTAATATTTATATAATATTATATTCCAGGAGCTTTGCTAAACACTTTATAATTATTAAGTCATTTGATTTTCACAATAATCCTGGGAGGAAGGTACTATTATTATTCTCATTTTGTAAATGAAGAAACTAAGATAAATAGGGGTTAAGCAAAGAGGGGGGGGAGGACAGAAATCTTTGTAGAAAGTTTTAAAAAAGGTTTTGTTTCCAGGATTTATAGGAAACTGATTAAAATTTGTAAGAATGGAAAGGAAATAAGAATCAATTGATAAATGGTTGAAGGATATGAATGGTTTTCAAAGAAAGAAATTCAGACTATTAACAGCCATATGAAACAGTTCTCCAAATAACTAATAATAATAATTACCGAACTAGTAGTAATAACAAATAGCTAATAATAATAATTAGATAAACATAAATTAAAATGATTAAATGGTTCTACTTTATATTCATCGTATTGACAAAGCTGACAAAAAAGGAAAACGACAGATTTGGGAGGGGCTGTGGGAAAACAATCATATTAATGTATTACTAGTTGAGCTGTGAATTGCTACAGCCATTCTGGAAAGCATCTATGACCCCAGATATTACACTGTGCATACCTTTTGATCCAAGAATACCACTACTAGGCCTATATCCCAAAGACATCAAAGAAAGAGACAAGCTTGTTAGAGCAAACTTCAAGCTTCTCCATTGTTGGTGACTTCCCTGCCCTATAATTACATAATTTCTAGCTCTGCTTATCTAATTCCTCTCATTCAGAGCGTGATCTGCAAAGGCTTCCAAAAAATATTCTACTTCTCTTTGAATTTCATTCCTTTTCAGTTTAGCTTGACCCCATATTAGCTTCACCCTGTATTCTTCTCTCTCCATTTTGAGAACAAGCTTAGCTCCAAAAAAGAAATATAAGAAGACATTTCCTTCCCACTTCTTTATAAAAGTGGGAGATCCACCCGTGTGAAACACTGCATATAATGTCATATTTTTTTTTCGATGTACTGGCTGATTTTGCTGAATTTTTTCCTCTTCATTTACTTTTTAAAAAAAAATTCTTTGTTATAAGAAATGCTTCTCTAGGAGGAGGAAATGGAGAGAAACAAGAGAAAATTTAGGCAATGCAAAAACAAAATATATCAATAAAACACAGTGAAAACAAAAAATAAATTTTAATAGAGAATTCTTTGAAGGTGCTTCTGCAAGAGGCAGGCACAGCCCCTAGAACAGCATGGGAGACATATGGGAGGAACGCCCTATTGAAATTCACCCACATTAAAGGGCAATCAGGCAATCATCAAGTGAAAAGAGGGTCTTTGTTTTGTTATTTAGGACAGGTGAAGGGAGGAGGGTAGGGAGGGGCAAATGAACTTAAAGTCAAAATAGTTGATATGGAAAGTAAAAGCATAGAAAAAGGAGTCAAAAGATACAGAAAAAAAGCTAAAAATTTCAAAACTTGGCCTAAGGTTTTCCTGTTTATCTTTAACTGTGCAGAGCCCAAAAGCTGTATATGGAAGTGTTTTGGCCATTTGTGAATTTGTATGATGATACTTCTATTTCACAATATTTATACATTTTAAGGAATTAAATACTCGACAACAAGATAGCATCTTTTCTTGAGGAGTCATTCTGGGAGGTAATCAACACTATTAATTGTCAAGTTTCAGAAGACCTCATTTATCTAACAAGATCTAACCTTATGCCACATTGTATTAAGGACCTCCTCCCTACGACAGAACTTCTACTGCACTAACTGTGCTGGTTTCATTAACAATGTGTGGTTTCTTGGGACTTTTTATACATGTTCTTGTACCATTGATATTCAAATATTGTGTCAACACTTGAATATAAATTTTACTTTTGTAAGACTGTGCAAATTTTAACAATGATATTTCTTTTTGATTCCAAGGTGAATGAGTTAGTACTTCCAAAAAATGACTGGTGTGCATGCCCTTCAAAGTAATAAGCAACTTTCAAAAGTGATTGGTACAAAACAATTATTATCATTGATCAGCACTGAATAGATAATTTTAAACAAAGTCATTGTGTGCTCAGCAGATTACAGCTTGTTAACGGGCAAGTTCTAAATGACCTCTTAAGCTAGTCAAATCAATGATGCATATTCCTCATTAAGTAACATCAAAATGTAAGTGGTCTTATAAATAATGTTTATTTTAAGCACTAAAACAAATGGCAAAACCTTGATACACCAAAAGCCATCTGCTTATAAAAAGATTCTCTACCTCACTGAGTCTAGTTTTGTTGCTGAAAATCCATAATCAGTAGCTCAAGTGAAAGCAAAAAAGTATTCCTTCCCATATTAAAATTATTAAAGTAGAAAATTACTCTTTACCAATAAAAACTAATATTTACAACAGCATGTACAAGGTCAAAACCAATAACCAGGGGTCAAATGCAAGATTTCTCTGTCTTTCTGTCTGTCTCTGTGTCTTTGTCTCTCTCTGTGTCTCTCTGTGTCTGTGTCTGTGTCTGTCTCTGTCTCTCTTTGTCTGTCTCTCTCTCCCCCACTGACTGCTGTACTCTCCTTCTCAAATTGATTTTCTGTGACTTCTTTTCCCCTTCAAAATTCTTTCTGAATGGTGTGGTGGCGGCAGGAGAGGAGAAAGTGAAGGAAGAAGAAAGAAAACTTCTGATTTCCAAATCCTCATAAGTAAAGCCCTTGTTGTAGTTGGTGTTGTCACTGTTTAGTCATTCAGTCATATCCGGCTTTTTGTGACCCCAAGGACTACAGCATGCCAAGTCTTCTATCCTCCACTAACTCTTGAAGTCTGTCCAAGTTCATGTTCCTTGTTTCCATGACATTATCTAACTATTTCATGTTCTGCCATCTCCTTTCACTTTTGCTTTAATTTTCCCCCAACATCAGCGTTTTTCCCAAAGAGTCCCAACTTCTCATTATGGGGCCAAAGTATTTAAGTTTCACCTTCAGTATTTAACCTTCCAGTGAATAGCCAGAATTAATTTCTTTAAGTATCAACTGATTTGATCTCCTTTCTGTCCAAGGGATTCTTAAAGGTCTTCTACAGTACCACAATCCAAAAACATAGATTCTGTGTTGCTAAACTTTCCTTATACTCCATCTCTCACAGACATACATTGCTACCAGAAAAAAAACATAGCTTTGACTATATATACATATATATGTATATACATATATATATATATATATATATATATATATATATATATATATATATATTTGTCAGCAAAGTAATATCTCTGCTTTTTAGTACACTGTCCAGATTTGCCATAGCTTTCCTTCCAAGATTCTCAAATCTTTTCATTTCATGGCTGTGGTCACCGTCTGTAGTGATCTTTGAGCCCAAGAATATAAAATCTGCCACTGCTTCCATTTTTTTTTTCTATTTGCCTGGAAGTAGTGGGGCTCATTGTCAAGATTTTAGTTTTTTCTTTCTTTATTTGTGTTAAGCTTCAAATCAGCTTTTACACTCTCCTCTTTCATTCCCATCAAGAGGCTTCTTAATTCCTCTTCACTTTCTGATATCAGAGTGGTATCATTTACATAACTGAGATTGTTGATATTTCTCCCAGAAACCTTAATTCCGGCTTTTGAATCATTCAGTCTGGCATTTTTAATAATATACTCTGCATATAAGTTAAATTTAAAAAGTGACAATATACAGCCTTGTCATGCTTCTTTTCTAATCTTAAATCAATCATTATTCCATGTTTGGTTCTAATTATTATTTCTTGGACCACATAAAGGAGGCAAGTAAGATGATGTGGTAATCCCATCTCTTTGAGGACTCGCCACATTTTGTTGTGATCCACAGTTAAAGGCTTTAGTATAGTCGATGAAACTAAAGTTGATGTTTTTTCTGGAACTCCCTTGCTTTTTTCATAATTCAGAGAATGCTGGCAATTTGGTCTCTAATTCCTCTGTCTCTTCTAAAGCCAGCCTGCTCTTCTAGTAATTCTCAGTTCACATATTGCTGAAACCTAGCTTGTAGAATCTTAACCATAACTTTGGTGGTGTGTGACATGAGCGCAACTGTTCGGCACTGATATTCTTTAGGTTGAGAAGGTAAACATCTCTTACAATCCAGTGGCCACTGTGGAATTTTCCAAATTTTCTTGCAAAATGAGAGCAACACTTTAACAGCATCATCTTTTAAAATTCTAAATAGTTCAGCTAGAATTCTATCACCTCTAGTAGTCCTATTGTTAGCAATGCTTCCTAAGACCCACTTGACTTCATTCTCCAAGATGTCTGGCTCTAAATCAATAACCACACCATCATGGTTAGTGGCAATATTAAGATCTTTCTTGCATAGTTCTTCTGTGTATTTTCTTGCCTCCTCTTCTTAATCTTTTCTGCTTCTGTTAAGTCCTTAGTGATGTCTTAAATGAATGTTTAATAATCAGTGGCATAATTTTTACAATTCTGCTTTCTACAGGGAAATTTAAGTAAACAAAGAAGGCTTTTTTTTCAGTCTTTCTAGTCAATGTTTTTAAGAGTCATGGACTATCCATTCTTTCTAAATTCTAAGAAATTAAGTAAAGTCTGAATTTCAAATGTACTTATAAATTCATAGAGAATTGAACTAAATGATCTCTAAGTCCTCTTTCAACCCTAAAATTCATGAAGCTATAAGAAACTATTTTTGTTTATTGAATAATTAACTAATATTTGCTATACTAAGGATGTTATCTTTAGATAGTTCAAGCTACTGATACACTAGAGCTTTTATTGCTGCATTTACAGCTTTTTAGGTCAATGGGACCCCCCCCCCCCTTGTGATGTCATAGGAATGTCAGGTTTAGAGTTAGAAGGAGCACAAGGATCATAGAGTTCATTTGCCTAATTTTTCAGACAAGGTAAATGAGGCTCCAGGAGGTTAAATGACTTGCCAAAGGCCACCCAAATATTACGCAGCAGCTCTGAGATTTGAACCCAGGTTTATTGAGTCTAGGTCCAGGCCACCCTCTCTTGTGCCCTGCTTCTAACAGATAGTATACACAACACACAGACACTACAAATTTATGCCCATTTTATAGGAGTTGGAGTATAACATTGACATTCCAAGTGACAACAGAAGTTTATAGCTGTATCTTTGCTTTACAACATTCAAGGCCATGTCTCTGATTTTTTTTTATGTTGAATTCCTTATCACAAATTATACAATCTGTATTGTGATTATCTTTATATTAGGGTTCACTGGAATTTATTGGTATAAAAAGTGTGAGCTTTTTATTTTACTGGAACATTGAAAGAGTTTCATTTTTCCTATGTTTTTCTGACATTACCTGTCAGGTTTACTTTCATATGCCCATATCCTTTTTTTAAAAAAAAAATATACCAGTCTTTTATGTCAGCATCTAAGTGCAACTCACCTCTATTAGTAGCAAAAATCACATTCTTTGAGATGTCCTGAAGAGAGTGAAATGAGCATTTAGAACAGTTGTTACAGCTAGCCTATCACTGACTGACTCGGTCAAATACCTTTATGTTTGTTTCTTCTTAATTTAAAACAGAAAATGGTGTAGACAGGCGTGAGGAACCTGTGGCACACCCCCCCCAAAAAAACCCCTGGTGTAGTACAAAGGTTCAGAGGGCATGGGTTTGAATCCTAGCCCTGCCACTTTCTAATTGTGGAATTTAAAGTAAGTTAATTCATCACTCTGGGCCTCAGTTTCCTCATCTGAAAATTTAGAGCATTAAACTAGATGACTTCCAAGACCCCTTCCAAATCTGTATCTATCATCCAATGATTCTATGTATTAAGATATCACCAGAAACTTCAAAGACTTATGAGGAACTTTCAAAGGAAAAATGTTTCCAGAAAAAACCAAGACAAGAGAAACAATGGGAAGAAATGTTGGCAGATGGAGAACAATTTGATCTAAGCACCCTGAAGTTCTGGCTCTTTCTTAAAAAATGTATTTATTTAGTATTTTATGTTTCCCCAGTTACATGTAAAAACAATTTTTATAATTTATTTTTAAAACTTTGAGTTTCATATTCTCTCCCTTCCTCCCTCCCTCCTTACCCCAACCCCTTCATTGAGAAGGCAAACAATTCAGTATAGGTTATATATGTGAAGCCATGGAAGACACACCCATAATAGCCATATTGTGAAAGAAAACACAGACCAAAAAATTCAAGAAAAATTTAAAAAGTTTTAAAAAAGTACGCTTCAATCTATATTCAAACACCATCAGCTCTTTCTCTGGGATGGATAGCACTTTTTATCTGTAAGTCCTTAAGAGCTGAATTGGATCTTTGTACCACTGAGAATAGCTAAGGCATTCACAGTTGATCATCTTACAATATTGTTGTTATTTTGTACACAGGACATTGCACTTTGCATCAGTCTAGGTAAGTTGAGAGCATTCTGCTCATCATTTCTTGTAGTACAACAGTATTCCATCATAATTGTATACCACAACTTGTTTAACCATTCCCCAAATGATAGGAATCTCCCCAACTTCTAATTCTTTACTCCCAGAAAAGAGCTGATATACGTGTGTATATGTGTGTGTGTGTACAAACACACATACATATACACACACACACATATGTCCTTTTCATATACGTCCTTTTTTGTTTGTTTGTTTTATCTCTTTTGGGAAACAGAACTGGTAGTGGTATTACTAGGTCAAACGGCATGAATGCCCTTTGGGCATAGTTCCAAACTGCTTTGCAGAATGATTGAATAAGTTCACAACTTCACCAATAGTACATTAATGTCTCATTTTCCCCACATCCACCTCCAACATTTGTCATTTGCCTTTCTGTCCTATTAGTCAATCTAACAGGTATGAGGTAGTACCTGAGAACTGTTTTAATTTGCATTTCTCCAATCAATAGTGAGTCAGACTATGAAGCTCTAGTTCTTAAGAAGCAGTGTTTTCTGGGCCCAAGATTTCTCTGACACAATCTAGACCTCATAGATAACAACAAGGAGACCAAGGTTTCTATGTTCTTCTCATGTCTATTCTAAGAAACCCAGGAAACCATGTGCTAATACAGACAATACCCTAACACCCTGCCTGCCATGACCCATACTAAATGGATTAGGTAGTTTTGAGAAATAGGTGGTACAGGTATTTGCAGCTTAATTTTAATTCCTTGCTACTTAGATTCCATTTTATTTTATTTTATTGCATTACATATCATTTTCCTATTTGGTAGACATGGGGAAAATTCAAAGGAAAGCAGACAGATGAATGAAATAAACATCATTAAAGACTTACTAGTTGTCAGGCATTGTGCTAAGCACTTTTTAAAACTATTATCTCATTTGATCCTCAAAACAATCCTGCAAAATAAGTGCTTACATAGTTGAGGAAACTGGGGCAAAAAGAGGTTAAGTAACTTGTCCAGGATCATATAGTCCTTTGGTTCTCTCCTATTCAGTATCCTTTGTCAGATTTGCCTGAAAATATAGGTGACATATTTATCAAATTTATGGAAGACACAAATCTGGGAGTGGTAGATAATACACTGAATGACTTTAACAGGATCCAAAAACACCTCAACTAACTGGAATAATAAATAGACTAAATCGAACAAGATAGAATGTCATGGAGATAAATGCAAACAAAGTTTTGTACCTAGCTTCAAAAAACCAATTGTACAAACTGAGCTTTAAAGGGCATATAAGAATTTTTTTAAAGAGACTTGGCCAAATAGTTCATGACAAAATTATATTGTAGTGTCAAGTCAGTGGACCAACAGTTTCATTTAATAATGTGAAGTGTTACAAAAGAAAAGAAAAGAAAAGAAGAGAGAAAGAAAGCTAATTTCCAGACCAATACTATTTGTGATCTTTGTCTTTAGCTGTGTAGATATACTATAGCAGATGACAACTCTTCAATGCTTTCAAGCTGGTCTTTATGAGTTGCCAAATTGTAAAGACACTACTTGAACTTAGGCTATTATTCAGACAAAATACATGAACTCCCTCTGTAGAACCCATACCCAGTCTTTCCAGCTTGGTAGGACCCAGAAAGTTTGCAATCTACTGACATAGCCTTCACGAAAATTGGATCACCTCTGTACCATACTGAATCACAGGAACAGATTTTTAGTGGTTGGTCCAGGAAAAAGTAGATCCTCTATAAATTGGTACTGGTTTAATAACTTCTGGATTATTGCTTTCAGTTCTGTGTTCTACATTTTATGAGATACATTGAAGAATTGTAGCATGGCCAATGGAGGCTGACCAGGATAATGGGAGGACTTAAAATTCTGCCAAATACAGAATAATTGAAGGAACAAGGAATATTTAACCTATAGAATAGAAGACATGAAGAAAGTTAACTATTTTCAAATAGGTGAAGAGTTATCATGTGGGAGAGGGATAATTTTTATTCTGTGTGACCCAAGTTATAGACCAGTATGTTGGGTCCAATATAAGAAGGAACAAACAAGCAATTAGAACCATCTAAAAAAGGTTGCCTCATGGAATAATGTGGTTTTTGCCACTAGAAATAATCAAGCTGAATGATACTTGTCAGGAATGTTTTGAAGGGGACATATATTTAGTAGAATTTGGAGCCTATATGACCTTCCATTTCTTCTATTAAAAGAAGCTTTATTCCTCATATCTAGGGTATTTTTCTTACTACATCTTAGAAACCCAACATATTAAAATACATACATTTACATGATTTATATCTTGCCATAATTTTAACAATGCTCAGATTATTTAGTATAACTTTAACTTTTTAACTATATATTTCCTCTCCTTACCATCAGCATATCAATCAAGTTTATATTATTCTAGTTTGCTCATTTTATTAAAAGCAAATTCAGAGCACAATTGACTTTTCATTTGTTTAACAAGTGAAGAAATATTTACCCTGACAGCCATTTCATTGTAGAAATTCATCTTCATAGTCAAATATGCTGTCTGTGAATCAAGAAAAAAAAAGAGGGCATACATTTCAGTTACACAAAGACAGTGCTCTTATTTTTACATATGAAAGATAAGAATCTTTATACATAATACATAATAAGAGTTCTAGGCTTAGAGAGAATAAAATCAAACTTTGTATTGAAGAGATAGGCTTCCTAATACATAATGCAGGCTTCACCAGAAAAATCTATGGTAGTCAAACTAGGAGCTAATGGAGATATATGATCATAAAATGCTCTCCGCTGAGTTTGATAATCAATGGTGCTCTACTGAGAATAGAATAACAAAGCAGAAATATTCACAAGTGCTGGTGACATGTAGTATTGTATGATTTATTCACTGGGGTTCTTTTAGCCAAAACTCACAGAAACATAAAAGGAATTCATATTTCAAGACGTCTGGTTTAATGAAAAATTCAAAGAAATGCTGTCTTCAGTCGAAATCGTTCAAGGATACGGATGCAGTGATGGAGCAAAATTGTGCCTTCCAACCATCTGTACAAAATGTTATGTACTTAGCTGCCTCCTGAGTAATCCTTGGGAATTTTGTTTCATTTAATATTCATTTTAACACCATAAAATCATAAATACACTGATATCATATTATAGTGAATCCCCTGATATAGAACACTTCCTAAAGTCCTAGCTTCTTTCTAGTAAAATCAGATCTTTCTACTGGTGTAAAAAAAAAAAAAATCATTGGTATTGTGAATATTCATTTGGTAATATAAGTTTTTCTAATAGCCATATATCTTTAAACTAAGTCTCAACATCTGTTCTACCTTCTAATTACAGATATTAAATTAACATAATTCACAACTGTATCATAAAAAGTAAGACATAAGTAGTTAAACTCTTGTGTCTGTCCTTTTCAATGCTATATACAACTTTATACATTTTTATTCATTCAGTTTCAGCTTACTCAATAAATTAAATGTCTAATATGTGTCTTAGGTATCTGGAAACAATCAAAGGGGGAATGCTTTAACTCATACTGGGGTGCTCCCCCATGGCAAACAAGAATTCACTATAAAAGGGTTTCACTATAATTAGTGTTATTTGAATTGCCTGGTCTGATCGAAAGCAAATTGTCTGTGGAGAGCAGCAGGACTGGATTATTTATCAACAGTCTGGGCAATTAAGAAACAGTTGGCTGCAATATGTTATTTACAAATGAACACAATGATGCTACTTCATTTTAAATTCTCTTTCTTCATTACATCAAGCAAAGCATAATTCGTGTAGCTTAATTAAGGTGAATTTAAAATACTCCTTTTATTATTGCATTACTTCAACTAATATTACATTAAACATAAAAATCATGAAGTTTTAAAAAAGAAGCTTGTTGGAAATCTGTGGTTATATGTATTTTTTAAAGTTGTGTAATAGGAGGGAAAAAAGAAACCTTAATAGCACTAGCCTTTATTTCTTGCCCTTCTTACCAGAGCTTACCAGAGATAAGTGCTAAATTCTGGTGCACATGCATGCATGCACGTGTGTGTGTGTGTGTGTGTGTGTGTGTGTGTGTGTGTGCATGTTCTGAGGGGGTAGTATTCAACATTTTTGTGTTTTAAATGTAAATATCCAAATACTGAAAACTCAAATTCTGAAAAGTATAAAATGTTCTTGTATTCTATACTACTAAGACTAAAAGGAGATATGACCTTGGAACTTTGCAACTCTGGTTTTTCCTGTGCTTATAGGTTGGAAAGGAAATTTTATTTCAGTCTATGCTTCTAATATCACCTGGTACTATCAGAGAGTAAAAGAAATATCTCTATATAGTTCATTAGCACAGATGCTTTGGGATGAAGGCTGCTTTGGGGGAAAATAATTATTAATTTTATTAGATAAAACATAAGCAAGTTGCTCTGATAAGTAGGGAATCATTCATTCACCATTCCAGAGACAACTCTAACTAAAAGGAAGAAAAAAGAATAGAGAAGATACTTCCCCTCTGAAGCTTACAAAACTGTATCAAAGTTTAAGCATCCTAATTCTAGAGAGTAAAAAGCAGGAAAGACAAGTAACACTACATTTGCCTTCTACTCTTTGGTAGAAATCTAATAACTTACATTCATGTAACATTTGAAGCATTTTCCTCACAACAATCCTATGAGTCAGTTTGTGAAATTATTAGCCCCATCAAATAGATGAAGAAATTGAGGCTCAGAGAGTTTAAGGTGAAACTAGGATTTGAAGCAAGTTCTTGATTCCAGTTACATCATATACAACTCATCTTAGAACTTAAAGTGAAAATATAATTCTTATGTTCAATGTCTCATACTTTTTCTTTGAAACTTTGTCTTGTTAAGTCTTCTAGTTTTCCTAACTGGAAGTACAGGTGACATTAATGAGGCATGATCCCACTAGTGAAGTTTCAGAAGCTTTGACATGCTCCAAATATGGATGGTTCATTCTTTCTTAGTCAATATGCCTACCCTCCAATCCCATCCTGGAACCCCATCACACTGAATTCAGTATGGACACCCAATCAGGTTTAGCCCTACTGCAGCTCAGAACTCCTGAGCTCAAGCAATCTATCGGCCTCGGCCGCCCAAACACCTGATACCAGAGATGGCAGATGTGTGCCACCACAACTAGCAATATCTCATACTTTTTCAAATTCTTCCTTCAAATTTGTATACTAAATGTTCTTTTCCATTCCACAGTGTCAATTACATAAAATGTATACCAGCTGTTAATACATAACCAATTTCTCCAAACAATAATGATATTTATAATCCCAAAACAAGACAGCATACATTAATGGATAGACAGGTAGTCTCAGAACAAGGAAAAGTGGAGTTCAAGTCTAGCCTCCTATGCATGGTGGTTGTCTGATAATGGGACAAGTCACTTAACCTTTCAGGATTCTAGGCAACTTTCTAAGACTATAGATTGCAGAGAAGGTTCCAGACTGTCTTGGTAGAGAGGGTTTTATCTCCTCAGAACTCCTATATGAATGAAATAATAAGGCCAGTCCTAACTAATCCCAAATAAACAAAATACTTGGTGCTTTTCTTTCCAGATAATTCATAGTCACATTCCAGAAGAATGAGTTTCATGGGCCATCTATAACAAAATATTTCTAGTTGAAAATTCCCTGTACATTATCACCAAGTAGTCATCCTGACATCACCCAAAGACCTAGAGTGATAGAAGAACATAATACCTCTTGAGGCAGTTTATTTCACTTTTGAATTAGCTCTAACTAAATAGCTCTAAGAAGCTTTCCATACATCAATGTTAATTATTCCTTCAAGTAACTTCCAACTATCACTCCTGATTTCTCCCTCTCAGGTCAAGCAGAACAGTCTAACCTTTCCTACACTTCTAAAACCTGAAAACAGTTATCATCAGGTCTTCTTCTCCCTCAAGAATTCTCTTATTCAAGGAGAATATCTCCTTCAACATAGGCTCATGTTGAATTTTTTACTTTTTTCTCATTATCTTAATTCCCTTCTTCTGAATATACTACAATGTCCTCTTAAAATATGGCACTTAGAACAAAATGCAATACTCCAGAGAAGAATACAGTACAATAATCTCTATGTGGACATCCTAAAAAAGTACAATCCAGCTTTCATTTAAGGAACTTCAGTCATAATGGTCTAATTATTTCCTAAATCAATTTGTTTCACTTTTGGACAGTTCTGTTATGCATGCTTTTTCTTACAGAGATTCCACCTCTCTGCAACTTCTACACATTGCTCTTAATTCTACCAAGAAGAAAGGTCTGATTCTTCAATGTGAAAATCCTTCCATTAGCTAAAGACAGCTACTTTCCTCACCCTCTTCCCCAGTCTTTTCTTCTCCAGAACAACTATCACCACTCTCAGTCCCTAGGCCCCCAAGCTATCAAACAGGGTGTTATATTTAACTCTTCACTATCACTCCAAACCCCTACCTCTTACCACCCCAGTCCAATCTGTTATTAAGGGCCATTGATTAGCCTAAATCAGCCTAAGAGGTTAAGTTGTTTTTTCCCCCCTACCATACCACACTTTCATCCTTCTAAAACACTGATATTTTTTAAAGGACAATCTAGTAATTTCAATGTATCTTATACTCTATGAAGTTGATTTTTAATCCAATTATAAAACCGTACATTTAATATTATTACATTTCATCTTACTAGATTCAGTTCAATGTTCTAGCCTATCAAGATGTTTTTGAATATGATTCTTATTTTTTCTGTATATTAGCTATGCCCTCCCCAGCTTTGTGTCATATACAAATGTGAAAGGATGCCACACATTAAGCCTTTATCCAAGAAACTGATGAAAAAAATATTAAACAGTATAGGGTTGAGCCCCGGAAAATTCTAATGGAGACTTCTACTCTGAAATGAAACTGTTAATGGCTACTCTTCAAGTGTGATCATTCAGCTATTTCTGTTCATCTCACTGTATTATGTTCTTCCCAACTGGGCATACTTTCCATAAGAACAGTTTGAGCGATTTCATCAAAAACTTTCTAAAATGACAGTAAACAACATTACTTTTATCTATTCTAGCAGTTTAGTCTAGCACAATCTGATCCCATTATACTGGGAGCTCCTTGAGAGTAGGAGGCTGTCTTTTGCTTTTCTTTGTATCTGTGGTGCTTAGCACAGTGCCTGGCACATAGTAAGTGCACAATAAATGCTTATTAATTGATGACTAATGAAATCATAATAGATACCTGGGACGGTAGTTCTACTTCCTGATTCTATAGCAAAAGATTGTGGTAGGAGTGAAAGAAATAAGAAGGACTTAAGCTGAATAAGAAGGAAATGGTGTAGATGATTTGGAGGGCTTTACACTAGTGAAAAAGGTCAGAAGTTGAATTTGGGGAGATGAAGATTTGATGAAACCTAAGAGAAACTGAGGAAAAATTAAAGAAGAAAAAGCTCCAGGCACAGATACTGGTCCATACTCTATTCGAGGTAAAAAGTTGAGTTGGATACTGGACATTTAAGGAGAATATGTAAAGATTAAGGTTGTATAATAAAACAGATCGAGACAAAATGGGCAATTTTGATTACATAAAATTTTAAAAGTTTTTGCACAAAATTAAAAACATGGCTTTAGCTGTGAGAAACTCTTAGACTTAGCTAAATAAAATAAAAATTTTGCTAATGCAAAACGTTATTTCTATGGTGAGCATTTGTAGGACTATATCAAATAACAATAGTAACAGCAGGCATCCTTGGGGTGAGTAGGTGGCACAGTGAATAGAGCATTGGCCCTGGAGTCAGGAGGACCTGAGTTCAAATGCGGCCGCAGACACTTAACACATACTAACTGTGAGACCTTGGATAAGTCACTTAATTCCAACTGCCCTGCCTTCCCCCCTCCAAAAAGTGGAAAAAAAATTTTTTTTAAATTTTATAAATACTTCTGTTCATATTAAGGAAAGATCCTTTTATCTTTAGCCTTTCTATCATTTTAAAAGTAATGACCGCTTTACTAATATTTTATTTGATATTTTTATATTAATGGTTTTACTGATATTGGTTTACATATTTTTCTGCCTTATCCCACTCTGGTTTGGAACTCAGGCCCATATCTGTCTCACAGAAAGTTTCACAAAATGCCATTTTATCTCTTATTTTTCACAAACTGCTTAGGTAGCATAACAAGTAGGACATGTAGTGAACAGTGTTAGGTTTGGAATCAGGAAGATCTTGCTAAATTTCTGTTTCAAACACTAGCTCGCTTATAAAATGTGACCTCCATCTGTAAAATGGAAATAACAACTACCTAATTCACAGATTTATAGTGAAGATCAAAAGGGAAAATGTATATAAAAGTATGCTGAAAAACTTAAAGCACAATATCAATGTTAGAGGGTAGCCAATCCAAGAGAGGAAACTAAGCTGATGGCAAATTGAAGAGATAATTGGAATTTTGAGCACTCTATGATAGGAAGCACCAGAGAGCGGGTCCAGAAAATCCAACTGTGGAAATGAGTTTAGTTGCAGAGAAGGAGGCCCAGGGATCCCAGCAAAGTGACATGCCCAGCAGAGACACTGCATCCAGGAAGAGCAGCATGAGGACACCAGAAGACAAAATCTATGAGTACTAAAGTACAAGAAGTATGACTCACTGTAGACATGTGTTTCCCACATCTGTGCCTCTGTATTGGTGTATTCTTTGTGTGTGTCTATTTTTTCTCACTGCTGTTACATGTACTTGTGAAATAATACGTCCATGTTTATGGGGGACACGTTTTGTTCCTAGTTTATGCTATGTTATTTTGGTAATGCCTTCACTTCAAATTAAATGTGTCAAATGTCACATTACGAAAGGAGAAAATACAGAGGGTGAGTGGGAACAGAGGGCAAGTCATAAATTCAGAATTGGAGAGTCACAGAATGTCTCAAACCTGGGGAAGTCACCCAATGGGATAACCCACAGACCTGACCAGGGGGTGACCGACCCATAAACAACAACAACTAGCATTCATATAGCACTTTAAAGTTGGCAAAGCCCTGCACATGTGTTCTCTCATTTGATCCTCGTAACAACCCTGTGATGTAGGTGCTATTATCATCCCCATTTTACAAATGGGGAAACTAAATGAATCTTTATGTTTTAGTGCATTTCTTATAAGCAGCAACTTAATGGATTTTGCCTTTCTAATTTAATCTCTACCTTCTTCCATTTTATTCACAGGTTCAGTTAACATTCAAAGTGTGATTGCAAATTTAGTCTCCATATAATCCCACTATATTTTTCTCTATGGCCTGTTATTACACTGGTATTCTTATTCATTGCACGTTAACTCTAAGGGAACTACAGGTGGAAAAAAAATGTCTTCTACTAGTGAAGATCAGGATCTTCTGCAGCTAATAATCTTATAGAGTTGCCTCGGCATTAAGACTTTAGGTGACTTAATTAATCAAGCACCTTTGAACCTACCCTAGACGCTAAGGCCATCTCTCTATCCACTATGCTGTATTGTTTTCCCTCTCTTTTCTTTTCTTTTTTTTTCTCAACAAACATTTATCAATTTGTTGCTTTTGTATCTTCCTTGAAGATAGAACTGGTTACGTTATTTACAAATATTTTCTTTTTTTTTTTTTAAATTTTATTTTAGTTTGCATCATTCATTTCCACAAGATTTTGAGTTACATATTTTCTCCCCATCTTTCCCCTACCC
>CM053586.1:269968121-270012487 GCA_028646515.1 Pseudochirops corinnae
TAGCCATAAATGGCCCTTTCCTTAAAATGATAAATTGTAGATACTGAAAAACAAGAGCAACCATTATATGTAACAGAGATAAACTAGAATCCTTAAAAATAAAATCCAGAGGGAAATATGGATGTCCATTGTCACCACTCCTATTTAAGATAGAACTAGAAATGCTAGCCATGGGAATGACAAGAAAAGGAAATTGAGGGGAAAATACAGGGAAAAAAGAAATAAAATTTCCAATTTTTGCTGATAATTTGAGTCAACTAAAAATTTACTGAAAAAGTAATAATTTTAGCAAACTAGCAGTATACAAAATAAATCTATACAAATAATCTCCATTTCTGTATAATACCAATAAAACCCAACAGGAAGAGATGGAAAGAAAATATCTATATAAAGTAATTACAGAATGTGTGAAATACTTGGGAGTCTACCTACCAATACATACACAATAGCTACAAATACAACTACAAATAACTTTATGTAAATAGAGATATAAATAACTGGTATTTGCTATAGGTATGAGTCATTATAATAAAATGACAATATTAGTTTAATTTACGTATTCAATGTAATACATTTGATTTCATAATAAAAATACCAGGTATCTGTAGCTTGTTTACTTAAAACAATCTTATTCCAGTATTCATCTCTGCTTTTGTTTTCCTTCTAGATCCAAATCCATGTCTTTTTTATTCTCCTCCAACCTCCAATTATTTTTTTTAATGAACAACCCATGATTTCTACTCTTATTTGAAGTAATCACCCTCACCAGCTCTCTACCCTTAGTCTCTCTTTTTTCATTCTTAAATTTATTTATTTTTGATGTTAATTTTTTTAAAAAGCAATGATACCAAATATACATGTGAAGTCATGAAAAACATATTTTTATATTAGCCATGTTGCAAAAACAAAAAAGGCAGGAACAATAAAGTGAAATAAGTATATTTTAATCTGCCCTCAGAATTTTTCAGATCTCTTTCTGGAGGCGGCATTTTTGGTCATGGATCCTTTGGGATTGTCTTGGATCACTGTCTTGATCAGCTATGCTTCATAGTTGAACAACTTAAAAATACTGCTGTTTCTGGGTACAATGTTCTCCTGATTCCACTCACTTAACTTTATATATGTCCTTATAAATGTTCTCAGGTTTATGTCTTTAAAATGTTCACTGACTTCCAAAGACCTGTTGGATTTTCAAAGACTTTTGGTGCCTAGAATTCTCAAAATTTCAGTTACTTAAAAAATACAAGCCTTTCCTGTTTCAGTTCCAAGGTATAGCAGTTTCAAGACAATGATTTACAAAACGTAGATGTTTGAAGGCCTGCTCTGGCCTTTGCATCCTCTTTGTTAATGCCTTGAAAAATGTTAATTGACTTCCCAAAGACCTGATGAATGCCCCCAGACTCTTGGAGTCTAGAAAACAGAAATTTTGATTTTATCTGAGTATTACTTCCAGGAGGTAGTAGACTATTGTAATGATAAAACTATGATAATATCCCTGGATGTGAAAAACTAAGTCTATTGATGAGAATACTTGAATCTTTGATCTTTGGATCTCTAAAAGCCTTGTTCAAATTATCATTAAATGGAGTTCATGGTTCTTTCTTGAACCTGGTGTGGTTGCTCTTCTCTCTCTCTCTCTCTCTTTCTCTCTCTCTCACACACACACACACACACACACACATATATCTCTGCTCACACCTGAGGCTGGTACTCGGGGGGCACCCTACAGATGGGCATCTCCTTAATTTCCAATTCTTTGCCACCACAAAAAGAGTTGTTAAAAATAGTTATGTTCTTAAAGGTTGCTTCACCTTTTCTTTACTCTCTTTGGTATGCAGACCTAGGAGGGGTATTGCTGGGTCAAAGGGCATGAACAGTTTATAGTTCTTTGGGCATAGTTCTAAATAGTTCTTCAGACTGGTTGGACCAATTCAAAACTCAACCAACAATGCATATCCCCTCCAGCATTTATCTTTTTCCTTTTCTGTCATGTTAGCTATAGGTATGAAGTGATACCTCAGAGTTGTTTTAATTTGTATTTCTCTACTCAATAGTGATTAAAAATTTTTTTAAAAATATAATTGGTGAGGGCTTTGATTTCTTCTTCTGAAAATTGCCTGTTCATATTCTTTGACCATTAATGAATTGGGGAATGGATCTTATTTTTATAAATTTGACTCATTTAAGTATATATTTGAGAAAGAAGGCCTTTATCAAAGAGATGATATAAATTTTTCCCCAGTTTCCTGTCTTTTTCCTATGTTTAACTATGTTCGTTTTTTGTGCAAAAACTATTTTAATTTCATGTAATCAAAATGATTGATTTTACTTCTATGATTCTCTCTATTTCTTGCTTGGTCATAAACTCTCCCTTATCTAGAAATCAGATGGGTAAATATTTCCATGTTCCCCTAATTTATGGATGATATCTCCTTTTAAGTCTAGATCATTGATTCATTTTGTCCTTTTCTTGGTACACTGTGTGGGTTGCTGCTCTATGCCTAATTTCTACTAAAGTGCTTTCCAGTTTTCTCAGCAATTCATATCAATTGGTGAGTTCTTATCCCCAAACACCTGGATCTTTGTGTGTAACAAACACTAGATTACTATAGTTATTAAGCAATAGTTTATCTATTTTTTTAAATAAAATCAGCTCCTGGTTTTTTCAATTTTTTTTTTTGCGTTCTTTTTTTCTTGGAGGGGAGAAGGCAGGGCAATTGGGGTTAAGTGACTTGCCCAAGGTCACATGGCTAGTTTTTTTTGTTAAGTGTCTGAGGCCGGATTTGAACTCAGGTCCACCTGACTACAGGGCCCATATTCTATTCACTGCACCACCTAGCCGCCTAATTTTTTTAACTTTCAGTTTTATTAATCTCTCTTTTGATTTTCAGAAATTCCATTTTGATAACTTCATTAGGGATAATTATTTCATTTTTATTTTCTATTGGTTTTTTTTTAGTTGCATGCTAATTCATTGATCTGCTCTTTTTATTGATGTGTTCACAATAATAAAATTTCCCCTAATTACTGCTTTGCTGTGACCCACAAATTTTGTTGTTGTTTCATTGTTGTCCTCTTTAATATAATTATTGTTTCTATGATTTGTTCTTTGACCTACCCATTCTTTAGAATTAGATTATTTAGTCTCCGGTTAATTTTTAACGTCTGATTTGAAGGCCCTCTATTGAATGTAATTTTTATTACATTACGGCCAGAAAAGAGTGCATTTTTATTTCTGCTTTACTTCATTTATTTGAGAAGTTTTTAAATCCTAATATATGGTCAACTTTTATGAAAGTGTCATATACAGTTGAGAAAAAGGTATGCTGATTTCTATTCCCATTCGATTTTCTCCAGAAGTCTATCATTCTAACTTTTCTAATCTTCTATTCATCTCCTTAACTTCTTTCTTATTTATTTTATGGTTAGATTTACCCAGCTCTAAGAGGGGAAAGTTGAGCTCTCCTACTAATATAGTGTTATCGTCTATTTCTTCCTGTAACTCATTTATCTTTTCTTTCAAAAAGTTGGATGTTATGCTATTTGGTACTTATAGCTTGAATGTTATCATTCAATTCTCTACTGTCTATGGTTCCTTTTATTTCTTTTAATTAAGTTTGTTTTTCCTTTTGCTTTGTCTGAGATCATGATTGCTGCCCCTATCTTTTTTACTTCAGTTAAAGCATAATAGATTTTTCTTCAGCTCCTTATTTTAACTTTGTGTGTGTGTCTTTATATTTGAAGTGTTTTTCTTATAAACAAGATATTATTTTGCTTCTGTTTTCTAATCCATTTTGCTATCTGCTCACATTTTATGGGTGAATTAATTTCATTCACATTCACTGTTACGATTACTAACTGTGTATTTCTCTCGATTCTATTTTCTTTTCTTTATCCTATTCTCTCTCTTTTTAATCCTCTTCCTCCTCAAAAGTCTGTTTTGCTTCTGGCTATTGTCTCTTTTAATCTGTTATCTCTTTTGTACCCCCCTTCTCTCATTTCTTTCCCCTTTTCTTTTACTTAACTGTGGGTTCAGATAGATTTCTATATTGTGTGTGTGTGTGTTTTTGTGTGTGTGTGTGTGTGTGTGTGTGAGAGAGAGAGAGAGAGACTTGCCTTTTAAAAATAAATTTAGATGTAAGTTTCAAGGGCTGCCTCCCTTTCCCCACTTTCCCCTCCACTATAAAATCTCTTCCTGCATGCCTCTCTGTGAGCTAATTTTCTCCATTCTTTCTCTCCCTTCCCCTTTCACACAGCACATCTCACTTTCTTATCCTTCCATTTTTTTAGATCATCCCAACACAATCAACTCACTAGCACAGCCTTTTTCTATGTAGAATCCTTCTAACTGTCCTAATAATGATAAAGTTCTTAGAAAATTCATGTATCATCTTCCCATATTAAAAGTTACAGTTTACCCTTATTGAGTTCCTTATTTCTCTTTCATATTTACTTTTTTATGCTCCTCTTGAGTCTTGTACTTGAAAGTCAAATTATCTATTCATTTCTGATCTTTTCATTAGGAATTCCTGAAAGTCCTCTATTTAATTAAATATTCGTTTTTTCCTCTGAAGAATTATATTCAATTTTTCTTATTAAGTTATTCTAAATTGTATTGCTAGCTTCTTTGCCTTCTGGAATACCATATTCCAAGTCAGGAGTGGGGCACCTGTGGCCTTGAGGCTACATGTGAACCTCTAGATACTCAAATGTGACCCTTTGACTGAATTCAAACTTCACAGAACAAATCCTCTTGAGAGGGAGCAAGGGAGAGAACAAATATAGATTTGTTCTGTGAAGTTTGGATTCAGTCAAATAGCCACCCTAGAGGACCTGGAGGGACACATGTGACCTCGAGGTTGCAGGTACCCCACCCCTGTTCCAAGCTCTCTGCTTCTTGAAGATGGTACCTCCTAAATCTTGTGTAATCCTGACTATGGCTCCATGATATTTGAATGATTTCTTTCTGGCTGTTTTTCTCTGAATTGGGAGCTCCAGAATTTGGCTGTAATATTCCTGAGGATTTTCATTTTGGGACCTCTTTAAGAAGGTGTTCAGTAAATTCTTTCCATTTCTATTTTACCCTCTGGTTCTAGGATATTGGGACAGTTTTCTTTTATATTTTATTAAAACATGATTTCTATGCTCTTCCTTTGATTATGGCTTTCAGGTAGACCAATAATTCTTAAATTATCTCTCCTTGATCCATTTTCCAAATCACTTATTTTTCAAATGAGATATTTCACATTTTCCCCTATTTTTTCAATCTTTTGGTTTCTTTTTATTGTTTCTTGGTGTCTCATGGAGTCATTACCTTCCACTTTTTCATTATCTTCTAACTTTTAAGTAATTATTTTTCTCAGTGAGTTTTTATAACTCTTTTTTCCCATTTGATCAATTCTGCTTTTTAAGGAGTTATTTTTATCAGTGATGTTTCATACCTCTTTTCACAACTGGCCAATCTGTTTTTTTTTTTAAGGTGTCATTTTCTTCTTTTTTTTTGTGCCTCTTTCACCAAGCTATTGTCTTTTCTTTTCTTTTTTTGCACGGTTCTCATTTCTTTTTCATAGATTTCTCCTCCTAATCTCCTAAATTGTTCTGCAGTGAAAAAAATGTCTCATCCCAACTTTCGGTCACTCTTTTTTTTTTTTATCATGGCTTTCAGGTAGTCCAATAATTTTTAAATTAAATCTCTTGGATCTATTTTCCAGGTCAGTGGTTTTTCCAATGAGGTATTTCACATTGCCTTCTATTTTTTTCATTTGTTTGGATCTGTTTTATAGTATCTTGATTTCTCATAAAGTCATTTGCTTCCATTTGCTCCAATCTAATACTGAAGGAATTATTCTCTTCAGTGAGTTTTTGAAATTTCTTTTCCATCTGGCAAATTTGGCTTTTTAAGGTATTCTTCTCCTTATTGGCTTTTTGGGCCTCTTTTGCCATTTGAGTTAGTATATTTTTTAAAGTGTTATTTTCTTCAGTCAGGTTGTTGACTCTCTTTTCATAATTTTCTTGCATCATTCTCATTTCTCTTCCTAGTTTTTTCTCTACTTCTCTTATTTGATTTTCAAAATCCTTCTTGAGCTCCTCCATGGCCTGTCACCAATTCATATTTTTCTTGGAAGCTTTTGATGCAGGAGTTTTGCCTTTGTTGACTTCTTCTCGAGACCATACTTTGATCCTTTTTGTCCCCAGAAAATGATTCTACGGTATGTCTGTGCTTCCTCTGCTTGCTCATACTGCCAGTCAATTACCTGACTTTTGAGCTCTTTGCCATGGTAGAACAGTTGTACCCAAACCCAAATCCCAGGTCACTACAGACCACCTGATTTGTGGCCCACCATTAAGCCACTTTATATTTCTGTCTTTTTCTCTATCCTATACCTTGTCATAGCTTGAAACAACTTTAAGGCATTTCTGGGCATTGCTCAGGGCAAAGTTCCCTGCCCCCTACTTCCTCAAATTAGCATTCTATATATTTTCCTTGAATCCGTATGAGTGTATAAAGCGCACCTCAGGGTTATGGTGTAATATAGAGACCACCCTGTCCTGTTCCACTCACCAAGCAGAGTCCCCACACCCTTTGCCCAGAACATGATCCCGGCCTATTCTGGGGGTTTCCAGTTCCCCTCCACTTCCCCCTTACCCCATGACCCTCCACCCTGTTCTGTAAAGCACTGACTATAATCTTCCACCCTGCTCTTCCAAGGGACACCTGAGTCACAGGAATATTGCACCCTTGTACCCTTGTGCCATATTCCCAAATTAGCCTGGAGCTATAGATCTAACCAATGGCTGTTCTTTGCTTCTGTATGTCATGGCTTCTGCTAGCTCCCCTCCCTAATTGTGGTTTTTGAGGTTTTAGCCTTTATAACCAAAGCCTGTACCTCAAGAATCACAATCAATTTGAGTGAACACTCTGGTAGTCGCGCGTTTGCTGAATAAATCCACACCTAAATTTATCTTGAACCCAGGTCTCGGTTTGTTCTTATTCTCTGCACAACATAACTCTGTTTCCAGAGAGGAGAGCTTTGTCCCAAATCAGAAGGGTTTTTGCAAATGTTGTCTGACGTCTGAGGAGGGTGCCCTCTCTACAGACGCACACACTGGCATTTCTCATCCCAGGACCTCCACCAAAGACAGTGACCCTGATCCAAACAAGTCAAAGCAAGAGCAATTACCCTTTGAATGGTTGCTTGGTTCCCCTACAATCTGTAAGCTAGGAGTTCCTGAAGCAGCTGCAGGGCAGCCACTGCAGCAACTGAGCCTCTGCCACCTTTTGCCCCAGGGGCAGGGTCAGACTGTGTCCTTCTTTTCCAACACAGTTCCAGACTGACCTTTTATTTTCTTTTTGGTGTTTATGGGTTGATAAGTCTGGCAACTGCCACAGCTGCTGGTAATTAATTCATCCTTAAGTCTGCTCCAGCTGCCACTGCCTCCCTGGGGTCAGAACCACGTGGTTCATGTGGGACTGTGCCTGGTTCCCAGCATGCTGTGATGAACTCTTCCTGTTGGCCTGCCTGGCTGCCCTCAGTGGGAGATTTGTTTCTCTCTGTCACTTTGTGGGTTCTGTAGCTCTAAAATTTGTTTAGAGTCATATTTTATAGGTATTTGAGGTGGTTGTGGGTGGAGGTCATGGAATTTCCTGCTTCTACTCTGCCATCTTGGCTCCACCCCTCCCTTGTGCTAGCTCTGCTGATCCATAATTTTATTTCACATATTATATAAAAGTTTGGAGAGGAATGCTGGAAGAGCTCAGGCTGTAATGCAGTATTCTCAACCTTCCTAATGCCACGACCCTTTAATAGTCATATATGGGCATGTCTGCATGTGGGCAGACCTGCCTGGATACTGATAGAGGAGGTTCCTAAGACCATCAGAAATATATATGTCTTAGGTGACCCCTGTGACCCCTATGAAAGGGTCGTTTGACCCCCACAGGTTGAGAACTGCTGCTGTAGTGCTTCTTCAACTCTGCCATATTGGCTCTTCCCTTCTACCTCTAACTCACCTAGCACCCTTCCTATGCCCAGTATAATTCTTATTTTTTGTTCTATTTTTACTATATCATATTTTTTCTATTTCTTTCGTCCATTTCAGATAAGAGTATGGTTTATACATTCCCATCTTGCTCATGTTTCCCACTTCTTTGCTTAAATGATCTTCATCTTGTATCTAGATTTCAAGGAATAAAAAATCCATTCTTCCCTGTCTCATTTATTTCTTTAAGGTATTTTTAAAAACTTTGGTCAAGCCCATAGATGATCTCATTTTGTTTCCCCAATGACTCCTTAAACCTGGAAGGACCTGAATGAATGAAAAATACTTATTAAATGCTTACTATATTCATGTCTTTTGCTAAATGTTAAGGTTACACTACAAAAATGAGATAATTTCTGGCTTACATTCTCTTTTTTGTGTGTGTGCTTTTCTGGGAAGGCAATTGGGGTTAAGTGACTTGCCCAAGGTCACATGGTTAGTTTTTGTGTTAAGTGCCTGAGGGCAGATTTGAATTCAGGTCCTCTTGACTCCAGGGCCAGTGCTCTATTCACTGCACCATCTAGCTACCTATGCTTTACATTCTAAAGAAAGAGACAAGAAGTATACGGGGTTGGTGACTAGAGATGAGAGGTTTGATCTGGAAAGTTGTAAAGATAGTAAGTAAATAGTAGAGTAATTCATTGACAGACAATTTCCAGAAGCAGTGTGATCATACTGGCTTGATTATAATTTTCAAAATGAGAAACAGGAATTGAGGATTGCAGGAAAAGAAAGGGAAGGTTATGTTCTTGTCTGCAGGGCAGAAATTTGTTTGGGTGAAGATGAAGACTCATGGTCCCCAAAAGTACAAAGCCAAGTAGCTTAACCACTACTAGGTATAGTCTTTGATAGTCTATGTTGGAGGATGGAGTGATACTAGCAACTCACTGAAAACCAAAATTTGCAAAGAGACATTTCATTATGCATGCTCTGGATCATAATGTAGCCTTTTCAAGCTATTTGGATTTTGTTTAGTTTACTTAAGGTCCTGGGATACTCTGACTGATGATCTATGATAAACAAACTATCCTTTTTTGGATACTTGAATTTTTAAAACTTTGACCTAGAAGCACCAAATATCATTTAATAGATGCTTTAATACATTACCACCATGACTTAAAGTATCAAAGTTTCCTAGCAATTTTATTGAATTATTTACTGAAATAAGATATTTAAGTTTTTGGTAGAGAGAGTTTCCATAGTCAGAAGTTCCTTGCAAAAAGTGTATCACAGGCCAAGGCCCTATAGCTATTGTCAATGGAGTTTACTACAGGCTCTATGAGAGTGCAGGGAAGGAAACAGATGAACAACTTGGGAAGTAGATCACAAGCCTGGAACAAAGGCAAGGTATAGTAGCAATGAAGAAATTTTATCTATGAAGATTATTTATGAAGAAACACAGCACTTGACAGAGGGCCTGATATTTAATAAACATTTAATAAATATGAATACTGACTTATTGCTCTGGAGAACAGGTAACCCCCAAAAATGTAGCTAATAATTTTTTGACTTGTTTTAAAGATAGTTATATCCTTCCAAAGGTAGAAGAATCAAAAGAGTAAATTTTATGCCAGAAATGAGTCTTGAAAGAAGGTGACAATTTCATCTTAGAGTTTGTGATAGAAAAGGAGAGGAAAGCCGGGAATGGTCTGGCATGTATCCTAGATTTCTCAAGAGCAGACTTCAAAGCAATAAGATAAAATATGTGTTGGATCTTATGGTCTCAAATTTTATAGCCAAAGTCAGCCAAAGAGAGATGGGAGTATCTCAAGAACGAAATTCTGAAGATAGCAAGATGCAATATTTCCCATTAGAAGGGACTTCAAATGACAGCTAACAATATTAATTGCTGCTAATTGATACCTAATTGATATCTAGCCTTTTAAAAAAGTCAAATAAAATCCTCCTCTTCTCATCTCCTATTTCCCCTAGGAAGACAAGAAAAATCATTCTACTAAGCTCCAGACTCTTCCCTTTCAGGAAAGGGGAGAAACACCATTCCATCAAATCTACAGCCTGGTGCCCTGTTTGAGGGATAGTAGAGTAAAACTATTCCTATAACTCCAAGCATCTGTCCCCTCTCACGAATAGCCTATAGCGCTGAAATAATTTTGTTCTGAAGCCAAAGCCTTGATAAAAGTCTAGTGGACTCATTACTCAATGATAAACTCTCACTAGGTCATAGTCTCACCATCACAATGATTCTGAACCACCCCACTTACTCTTCCTGGCATGATTCAAATCCTATCCCCATATCCCCTGCTGCCCAATTCTGTTTATTCTCCTCAACCCAACCCCTTCCAATGGCCCATTCTACAAGTAACCACCCCTTCTACTGATCTTTCTAAAATGCCAATAAAGATAACAAGCCTGCTTTTATCTTAAGTCTTTTCCTTTCCCACTCCTTCCATCTTCTGACTTTCACTGAGACTTGGCTCTCCTGATGACACAGTAACCTTGATTTCCCTTTCCAGCTCTAGCTACGCTTTCACTTATACTTCAGTCCTTTAATAGTCAAGATGGGGGATTAATTTCTCCCTCTTCTCCTTTGAGGTTCACTCAGTCTATATCAATTAAAATTCTGTTATCTGTTGTCTACTGATCTGCAAGATGCTTCCTTTCTTTCCTCAATGAATTCAATGCCCCAATCATCATCCTTCCCTCCTTTCCAACTTCTGCCCTCATACTAACAGACTTTGACATACATATTGATACTTCCTCAAACACCCTCACTTCACACTTCCTCAGTTTACTCATTTCGCATTATCTGCTCCTCCACTCTACTTCAGCTACACTCAAAAACGGTCATACCTTTGATCTTGCCATCACTCACAAATGTACCAATTCTGCATTCACAAATTAAGAAATTCTATTTTCTGATCGCAATCTATTGTCATTCCACCTCTCCCTCTGTCTTGCAAACTCAAACTCTGTTCTTCATCTACACCATGACCTTCAGCCCCTTGACTTCTCAGTTCTTTCCTAGGCCATCACCTCTGTACCAGTTATACTCAACTCCCTTCCCAATCTTTCCCCTTGGTAAACTAGTTCAACTTAACATTGTCTTTGTCTATAAAGTTCCTTGGCCCCTTACCCTAAATGCCAATTTAGCTGTGTCAAGCCCCAACTTTAGATCACTCCCACAATCTGTTTCATTAATTCTTATTCCTGTTATAATAAACAAAGATGGAGAAAAGAATGAAATTGTGCTAATTGGATCCACTACAAATTTTCTTCACATACTCAACTTGGCTCTCTTCTGCAAGGCAATACTTTTACACCTTACTGACTACACACTATCCCACTCACAAAGATGGCTCTTTCAAACCTCTCATCTCTCCTTAAGCTTTCTATGGCTCCTTAACTCTACCTCCACCCTCAGATAAGAATCTAAGCTCATATTTTATTGAAAAATTTGAGACTGTTCACTGAATTTCCTCTTTTACCCTTTTCATCTCATATTATTCAGATGTCTTTTGTCACTATCTCTTCTTTTACCCCTATTTCACATGAAATGCCTCTTCTCTTTGTCAAGGCAAACCTTTCCACATGCATAAGTGATCCCATTCTATCCCATCTTCTCCAGCAGAATGCCTCCTTTATCATCCCCATTCTCTCATTTATCTTCAATCTTTCCCTCCCTACTGGTTGCTTTCCTACTGCCTACAAACATGTCCATATCTCCTAATTCTCAAAAAAAAAAATCATTTGATCCATTCAACCCCCACTAGTTATTCACCCATATTTCTCCCTCCTTTTGTGACTAAACTCCTTGAGAAGGTCATTTAAAATGTGTACAGCCACTTCCTTCTCCTCTCACTTACTTTTTAACTATCTATAATCTGGTTTCATTAAATTGAAACTGTCTTCTCTAAAGTTACCACCCATCTCTTAACTGTGATATCTAATGGCCTTTTCTCAATGCTTACCCTTCTTGACCTCTTCATTACATATGACATTGTCTATCACTCTCTTTTCCTTGATATTCTCTCTCTCTAAGTACTTGTAATATTACAAAAAGAAATAAATCTCCCCCTGAAGGCAGCCTGGCAGGCCAACAGGAAGAGCCTATCATGTGGCAGTGGGAGCTGAGACCAGCCCTGCGTGAGCCATGGTGGTTCTGGCCCCAGGGCAGCCTTGATCAGCAGCAGCAAGGGCAGACTTCATGAGAGTGAATCACCAGAAGCTGTGGCAATTTCCAGACTTCTCAACTCATAAATGCCAAAGACAAAGTAAGAGGTCAGTGTGGAACTCTGTTGGAACAGAGGTGGATGAAAGAGCACATTCTAGCCCCTGTCTCCAGGGTAAGAGGCTGGTACAGGCACAGTGGCTGTGCCATGTGGCAGCCTCAGGAGTTCCTGGCCTGCAGATCATAGGGGGACCAAGTGACCATTCATAGGGTAATCACTCTTGCTTTAACCTGCTTGGATCTGAATCACGGTCTTGGGTAGTGGTCCTGTGGTGTGTAGCCAATGTGCCAGAGCTTGTAGGGGCTGTAAAAAGGGCTACCCTCCTAATAGCTCTGGCAGCTGAGAAAACCCCAACTATTTGGGACAAAGCTTTCTCCATTCTGGAAGCAGAGAAAGCACAATCAGACCATAGAATCCTTTTTGGGAGGACAAAAGGATCAAAACACAGAACCAGAAGAAGTCAAAAAAAGCAAAATTCCTGCAGCAAAAACTTGGATCTGGGGGACAAAAAGGATCAAGGCATGGAGTGGGAGAAAGACAGAAAAGTCAGAACTCCTGCATCAAAAGCCTCCAAGAAAAATATGAATTGGTTACAGCCCATGGAGGAACTCAAGAAGGATTTTGAAAATCAAGTAAGAGAAGTGGAGGAAAAGTTGGGAAGAGAAATGAGAATGCTACAGGAAAATAATGAAAAGTGAGTCAACAGCCTGCTAAAGGAGACCTAAACATACACTGGAGAAAATAACACCTTAAAAAATAGACTAACTCAAATGGCAAAAGAGGCCCAAAAAGCCAGTGAGGAGAATAATGCCTTAAAAAGCCAAATTTGCCAGATGGAAAAGAAATTTCAAAAACTCACTAAAGAGAATAACTACTTCAAAATTAGATTGGAGCAAATGGAAGCTAATGACTTTATGAGAAATCAAGATACTATAAAACAGATACAAACAAATGAAAAAATAGAAGGTAATGTGAAATATCTCATTGGAAAAACCACTGACCTGGAAAATAGATTCTGGAGAGATAATTTAAAAATTATTGGACTGCCATGATCAAAAAATAGTCTAGACACCATCTTTCAAGTAATTACCAAGCAAAATTGTCCTGATATTCTAGAACTAAAGAGCAAAATAGAAATTGAAAGAATTCACTGATCCCCTCTTTGGAAAAGATTCCAAAAAGAAAACTCCTAGGAATATTATGGCTAAATTCCAGAGTCAAGAGAAAATACTGCAGGATGAAGGAGAAAATATTGCAAGCAGCCAGGAAGAAATAATTTGAGTATTGTGGAAACACAATCAGGATAACACAAGATCTAGTAGCTTCTACATTAAGGGATTGGAGGGCTTGTAATATGAATATTCTGGAGGTCAAAGGAGTTAGGATTAAAACCAAGAATCACCTACCCAGGAAAACTGAATATAATGCTTCAGGGGAAAATATGGTCATTCAATGAAATAGAGGACTTTGAAGCATTCTTGACATAAAACCAGGGTTGAATAGAAAATTTGACTTTCAAATACAAGAAGCAAGAGAAGCATGAGAAGGTAAACAGGAAAAAGAAATCATAAGGAACTTATTAAAGTTGAACTATTTAAATGCCTACATGGAAAAATGATAATTGTAACTCATGAGACTTTCTCAGTATGAGGACAGTTAAAGGCAATATATATGTATAGCAGGGTGTATGTGTGTATAAATACATATGTGAGTATGTGTATATATGAGTACATGTATACATAGACAGAGGGCACAGGATGAGTTGAATATGAATAGATGACATCTAAAAAATAAAAATAAGAGATGAGAGAGGAATATATTGGGAGAAGGAGAAAGGGAGAGATAGAATAGGGTAAATTATCTCAAATAAAAGAGGCAAGAGAAAATTGTTACAATGTAGGGGAAGAGCAGGAAGGTGAAAGGGAATGAGTCAACCTTATTCTCATTAAATTTGACTTAAGGAGGGAATAACATACACACTCAAATGGATATCTTACCCTACAGGAAAGTGGGGGGGGGGTAAGGGGATTAGAGGAAGGATGATAGAAGGGAGGGTAGAATGGGGGAGAGAGTAGTTAGAAACACACATTTTTGAAAAGGGACAGGGTCAAAGTAGAAAACAGAGTAAGTAGTGGGGCAGGATAGGATGGAGGGAAAAATAGGTAGTCTTTCACAATATATCTACTATGGAAATGTTTTGCATAACTACACATGTACAACCTATATTGAATTGCTTATCTTCCCAGTGGGGGTGGTGAGGAGGGAAGAAGGGAAAGAATTTGGAAATCAAAGTTTAAAAAAAAGATGTTTAAAAAACTGTTTTTTACATGGAATTGGGAAATAAGATATACAGGCACTGGGGTATAGAAATCCATCTTGCCCTACTAGAAAGTTAGAAGGGGGATGGGGGAGGATATAAGAGAGAGTAAATTGAGGGAAGGGGTATTCAGTAAGCTCACTATTTTGTGATGGGGGTAGAGGAAAGATGGGGAGTAAATTTGTAACTCAAAATCTTGTGGAAATGAATATTGAAAACTAAAAATAAACTAAAAATTATTTAAAAAACAATAGGAAAATCAACACAACTCTTGTATCAACTGCACTTGCCAAGAGCAGGTTAAGATAGAATAAATATAAATTGGGATTGTTTTCACCCAACAAAAATGCTGCTAAATATTAACTGATACTATGACAGTGTTTAAGAAGGAAATATTTTGCCTTGTTCATTATTTAGAAGTATCTGAGTGGTAATTCCTGAGCAGTGAATTTAGATTTCAGATACATTAATGGGAAGAAAGCCAGTATCACTCTGTAAATTGACTTTTTGCCACATCTGAATCAAAAATTAAAGAACAGCTGCAATCTTTGCCGATCTCTTTGAGACACATTCAAAATAAGAGTAATGAAGAGTTATTGTACTGGTATATCATGAAAAAATTTCTCAGGCATTTGTACAATTTGGGCGACCCCATTTTATCAAAAGCTGGAATACAATAATAATGAAACTAACAAAAAATATAAATAAGAAGAAAAGATCTGGGAATAAGTAAAAAAAAAAAAAAAAGGCAGAAGCTATAAAAACTAGAAAAGAATGACCTAAAAACTTAACTGACACAGAGAATAATCAAAACTACTGATGAAATCTTAATTTTCTCATATTTCATAATGTTAAAAGGGAGCACTAAAAAATTATTGCTATTGAATTTTTAGCCAAATAATGAACAATTATTAATAATTTCTTTTAAAAAATTACTGAACTTGAGCCATTACTGATATATGTGATCATACAATTTAAAAAAAATTAGTATAATCAAACATATTCTGCAGGGTATGAAATTATGATATAATGTCCAGAAAGTATTGCAAAACTCTTTTAACTCTGATATCATATCTTTTCAATTGTATTAAATTTTCCTCAATGGATCTTTGTCAAATATCGGAAATTGTCTCTAAAACTATCAAAGAATTCTCAGACAATAATTGTCTCTAAAATTTCTTTAATCTTCATTAGATGATCTCATACTTCCTTTCAAGGTGCTATTCATTTTTCAGTGAAGTTATACAATGACTTATGTGTGTCCAATGTGTGTCCATGTAAATTATATCAATTTTAGAATATAAGGTGTGGAACAACTAGAACAATAGTAAGGATATGTGAGTTATCAATAAATAATGCTTGGAGTTAATGTATAAAGTTTAACTCCTTTAAAGCACTTAAATGCTGTATTCTAGAGATTTGAGTTCAGATAGTGATTTAAATGAATAAGTGACATCATCAGCTCATGTTTCTATATCATCCACAAGTACATGGTGCGAGACTGTCTAATTCTTTGCACATCTTGAACTGGATGTTTGGTTGGTATCTCTAACTCAACATTTCCAAAACAGAATTCATTATCCTACCCTCAAAGCCTTCCCTCTTGCCAGCTTTCCTACTATTAAGGGCACAAACATCTTTTCAGTTCTATAACTTCAGAGTCATCTTCAATTCTTCACTCTGTGCTACAACCTACTGTCAAATCTTTTTTGTCAGAAACTGAATCTTTGCTTTTTGTTTTTATCCATTAGCTGTAGCTACAGAACTAAAAAGAGTACATAAACCTATTAATCCTGACTAAATAATGAAACTATCTCTCCTTTTCAATGATTTGAGCTTGAAAAAAAATTCCAAAGAATCTGACTTTTACATGAGCCTGTCTATCTTCCCCCTTTTTTTCTCCGTAAGCGTCAGATTTATACTTGGAATGGAAGTCCTTAAAATAGATATAGTCTATTTCAGGTAGGCAGAAAAACCTACATTAAAAAAAATCTACACCTATAGAATTTAAGCAATATTTAATTTAATGTAATTCAGTGGCAAACATAGGAAATGTAGATGAGCCAATTAATAAAATTACAGAATCTTAAAATAGTAAAGTACCTTAAAAGTCAAAAAGGTTTTCCAGTGCAAACCATTCCAGGAGTCCAACAACTTATTCAACAAGTGGTCATTCAGAATTTTTAGATGACTTTTCGTGAATGTAAACTCTCTATTTCTGGAAATGGTCCATTTCAAGTTTGAATGGCTCTAATTAAGTGAGATGTTTATCTTATGTTGAACTAAAATCTGCTTCCCAGGTTTTTCATCCATTGATCCTACATTTTCAGCCCTCCAGAGACAAGCATACCAAGTCTTCAATAAGAAAGCACTTTAAGCAAAATAGGAGAGCAAGGATTAGTTTACCTTTCAGATCTATGGAGAAGGAAAGAATTTATGACCAAACAAGATAGAGAACCTTATGAAATGCAAAATGGATGATTTTGATTACATTAAATTGAAAAGTTTTTGCACAAACAAAGCCAATGCCACCAAGATTAGAAGGGAAATAGAAAGCTGAGGAACAATTTTTACAGCCAGTATCTGTAATAAAGGTCTAATTTCTAAAATATATAGAGAACTGAGTTGAATTTGAAAGAGAATCATTCGAGTTTGTGGCAAAGGTAGGATTTAGTTGATGGTATCTTTAACTCTTTATTCTCCCTCACTCTATATATATCCCATTAGTTGCCCCATCTTGTCCATTCTACCTCCACAATATCTCTTAAATTAATTTTCATTTCTCTACTCCCTAGTCAGGCCCTTACCATCCCTTGCCCATATTATGACAATAGACTAATTGATCTCTCTAACTCTCCACACACCGATCTAATGCCTACTCAGCTGCCAAAGTGATTTTCCTAAAGCACAGATCTGATTATTAAACCCCTACTCAATAAACTGAAGTGGCTCCTTATTACCTCCAGGACCAAATATAACCCCCTCTCTTTAACATTTAAAGAGTCCTTTACAATTTAACACTTCTTATCCTTCTAGTCATCTTACATTTTGTTTTCTTACACCCTACTACAATACAATTTCACTGGCTTAGTTGTTGTTTCTTTCACACAACATTCCATATCATAACCTTGGGCATTTTAGCTGTCCCTTATACCTGGAATATTCTTTGTCTTTGCCTCAGCCTCCTGACTTCCCTAGTTTACTTCAAGACTCAGTTCAAATTCCACATTTTCTAAGAGGTATGTTGTCTTGGTCTAGCCCCACACCTACCTCACCCTCATCTCCAACTGTTTGTGTATTTTCTTTGTAATTATTTTCATATGTATCTACATGTGTATAAATATGTACAATACATATCTGTGTATACACATATATACATATATACATGTATACATGTATACACACAATTTTGTGAGAAAGCATTGTGAAGAAATTTCACGTGTGAGAAAGAGGCATTTAATGAGAATTCTCAAGTACCTCTACTACGTGGGAAGTTCTTAGCTCAATAATAAATATGTAAGTTGAAAGCAATGAGACACAGACTATTTAAGGAAATTCCTAGCTAAATACATACATATACATCAAAAATTATTTCAGTCTAACAAGAAATGAAACCTTAACAGTAATCCTCAACTTACATGACACTATTGTTAAAAAGTTGATGACAATATATCATCAGTTGCTACCTATCCAGTGGGTTCCACCATGTGGTCATTTGAGAAAAACAGAACAGGCAAGTAGTGTTCCTTGGCATACAGAAAATACAGCAGAAACCAGAGATAGAGACACGGAGAAGAGACAGAGACAGAGACAGAGAAACTGTTTCTCTGTTCCAGTATAAGAGAAGAAAGTGAGCTAAGGTGACTCATGCATTCCACCTGCTACTTGTCAAGTCACATGCAAAGCTCCAAGTCTTCTCAGCTCTGCCCTTTTGAGACCAAGGAGCAAAATCATAGTTTGTACATTCTAAGCTCCGTCATGTTTGAAGATAAGTGAAGGCATGCTCCTCCTTTTAAAAGGAAGAAGTCAGTTGGGAATCTAGCTGTCCTACCCAATTCACAATTAAAAGTAAACTCCTTGATCTATGACTCAATGAAAAGGCATTGTTCTTGAGAATAATAGATTTTGGCTAGAAAAGTAAAACTGAATGAGTAATTCTTTCCCAGTCTTCACTCCCAAAACTAAATAATTAGGTTAGATGTTACTTTAGAGATCATCTAGTCTAAGTTATAATCAAATATTCTCTACAACATACCCAAAAAGTGTTCATCCAGAGGATATCAATACTGTCATATCTGAAGGCAATTCATTCCACTTTTCAATAGCCCTAATTGTTTTTTCTGACATGAAGCCTATTTTATAACTTCCCTCCCTTGCTCCCAGTTCTACTCTCTGTGAACAAACAGAACAGATCAAATCGCTTGGACACACAACACTCTTTCAATAATAAAACAGGCAGTGTGTTCCCTGGCTATTTCACAGTTTATAAAAAAGAAGTTGATTTTTTGATACCATGCATAAGAATTTATATTTTTAACCTATTAACTTTCATCTTATTTGACTTAAATCACTACTGAAGCCTGTCGAGGACTTTTTGAATCTTAATTGTCATCCAATGTGTTAGCTAACCCTCCTTTATGTCATTGGTGAATTTTATAAGCTTCCCATCTGTATTCAAATAGACAAATAAATTTATAATCTCATTAATTTCAATTTAGAAGTACTCTCCAATGACACAAATTTCAAAGCATACATTCCTGCTCATCCTGTGTGATGTTTGTCCATGTTCTCTAATAAGTTCATCACAAGGATCCACTAAAATTGCTGGAGACCTTCTTCATTTTCTCCTGACATCACAAGGGTATTGGTGCAATACTCTGGCTATCCACCTGCCATTCTTCACCCCTCACCACATCTTCTCTTCCTATCACACAATTCCTTGATGTCTTTTTTCACCTCTCTTCATCTCTGAAGCTCCTCTTTGGCTATATGTTAAAGGCTGCTCATATGCCTACTGAAAATTAAACTGGCAACTTTGTAATGAAATCTTTTGGCACAAAGAAAAATAAAAACATCATTTATGCTTTTAACCAAATCATTGATAAAAATATATGCAATAGCCTTTGTACAAATTCCTAAGTACTCCACCAGAAATATCCTTATATTTGACATCTAGCCATTAATTAATGACTTTTTTGGTTTAGCCTTCAACCATTTGTGAATCTATTTAATTGTACTATCATCTACTTCACATCTCTCTATCTTTTTTCAGTTAGTAAGTCAATAACTGAGTGCCTATTGTGTGTCAGGCTAAGTGCTAAGGATATAAAAAAAGGCAAAAAAAGGTCCCTTTTCTCAAGGAGCTCATAGTTTAATGGTGGTGACATCATAAACACAGCTCTGTACAACATGTGCTTTTGAGTGTGATAAACTGAAGATAATCAACAGAGGGAAGACATTAGCATTAAGGAAAATTGGAAAAGTCTTCCTGTGGGAGATGGAGCTTTAGCTGAGACCTGAAAGAAGTCAGAGAAACCAGAAGGCAGAGAGAGATAAGGAGAGAGAATTCCAGGCTTGAGAGATAGCCAGTGAAAATGTCTTTTCACAAGGACTCCATGCTAAAGTCTATGGAAACCATATCAACAGCATTTCCTAGGTAGACTCTAATTAGTAGATCTAACGTTTGTATGGCATAAAAGATAGAGGACCAGCACTGGAATCTGGCTGGTTTATGACATATACTATACTGGGCACACTTGACCTTATATAACACACATAGTTCTCTCAGACCATAAGTGATGGAGGAGTTGCAAATTTGCATCAGTAGAAATAGTTTCAATATGTGATATTCTGTACTTGCTTCAATTAGATCACAGGCATAGACCAAAAAAAAAAAAAAAACCCATGCAAACCACATTGTCAGAAAGTGAAGTAAAGTTGTCAAAAAGTGAAGTAAAGTTAAGCCGGCATGATCTGTTTTTCATAAACCCATGTTAGAGATCTATGAGCAAGGCTTACTTTAAAAGAAACTCACTAAACATTCTTTTCTTAAAATATAGAAGAGTTTTTCTAGGAATCAAGTCTGATCTGCGGTCTGTACGCTCTTACTTTCTTCCTTTCTTACAGCAGGGAAAAACTTTGTCTTTCTCTAAACCTTCAGTACCTTCCATTCTCATTGATCTCTGAAGGATCATGAACTGTGGCTTAGTAATCACATTTACTAGTTCTTTAAATTTTAGAGGATATAGTTCTGCTAGTCCTGTTTACTTGAACACCATCGAAGGAAGACTCAGAACTCTGTTACAATATCTACTTATTCAGAGTATAAATTCCTTACTAGCTATTTTCATTTTGTTCTTCCAGGCCACAGATTATTTTTTCTAGGAAGAAAAAAAATTAAAATCAGAATTGAGTACTTCTTTCCCTCTCTCTGTGTAGTCCATAATGATCATCCAACATCCATTTTGAGAAGCAATTCTTCTTTGATCCTCCTCTTTCCCCATAGAGTTTTTTTTAAATACTCTCCTTTGTTGTCTTCAAGTTTTCATCACCAACTTCAGCTCATTCCAAGCTTTAGCATTCAAAATATTATTCTGACAGGAACACACCATAATTTTGTATTCATACTCTGTTACCTTCCTGTGCTTCCATATTCAGGATATCTTTTAAAAATCTAAGTTAGCTAATGAGTCTCATTTACATCCACATCGATTACTTTTAGACAACCTCTTTTCCTCCTCATTGTTAAGTACTTTTCTTTAAGTCTTCAGAATTTCATCACTAAGGATGTCCCATTCTGCTTAAGATGGGTTCCCTTACCAAATTCTTGTTCATTAAATCCTATTTCTCCTTTAACTGAACACTCTGAAATCAGATTTCCCCCAAATCTAGGGTGTATGACAAACAAAGCCCAGCTTTTCTCTCTGACTTCAAAAATGTTTTAAAAGAGTGGTCATATCTTCCAGGTTCTCATTATCCTACCTCAGCCACTAATTTTTTCTTGTTTGTGAGTATCCAATCAAGAATAGAATTTTCTCTTGTTCTATCTTTTTGAAGTTAAAAAAAAAGATTAAGGCAAGGGATCGATAGATGATAAAGATACATACATATAAATATATATATACACATGTGTCTGTACATGTGTATATAAACATATAGATGTCTAAATGTTTATACACACACATATACACCACACATATGGAGAGAGGGAGATAGAGAGAGGGAAAACTATTCTTTTAGCACAGAGAGTACTTCAGCAGATTCCAGAAACCTAGTCTCCTATCACTTCAACTTCATGTCTCTGGGGCATGTACCTGTTTTCTATTTCCTCTTTTTTTTCCCCAAGCAGTGTGTAGTTATACATTGATGGCAGTTTCACTTATTTACCTCCATTGAACTTAATTCAAATGTTTTGTTCCATTCTTTTCCCTTTTATTTCTGGATTCCCTCATATGACTACATCTTCCTAATAGGCAATGCTACTCAGCAGCCCTCATCTCCTACATCAGCAACCCATTTTGAATTAGGTATACTGTTCCAGAGTCATAATAGAAGTTATCATCCTGTCAGTCTCTCAATGTGATACCTCTCAGTTCAAATTTGCTTCCTTGAATTGGGATCTCTAATTCATCTTGATTATCACCATACTTTATATATTTGTATACAGATATTTGAGGCCATGCATCTTATTACTGACTCCTTTCTTGAATTAATTTTCTCTTTTCAACTTCTGTGTATCTCTATTACTATTCTTACATTAGATTTACTCTCTATAGTATCTACTTTGGTAAATATACATTGGCAGTTTTTTTCTCTCCTCTTTCCTTCCCAGTTTAAGTCTCTTTCATTTAGCATTAGGAGACTCTAGAGAAATACATTTTTTATCAGACCTTTTTTCAGAATATGCCATCCCTGCCCAGGAACTTGACATTATTATGTTTTAAGTCAGGGTCCAGAAATTCAAATCCTATTCTCAGACATAATTTTCTTAATGAGTTTTTAATTTCTTTAATCTGTCTTTTTCTTCTGAAACCCTTTCTTTGATTGGCAGTAGGGGTGCAAACAGCACCTGGATCCCAAAGGTCTTATGTCTCTTACCCATGACTATATGACTATTTAAGCATCTGCTGCTGAACAATCTCCTGTTACTAGCTAGCTAATTCCTCCTCAAAGAAAGTAACTCTGTGTAAATTGTAACTCAAAATTTTGCAAAGAATTGCTGAGCAGGCTTGTCTTAAAGAGATGAAAGAAATAAAGAAGAATAGGGATCAAGCAGTTTCACCTTCTTTCCACTGTTCATCACTTTCTTCCTATCCTCCATAAGAAGGGTTCCAGCACTTATCTAATCTTGCTCTTGCTCCCAACATAATACTAAAATGTCTTGTTTATTGCCCTAATCTTTTAGCACTTGCCTTAACTCACACTAGAATTTTCCTTATCTGTCTCAATAATATTAGAGAATTTTATACTGTCTTTTGATATGTATTTTCAAAATCTGACATTCACAAATTTCAAGTTCTGGCACACTAGCGTATATACTCTCATTGCAACAAAAGTGTCTTCTTGGGTCTCTCATCTCAATCCAATATCTCCTTTAAAATTTCAGGATACAGAATCCTGCTTATCCATCTCTGAACTCTAAAATCTGCTCTACAACTTCTGTCATTTCCACTTAATAGAATACTCTCTGTGATAGGAGTGGTACTTGAACTCAGCTTTGAAGGAAGCTAGAGATTGTAAAAGGTGTAACTAAAGAGGGAGTATATTCCAGGTATGGGGAGATAACCTGTGCTAAACTACATAAGACAGAGATGTGTGTGAGTAACAAAAGGAAGACCATTTTTGCTGGATTCTAAAGTACATGACAAGGAATTGGGTTTAATGGGCCTGGTAAGATGTCAATTGAAAGCAAATTGTGAAGAGCTTAAAAAAATTAAACAGAATAATTTCTATTTGATGCAAGAGACTAAAAAATCATGAACTTGTTGAGCAGGGGAGTGACAGACTTGTGTTTTAGAGATAACATTTTGGCACTTGTGTCGGAGGGAAAATGGATTGGAGAAAGGAAAGACTTGGGGAAAGGAAACCAACTATTACAACTGTAGAGGGAAGATGTTAAGAGATGGAAGAGAAAGGAATAGATGCTAGAGATGTAGTGATAAAATCAATAAGATTTGGCATATGTGGACAGAGGTAGAATGAAGAATCAGAATGACTCTAAGCATGTAAACATGGGTGGCCAAAAGGTGCTACCCTCAACAGAATTGGGAAAGTTCAGAAGAGGGGAGGCTTTGGTAGGAAAGATGACTCTTTTTTCAACATGTTGAATTTGAAATGCCTATGGGATATCCTTTCTGAAGTGTTCAGTAGGTAGTTGGTAGCAATACCAGAATTAAGAAGGAATAGGACAGAATCTCGGAATATATTCACAATTAGAGGGCAGGACATGATGAACAAACAAAGGAGATAGAGAAAGAGAAGTTATATAGGTAAGAGAATCAAGAGAGAAGAGGTAGCAGTTAGTTGGCAAAGTGGAAAAAGCCTTGGGCCTGGACTCAGGAAGACCTTAGTTCATATCTAGCCTCAGACACTTATTAGCTATGAGTGGGTATGTACTTAACCCCTCTCTTTACCTCAGTTTTCTCAACTGTAAAAATGGGAATCATAATAGGACCTATCTCAAATGAGATATTTGGAAAGTTCTTAGCATAGTATGTGGCACATAATAGGCACTTAATAAATGTTAGTTCCTTTCCCCCACAAAAAAACTAGAAAGGAGAGAGTAGGCAGGAGGAGAGAGTCACTTAGTTCTAACAGTTAACATCAGAAAGATCAAGAAAGGATTGAGAAAAGAGCATCAAATTTAACTTTGAAGGGAGCAATTTTAGTTGAGCAATGAATGAGGTCAGAAGCCAGAATGTAAAGGGTTGAGAAGTGAATGAGAGTAGAGGTAATGTAAACTTTTCACCCTCCACTAGGGTCTTGATTAAGAAAGGGAGAAATATAGGATGATAGCTTCAGGTGATATGGTATAATCAAGTAAGACAGGTTTTTTGTTGTTGTTTTTGTTGTTGTTGTTTTTAAGGATAAGGAAGAACTATGAAAATGTATAGGCAGGAAGGAAGAACAAATAATCAAATATTAGCTTCCTCAGTCTCTTAAGACATGTAAAGGAACCAGAACTGTTAAGGTTCAGACTGACCAAATTTGAGTTAATTTCAGTGCCAAGGACAAGTTAAGGAGGAGGTACCACTAGGTATGTAAGACCTCATGGTAGTGCCAAAACATACTGGAGATCTATTGAATCTCCAATTTTTGTTTTTCTGTTTAAAATGTTAGCGTCTTACCCCCAATATGTCTAACTCCACAATTCTTTCTGATTTTAACTCAATAACCCAGCCAAAAGATGTGATAGAAAAATATTGAATTATGCATAGAGGAATTTGTAAATTTTCCATTATATAGGTGTAGGAAAGAGAAACTGTAACTTGCATATAGCTTTTTTGGTGGTAGAATTAAATCTAGAAATTAAGAATGCTAACTCTAAAATTCAATGAATCCAATAACTTTATTCCGGTGACTTTGATTTTCTTCTGTTTAGATTTCAACCTAGTAACCTGACCTTGATTCCTGCATTCTTGCTTCTGTTTCTGCTTAACCCCACTAAAGCTGCTCAGAAAGAAAGGCTTGAGTCCTTTTGCTGTCAGAGACTTTGTTGTCAATTACCTATTACTTAGCATTGCTAAAAATCAGTGCTATAACCTACAAGTCACAGTATAAATGTGATGAGGGCAAAATCAAAGGAAAAAAAGTTACAACTTATTAAATAAGATTGGCATAATAAAATAATTCAAGAACCTAGTCCTTTATCAATATTGAAGCCTCTAATTGTGGCAAAATTGAAAGTCACTCTGAGCAGTCAATTAAATGAATGACCTGCTTCAAGAAGTGATTCCCTGAAAATGGGGATATTTCTGGGGCAAATTAGAGTTGGGTAAATGAAAATGATTAAGTGAATAGGAACCATAAAAAAACAGTATGAGGGATTTAAAAAGGGAAAGATTATTTTTGGTTGGGGGGGAAAGACAACCAGAAAAGGTTTCACATATTCATAGAATTCATTGTTTAAAGGGACTCCTGAGGTTATCTAACCAGACCCATACAGTAATAGGAATTTCACCATACTATCACAGACAAATGTACCTCTAGCCTCTGCTGGAAGAGGTCTCATTCATCACTTTTTAAGGCAGCTCATTCCACTTTCAGACAATTTTCAGACAATATTTAATTCTTTTTCCATATGTCAGTCCTTCCAAATGTTTGAAATGACAATAGGTGCATTTTCATTCTCCTTCTCCCTACCCCCAACTGAGAACCAATATTTTCCCAAGGCTAAATATCACCAGTTCCTTTAACTGAAGCCTATGTCAAGTCACGTTACCATCCAAATCACTCTTCTTTAGATGGCCACAAACTTATCAATGTCATTATAAAAATGGGGTACCCAGAAATGAAAACAACATTTAAGATGTGTAGCACAGAGACATACCTCCAAAGCCCTGTCCTCAAGTGGGGAAATTGACTTCATTTTTGTGTCCATATTCATATTAGTTGGTACTGACAGAACTATAAACATAGAGCACTCTTTGTAGGTCTGTGAAAAATTCTCCTTTGGCCTACATACTTACTGGAATTGAGATTCTTGGTGTTTTCTGGAGCTTTTTATCATCTCTTGTGGTCAATTCTCCTGGCTAATTGTTAGTTTGTTCTCAGCACCATAGGGTTTGGTTGCTAGGAATTCCTTAGAAGGGAACTCTATTATAGACATTTCTTCCTTTTTCTGGGGCTATCTTTGACTTTTCTTTTGGATCACATAGATAAGTGCTTTCAAACTAAACTTCGTTTGATGTGCAAATAAGTAGATCCCTCACCAAAACCTAATGTGAATGGGAAGTGCCTTCAACTACTGTCTGCAAGAAATTTTTATGTAGAAATATAACTTACAGTCACTTCTTACTTCTTCCTTTCTCTTCTCTTCTCTCACCACTTGCCAAACTTCAGATACTTTCTACCCCTGTCTTATCTCTTCACTGTCTCATAGAGAAGGTGGCACCTGAGCTGAGCCTTGATGGAAGAGATGGATTTCAACAGTCAGGGATGAGGGGTAAGTCCATTCCATGCAAAGGGCACCGTATCCATGAGCAGTGGCCAAAAAAGGTAGGATGAGATTGGGGAACAAGTAGCCCACTTGGATTAGAAAGTAAAATGTGTAGAGAGAGAAGTGAGAAATATGTTTGGGCTGAAGATACATTAGGAAATCATTAGTACAAGAATAATGGTTGAGGCTGGAGCAGATAAATTCTAATGGAGATTATACTGATTCTAGTTGTGGGTCTATTCCCTTCATACCTTCTTATTCTTTTCAGTACTTATGGATATTTTCTCATGTATCCTCAATAGAGGATCAACTCAACTCACTAGAGTAATCACTCTTGTTGTCTTAGCATTTTGGTCATATCAATACTATTCAGGCTATCCTTTTATTTTCCCTCAATCCTACTACATAATGGGCCTCCCTCCTTTTTGTAATGACACCTTTTGTGCTACTTCTCATGATCAAGGTATCCCTGACAACATGGTACTCCTAGTGTGAGTTTTTCTATCCTCCTCTGTATTATTTGTCATTTTAATTTTCACAGTGTGTGAGACTTTATAATTCAAATCCATCACTGGAGGAGTGCTGATATTGAAAGGATAGACTATTGTAGTACTGAATAGTTTGGGAACATTGAAAATACTATGTTATGTTCCATGTGCAATCGAGTCTGATACTTAATTTTGAGTTTTGTTAGGTGTTCATCTGGAGCATTTGACCAAGATATGCATAATATTAGACTCATTTTATAGACTTTCTAAGCCTAGATGATAAACTGGGCAGTAAATGTTTTTCTATTACTTTAATTTTCTAGTATGGACAATTCCTTTTGCATGGCTATACATTTCACTAACAGAATGCTTTGTAGTGTGATGGTACCCAGGTAAGGTAGTATGTCAATTAAAAATAACAACATTTCAAGAACCTCTCCATCAAAAGGAAAGCCTTCTGTTTGAAATTCGTGTACTAATACTTTTCATGACACCGGGAAATATCATCAATGAAAATATATCTTTGAGGGCCCCACAGATATATCTTTAACCTTACATTGTTCAACACTTTTGTCAATAACTTGGATGCAGATATAAATGGCATGCTTATCCAATTTCCAAATGACATCAGGCTGAAGAGGGCTAATATACTGACCAACAGAATCAACATCCAAAAGTAACTTGTCAGGGCAGAAAAACAGGTTGACTCTTATAAGATTAAATTTAATTAGGGTAACTGTAAAGTTTTATATTTGAATTTGCAGATGTCAACTTTACAACTACAGGATTGAAGCCGTGTAACTATATAACAGTTTTTGTAAGCAGACTGGGGATTTTAGTTAACTTCAGCCTCTGTATCAGTCAATAGTTTGATATAGAAGCTGAAAAATAAAAACCACAACCCCAAAAGCCCCAAACTTAAGCTATATTCATAAAATCATAGTCTAAAAGTAAGGATATAATAGTCAACTTGAACTCTACCTGGTCAGAAAATATCAAAAGCATTGTGTTCAACTCTGCATGAGACATCTTTGGAATATCCTTGGCTGTCTAGGGAGGATATAGAGAAGAGAGACCAGAAAAGTGGGAGGAGTATACATCAGGCCATTTGAGTGTCTACTAAAAGAACTGGTAAATATATAGCCTGGAGAAGAGAAGACTTGAAGAGGTCATGATAAATAATGTCAAGCATTTGAAAGGTTAGCATTTGAAAGAAGGATTCAATTTATAGCACTGCTTAGAAGTAGGAGAAAGATAGGTTTCAACAGAATATAAGAGTTCTTTTAATAAGTAGAGATATTTCAGAGAGGAATGTGTTGCCTCATAAGCTGCTTATGGAGGTCATCAAGAAAAGGTTCAGGAATTTTATATAAGGGATTCATATTTTAGGTAAGGCTTAGGTAGGTGACCTTTATGGTCTCTTTCATATCTGACATGTGATTCTGGTAGTTCTATTTTTTCACTATTTAGAAGCTTATTAAGAAAAGACTAAAAGAAGATTTGAAAATGACACAAGAAAGACTTCCAAAGAAATTATAATAGGTAAACTTTTTCCCCTCAAGTTTCATTTTCTCTCATTTAAAATCCTTTATCATTTATGGAGGACTCATCACTCTATAATAAATTGTAGAAAGGTATGTGAATCATTATATTCATTTAATGGAAGAAGAACCCAAACTGATACTTAAGCAAAATGATTAGAAGAATCCTTAAAATTCATGGCAAGGCTGGGAATAAATTACTGTTATCTTTGACCCCTTATTCTCTCGTACCCCAGCTACCCAATGAGTGGCCATGTCTTATGCACTTTACCTTTAACAACATCTCTTGTATCAGTCTCCATATCTACTTACAGGGCCAACATCCTAGTTCAGGTCCTTATCACCTCTAGCATGGACTACTGCAACAGTCTCATTATTGGTCTCCCTGCCTCAAATCTTCCCTTGCTCCAATCCATCCTCCTCACAAATGCTGATTTCCTAGAGCAAAGGTCTAAGCATATCCACTGCTCTACCCAACAAACTCAAGTGGCTCCTTATTACCCCTAGAATCACTTAAAAACTACTCTGTTTAGCATTTCAAGTCTACAACAACCTGTTCCCAGCTTACCTTTTGAACCTTAGAGAGATGGTCCTACTGGAAGTACCTTGTTCATTCAAGTTCAGGATTGGGATGAAATGAAGCACTTGCAAGTCATTGAATAATTAACCAAGTGAAGTTTATTTTGTCCTAACGCACCAAGAGTATGTAGCAAGGATACAGTGACACAGGTGCTCTGGAGTTGCTCTATCCCTCCTACATATAGAAATATATCTAGTCAAAAGGAAAGGATATGGTGACTCCTGTGGTCTTCAGACATAGACCAAATGCGTTCTTTCTCCCCTCAACAAAAGCCCGGACTACGTGTGAGTGGGACTTTTTTAATGTCCTTAGATGACCAGAGAGCTGTATCAAGGAAGGCAAGAGCCAATTAGGTCCCAGGGATATGTTTGTTGCAATTGTTCTTATTAGACCACCTTAGTAAATATCTCTTTCTAAAAAAATTAATGGTCTAGCTAACTAATTTTTATCAATAGACAATCATAATGGGGATTATATCAGTGGGGGCTCATGAGCTACACTACAACATTAGAAAAGATACCCCTAACCCCTCAGTGTCCTGTTGGGAGGCATCTAGAGCCCTAATGGGAGATGTGGCCAGTTTTGCCATGAAGATCTAGCCTACTACTGTGAGTGGGATCAATGGAGTTTATATGAGCTATACTTTAAAAGTTAAATACCATTTCCTACATGATACTTTTTCTGTTCTCCCCAGCTGCTAGTACCACTCCTCCACCAAAATTACATTGTTTTTATTCTAGATATACACAAGTTGTCTCTCCTCACAAAATGTAAGCATTTTGAGAGAAAGGGTTATATCATTTTTGTCTTTAGATGACTGAATTAAAAATAATTTATTAAGCCTCCACTGTATGCCAAGCTCTGTACTTAATGCTGATATACAAATTCAAATTGAATACAGTCCCTCAAGGAGTTTGCAATCTAATAAGAAGAAGGAAGAAGGAGACATTTTGATTTGAAAAGTTACAGGAATGATGAGTGGAGCCATAGGGAAACAGCAACATCCTCTTTCTAGGAGCATTCACAGAATTTATTCGATTATGGCATCAGAAATGGAAAGGTGGGTGAGTGGTAGGCAGAGAGACAGGTCAGCAAGAAAGTTGGTGAGATTTCAGGTAGTGAGTTGAAGCACGAATGAATTTGTTCTAGATATAGTGGATGATTATAGTGAGAATTCATCAGTAATCATGCCTTAAGGCAAAAAGTCCCAGGAACAAAAGAATACCTTGAATTCTTAAAGAGTCTTTGCCTCTACAATACCTAGAACAGTGACTAGCACCAAATAAATAAATATTGTTGATTGGTTGATTGAAATATAGAATTCTATTTATTAACTTATGAAGGTATTTTACTTTTTGCTTAAAACCAAGTACAGTTTGGATGTTATGAATTGGAAAAGAAATAAGAGGTAAGAAGTATATACTTGTAAAGAGAATTAACAGCTTATCATAAGAGGTACAAAACTTGCCAAGTAGTAAATTTCTTGAAAATTAGAATAAACCAAACAAAGGTTAATGATTCCATTAGAAACAATTTCAAAAGACTGAAAGAGTAAAAGAAAATATAAGATATCTCATACAAAAATAACTGACCCAGAGGCAGCTAAGTGGCGCAGTGAATAGAACACCAGCCCTGGAGTCAGGGGGACCTGAGTTCAAATCCAGCCTCAGACACTTAACACAAAAAATTAGCCGTGCGACTTGGGGCAAGTCACTTAATGCCAGTTGCCCTGCCTTCCCCCCTCCAAAAAGAAAAAGAAAAACCTTACCTGGAAAACACATTGAAGAGAGAGAATTTAAGAATGACTAGACTAACTGAAAGCCATGATGAAAAAAGAAATCAGGAAAGAATACTACCTGGATCTCCAAGAACCAGAGGTCAGGATGAAAACAGAAAGAATCTACCAAATATCAACTGAAAGAAATCCCAAACAAAAACTCCAAGGAACATGGTAGGCAAAATTCAGAGCTTTCAGGACAAAGAAAAACATATTTCAAGGAGTCAGAAAAAAAAAGTGTTCAAGTACAGAGGAATCATAGTCAGGATTGAAGAGGATGATGAGGTTCAGGAGATGGGTTATCTGAAGGAATTCCAGAGACAGATTTTCTCCTAATCAAGAGGGCTTTATTGATACAAAAGCAGCAGCCTAGCCCTGGAAGAAGGACTAGCACTTTACAGAAGGACAAGGGCTTGTTTTTATACAAAATTTTGGGGCTCTTAGCCAAGAGTTCCTAGTGAGTAGTTACTTGCAGGGCAAAAGGTAGCAGGAAGGGGAAGCAGGTGTGCTGGGTACAACTCAAGACTGATCACAAAACAAGAAACTTAGTTTCTAATATTTGTTCTAGTATGGGGGGGGCTAATCATGTACACAGAGTATGAGTTAAGGAAGCAAGGTTTTTGTTATCTGACAGTTTCCTGTTACTGGACAGATTTAGATCAGGCCCTCATAGTTGCTGGGAAAAGGTAGCCTCAAAGGTTCCCACTGTTGCTAGACAAAATCAGCCTCATCATTCCCTCCTTTCTCGATAAGAGAAATCTTTTGGGATTGTAAGTGGTGGTCTCTTCTTCAGTAACTACTTCCTGATGACAAGAGACACAGAGCTGTCTCTAAGAAGGAAAACTAGATGGATGGGGGCATTGAAGTCTGAACTATTCCCAATGGAATCTAAAGCAGAGAGCTCTATACCACCAAGTGGCATGGTAGCCAATGGTTGGCAGCCCAGAATCAGGAGATGGAATATCTGTATGCAAGAAGGCACAAGGCACACTAACAAATTAAACAAACATGGCCCCCAAATCAGAAGCAGTAGGATTAAAATTGGATTAAAATGAGGCTAAATCAGTGTCCACAAGATGAGGAGAATGTGGAACAGGTTGCATGACCATCTGCAGGTGGACAGCCAATAGTCTAGAGACACAAATCCGACAAGCAAGTTCATATATGCACGGCCCAAATATAAGAAGCATTAAAAGTAATGTCAGAATAGAGGAAAAAAAAGAAAGACTTTTAAAAAACAGGATTACCTGATGTTGTTATTTCCTCAAAAAGGATCACATAAGATTTAGCAACTACAACCGGAAGTTGGAAAACATGAAATCAGATATTCCAAAAGGCAAAAGAGGCTTATATCCAAGAATTACTCATCCAGAAAAACGGAATATGACATTACAGAGGAAAAATTCACTTTTAATGAAATGGAGGACTTCCATGTATTCCTTATGAAAAGACTTCAGTTGAATAGAAATTTTGAAATACAAACATGAAAAGGCAAATTCAAGTGAGTAATCAGGAAAAGTTTTTATAAAGTATTTACATTCTAATGTGGGGAATAATATAAGCATCTCCTAAGAACAGTAAGGGCAGCTAGGTAGCATAGTGGATAGAAGACTGGGCCTGAAGTCAAAAAGACTCATCGTTCTGAGTTCAAATGTGGCCTCAGATACTTACTCGTTGTGTAAGTCTGGGCAAGACACTTAACCCTCTTTGCATCAGTTCCTCACCTGTAAAATGAACTAGAGAAGGAAAAGGCAAACCCCACTAGTATCTTTGCCAAGAAAATCCCAAATGGGTTCACAAAGAGTTAGACACAACTGAAAAATGAGTGAGACAACAACAATAAGGTCATCAGAGGTTATAGAGGAAGTCAAATTAGATAGGGAGCCTGAGAATGATTTTGTTTTATTTTTATGATATTTAAAGAAAGGACAGGTGGAAGGGAAAAGTATACACTATTGATGAAAAGGGAAAGCATAAGGAGAACTGTTTTACTTCTCATAATCAGGAAGAGCAAACTGAAGTCTATACAAATAATAAAAGTTAAGAGGTATCCATATCAGTTGAGCCTCATTTTCATCTGAACTAGTCAAAGGAAGCTGGAACAAACATAGACATAAAAGCCTGGTGGAAAAATACAACATTCAAATCAACAGGCGGAAATAGGGATAAAGGAAGAGAGAAAGGGAGAATAAGAAGAAGGGTAGTTCTAAGGAGAGATTAGTCATAAGTAAAACCAACCTTAATTCAGAGTATCAATCATGAAGAGAAGGTCAAAAGCAAAGGATGGGAAGAACCTGTGATTGGCAGTTGGGTGAAGAAGTAGAAACTGTTTGCATCAAACAAAGAACATTAGTATTAAGCACACTCCTGGTTCCTTGTTTCTATTCTTCTCTGTAAAGAGGGGATTGAAAATAAAGAGAGAAAAAGTATGAGAAAATAGGTTGGAGGAACATAATTAAAATGATAGATTTTGCCTGGGCAAATGCAATATAGCTGAGATTAGAAGGGAAAGTCAATTCCGGAAAGGGTGAGTCTGCAGGATGTTTCTCTGATAGAGGCCTAATTTCTAAGGTATATAAGGAGATGATTCAAATAAAAATAAGAGCCATTTCCAAACTGATAAATAGTCAAATTGTCAATTTTCCAGGAAAGATATCTGAGTTTTAGAGCCATAAAATGGAAAAACAATAAAAAAAAGTGCTGTGAAAATTTAGAATTAAAGAAATGCAAATAAAATCAATTCTGAGGCTTCACACAGCCTGTCAGATTGGCAAAGTTGATCCCAAAATAATGAAAAATAAAAATCTTCAAGGGCAGCTGGAACACAGGCACATTGATGTACTCTGTAGCTATGAATTGTTACAGTCTTTCTGGAAAGAATTTTGCCCTAAAAGTTACTAAATTGTACATAACCTTTCACCCATTAATATAACTACTATGTCTATATTCCAAAGAGGTCAAAGAAAGAGGAAAAGTCCTATATGTATAAAAATATTTATAATTGTTATTCTGTCATGGCAAAAAAACCCCTGGAAACTGTATACATCATTTGGGACTGACTGAACAAATTACTATATAAAAATGTTATGGAAGCTTCAGGGATTAGCAGGAAAGGCCCATCTCACTCTGAGTGAGGGGAAGTAGTACAGGATGGGAGATGTCCAAGCAAGCCAGGGGCAAGCCCCACCTCAGCAAACCAAGGGGAGATCCTGAGCTGCAAGGTGGTGGAGCAGGCAAGCGCCAACACCAAGACCCCATGAGGTCCTCAGCACATACAGGGGAACTGGTAGACACCAGCTCAGAAAACTACCATGTGTGCCAGCATTCTCCAGCAGCCAAATCTCTTGGTACTTCAGCACAACTCCAGGAAGCACAACTCCAGGAGGCACAGCTCCAGGCTGGCAGACATCCTCCAGCAGTCAAACATTCCAGTGCAAGGCCTGAGTGAACAGGAGCCAAACATTTGAGTGAAAGGACCAGAGGCCAGATTTAATTTCAAAATTATTCGTCTACCTGAAAATCATGATGAAAAAAAAAAAAAGAGTAAGGACAGCATCCTTCAGGAAATCATCAAGGAAAACTTTCCTGAGGTCCTAGAACCAGAAGGTGAAATAGTCATTGAATGAATTCACCTATCACCTCCTAAATGAGATCCCAAATTGAAAACACCAAGGTATATGGTGAGCAAATTCCAAAATTACCAGGTCAAAGAGAAAATACTGCAAGCAGCCAGAAGGAGACAATTTAAATATCATGGAACCACATTCAGGATAATGCAGGACCTTATAGCTTCTACACTAAAAGATCAGAGAGCATGGAAGATGATATTCCATAAGGCAAAGGAGCTTGGATTACAACCAAGGATCAACTACCCAGTGAAACTGAGCATAATCTTTCAGGGGAGGAGATAGATATTCAATGAAAAAGGAACTTCCAAACCTTCCTGTTGAAAAGACCAGAGATCAACAGAAAATTTGATCTTCAAATATAAGACTCAAGAGAGGCATAAAAAGGTAAAAAGGAAAGAAAAAAAAACACAACATATTATTAATAAGGGCAAATTGTTTACATCCCTACAAGGGAAGATGCCACATGTAACTCTTGAGAACTGTATTGTTATTATGCCATGTAAAAGGAGTATTCATAGACAGGGTAGGTATAAGTTGATTTTGATGTAATGATAAAAAAATCTAATTAAGTGGTAAAAAGAGTTTACACTAGGAGAAGAGGAAAGGAGGAGGCAGACAGGGGTAAATTACATCACATGAAAAGGCAAAAAAAGCTATTAAGTAGAGAGAAAAAGGGAAAGAGATCAACATTATTTGAATCTTACTCTCATCAGATTTGGCTCAAACAGAGAATAATATAATCAGTTAGGTACAGAAATCTAAGTGATCCTATAGGAAAAAGGAGGGGACAGGGGAAATAAAAGGGAAGGTGTGGATAGGAGGGAGCAAGAAGTAGTAAGGGTAAAGAGGAAGAAAAGGGAGGGGGCGGACAAAAGGGAGGGCAGATTGAGGGAAGTGGTGGTAAAAAGCAAAACTCTAGTGAGGGAGGAAAAGGAGAAAGGGAAGAAAAAAGCATAAATGGGGAGAAATGGGATGGAGAGAAAGACACAGTAATCATAACTGGTGAATGGGATGAACTTTCCCATAAAACAGAGGTGTATAACAGAGTGGATTAAGAACCATAATCCTACTACATGTTGTTTACAAGAAACACATTTGAAGCAGAGGGATACACAAAGAGTAAAGGTAAGAGGCTGTAGCAGAACATATTATGCTCCCACTGAAGTAAAAAAAAAAAAGCAGGGGTAGCAATCCTGATCTCAGACAAAGCAAAAGTAAAAATAGATCTAATTTTAAAAGATGAGGAAGAAAATTATATCCTGCTAAAAGGTACCAACACCACTTCTATGTCTGTTTCCCAAAAAGATCATAAAAATGGGGAAAGGATCCACATGTACAAAAATATTTATAGCAGCTTTTTGTTGTGGCAAAGAATCGGAAATTGAGGGAATGTCCATCAATTGGGTAATGGCTGAACAAGTTGTGGTATATGAATGTAATGGAAAACCATTATGCTATAAGAAATGATGAGCAAAACAACTTCAGAAAAATCTGAAAAGACTTTTATGAGCTGACGCTGAATGAAATATGAAATAAGCAGAATCAGGAGAATACTGTACACAGTAACTGCCACACTGTGTGATGACTAACCTTGATAGACTTAGCTCTTCCCAGCAATGCAAGGATCTAAAGATGGAAAATGCCATCCACATCCAGAGAAAGAACTTTGGAGTCTGAAGGCAGATGGAAGCATACTATTTGCTCTCCTTTTCTTTTGCTTTCTTATGGTTCCTTCCATTAATTCCAATTCTTCTTTACATCACGACTAATGTGAAAATAGGTGTAACATGAATGTATAAGTAGAACCTAGATCAGACTGTACATCATCTTGGGGAGGGAGGAGGAAAGGGTGAGAGAGAAAATTTAAAACTCAAAATCTTATGGAAGTGAATGTTGAAACCTAAAAATAAATAAATTATAGAAAACCAAAAACCCCAAAATTTATATCATTGCAAATATATATATATATATATATATACATATTTTAAAAATAAGGTTCTTTTACTTTATAATTCTTTTAAAAAAGAAATGAAGAAAAGGATGGTTTCAGAAAAACTTGAGAAAAGATGTATGGACTGATTTAGAGTGAAGTGAGTAGAAACTCAACAATTTATACTATAATATCAACATTATATAAAGAAACATTTTGAAAGACTTAAGAACTCTGATACACATAATTATCAGTTATGATACCAAAGAACTGATAAGGAATGTACTCCCCTTCCAACAAAGAGATGATGGATTCTTATGCAGAAGGGAAGATCAAGTGGCAAAGGAATGAGCATTTATAAAGTACTTAGTATGTATCAAGTACTGTGCTAAGAGCTTTTTACAGATATTATCTCATCTGATCCTCAAAACTCTGAGAAATAGTTGCGTTATTATCCCTATTTTACAGTTGTAGAAACTGAGGCAAATAGTCATTTAAGTGACTTGCTCAGAGATACATAACTAGTTAGTGTCTGAAGTTGGATTTGATCTAGGTCTTTATGATTCTAGACATAGTGCTCTATCCACTGTGCTACCTAGCTGCCAGAATGAGCCATATTTTTGGACATGTCCAATAAAGGAATTTGTTTTGCTTGACTATTCTTTCTCACAAAGGTTTTATTTTTCTCTTCTCTAGGAGGGAGAGAGTGGGAGGGCGAAAAAAAATGCTCGATAATTTTCAAAAATTAATTTTAAAAAGGACAGCTAGAACTCATTTATGACAGAATATACTGAAGAACTCTACATTCCAGAATCTAGAGTTGTTGTATGACAACTTTAATTTTATGTTAGCTATGAAGTATTAGGATCTTCCTCCAAGTAGTACTTCACATGGTTTATTAACATGTTCTAAACCTCCCTTGTTAAATGTGAATACACTTTATTTAGTCATCTGCTTATTTTTTATTTTCCTCCTCTGTACATTTTTATTTCTGTGAAAAGACAATAATTTAGCTTAGATGCAATTAATCAAGAACAAATGAAGAACAAATTAAAAACTATTGTAATAGGAAATATTAACAAATTGGAAAATTAGTGAAGCAAGCAATTGATTAAAAACCTTCCAATTATGTATTCAGAAAAATATATATTTTTCTTAGTTTCTTGAGCCTCTTAGCTGAGTTTTAAGCTAGTTGCTTATCATACAATGCTGCTATCTTAAACTCCCTTTGGGGAATTAGATGGCTGTGATCTGTTACGTGCCTCAAGGCAAACCTCAAGTATTTCAAGGTTCATTAGGTAAGAAATTTAAACCAATAACATAGAGAACAGTAGAAGATAGAAAAATTGACTCATTTTATTATTTTTAGAATTAAATTAAAGTAAGGAATATCGGTCCCCAAACTGCCCATATTCTCTCTTTAGGCATATTTATATAACTATTCAATGTCATATGTAGATTTTCAAGAAGAGTAGTACGCTCACAAATTTTGTCAATTTAAAACTATTAGTACATAAGACAACAGCAGTCAATGATTTACATCCTATTGTATAATTTATAAAATTATTTAATTTATGCAGTTACCTTCACCATTTGTCGATATTGTTTTCTTCCCATATAACCTCTCCACCATTTCTGTATAATAGTCATCATTTTGTTTAAATACCTGAAACGTCAATCATGAGATAATTTAAATTTTTAAAAAAGTTTTTAATAATTTTTTGGAAAAAAAACTCACTGCTAAAATTTTAATTTTCAGAGTGCTCACACAATATTGACATTACAAGATATATGAAGTCATCTCTGGGGTGGAAACCTTTTTTTTTTTTTTTTTGAAAGGCAGGGTTTCTTTCCCCACAGTCATAGCTCCCTCCATGAAGCCAGACCATGGTAATAGTAATGACATAGTACTGGTAACACAGGCCCTAAAATCCCACTCTACTCTTCAATTCTCTCTACATCCCCTTTCACTATCCAACATGGAAAAGAGAAATGGGACAACCTGTCTGTGTTCACTTAAGAACTACTCTTCCTTTGGCAAAAGCCTAATATGTTACATTCTGTGGAGTCAGACCAGATTTTCAAGTAGAGTAGTGGAATCAAAAACTGTCAATTTTAAACTACAATTACTATAGTCAATTAGTTACACTATATTATGTAATTTAAATGATCATGTAAATTATATGACATTAACTTCATCATTTGCCAAATATAATTAAGATTTTTGAAGGCTTGTTTATAAGTAGAAAATGTCAGTATTCATAGTTGTCTGTTGACATTTCACCTACAGCACATAACTACGATGAATACTATAATTAATGTTTCTATCTTTATCCAGATAGCCAGATTGTCAGTTTATCCCACTGAGTTTTCAACTTCTGGAAGTTATTGGATACTCTTACATGACTTCATATATTAGTTGTACAGTTCATCTACTGTCCATCATTCTTGCTGTATGACCTACCCAAAAGTCACAAACTGCCTCTGATAAATCTGCCATTTGTGGATTTCTAGAATTTTTCACTATGTCAAATCAACACATTTAGTTCTTTTAATGAGGAAGCATCTCAACATTAATATGTTTTATTTTGCTAAAAATATTATTTTATAGTTTACTCTTCATGACAATTTTAAAGGTTAAAAAAAAACTCCAAATAATTGCACAAGTTTCCAAAGATATATACTTTATATAACTGAAATTTCATTGGCAAAAATCAATATACCTGATATAAGCTCGTACTCGGCATCCTTGAAACCAGCTCTGTATTTGAACTGCTGCCTTATATTCCTTTTTTCTATATCCATCTACAATCCTGAAAACATTGTTTTAAAAAGCATTACATTAGCAATTGAAATTTTAGTTTTGACACAAATTCAGCCTGTTAAACTTAATCTTTACCTTCTTTCATTAAAATCATTACAATTCAAATGTCATTTTTTAATAAAATTAAAATACTAAGTAAAGAAAGCATTTCAAGCATCACATATGTCAAAATGAACCTTCTTCTAAGAGGTCATCTGTTTTCAACAGCTCTACTTTTTCCTTTTTTCTAATCACCTTTTTTGTAACTAATTAATTTGTAAATACTTTTTATCAGGAAATTGAAAGAAAAACATATTTTATTATTCTTTTAGGATACCAACATAGATGTAATTAGGAAAAATTCTTTAACTCCAGATAGCTTGATTTCACTGTATAATTCCTGCAAACAAAATATGAAAGTCATGAATTTCTGCATTTTCCACTCCAGTGACCACCTGAGTCAACTATTCCTAAATAAAATAAATCTATTACATAATGTCAATCTAAATATAATCCTAAAAAGGCCACTGAAGTTAAATGAGGACGAAGTCAATGTTCTGATACTTATAGAGGATGTACTTAATAATTATATGTTGATTAAAGTTAGAGAGTTTAATTGAGGCAAGTTTCTTAATTTTATTAACCTCCAACATACCTACCCAAGCAATCACTGTAGAATTGTTCTGGTGACAACACAGTAAGCTAATAAATAATTACTATGCTTCTCCAAGTAATCTCTCCCCCCACCAATATAATATCAGGAAATTGATTATTCCCATTCAGATAGCTATTCTCCAAGTTTGAGATGGTTAAGAAAGGTCAGGCAGTTGTAAATCATGCTTAATCCATTTCCACCTGCTTCCCCCCACCAAAAACAAACAGCCTAAGTTTTTTTTTTCATTAAAATTCTTTTTAAATTCTCATTCTATTTTATCTGGTACCTAAGCATACAACTACATAAGAAGACCTGGTTTGACTGGGTGTAAACAATGAAATAAATGCAGATTTCAAATTTAACTTTTAATCATTATGGAATAAAGCAGTCCTATTTTACCAAACACAATAGTAAAACAATCTAGCATCCTGGATTTTGGACAACTTGTCCTCAGTGCACAAATTTCATTCATGGGATCTTGGAGGTCTTGGGGAAAGAATCCTTTAGCCCACTTTTGACGCATTCAGGATATAAGGAGACCAAATATTTTAAACTACTTTGAGTTAGATTTCTCAACTTTCATCTTTCATCCATGGCCACTGTATTCATAACGGAGACAATAGAGACTTTTGTCACATATCTAGCTTCTAAAATGTTCTCTAATGCCTTGGAGTCTACTCCTTTGTTTCAAATCTACTAGTTATCTTAGCCTAAGTGGTACCTGGAATTTCAAAAGGGAGAAACTGAAAAAATGGGAAGAAAGATTAATTAAGAAATATAGTTTTTCCATAACTTTAAGAGTACTATAACACATTCCTATTTCAAGACTACTTCTTTTAGTATGAGTTATTTTCCCAGGCTTCTCATTTTGTCTTTTAAAGGAAATGACTTTTTGAACAGGTCCTAAAAAAGATTCTAAGGAGGCATTTTTCTTTGGGGGTGATTTAATTTTAAAAAGTAATTCCTAAATCAGGAGGATTAAACAGAAAGAGAAAAAAAAAGCTTTAAATCACTTTCAGGAAGCTAGAGGTAAATGGCCTGGTAGTGGTTAAAAAAAAAAAAAAGAATACCTTGATCACTACATGTTGCAAAAATACAAATATATTTCCAAGGAGGTAAGATAACTAACATTAAGCCTGATGGTTTTCCTCTGTAACATCACTTTTTAAGCTATGTTGAAAGCAAGAGAAAGATCAAATAATGGACAGAGCTGTAACTCATTGGGATGAGTTAATAGTGAAGGATAGAGTGATGGCAAAAATATCAATTCTTATTCTTCTGTTTTCTTTCTGGACTGGGAAGGATAGAACAAAAGTGGTTAACCAGAAGCTAAAACCTAGATAAGGGAATAATATAAAGAAAATGCCTAACTGTTCTCAATGAATTCAAGTATCAGGTACAGACAAAAATCATGATAAAAAAAATACTATGAAGCTCAAAGAAGGTGGAAATAAACCCCATGTTTTTGGATATAAAGGAGGTATAATTTTAGCTGAATATTGACAAGGAAGCTTTTCTGTAGAATTTTACTAGGCATATATATAGAGGCAGGGAAATTTTAGGTAGAAAAAAAACCATATATGTAACAACAACAATAAAAAAGGGAGTTCAGTTTGGTCCCAACTTAGGATTTGCATGGAGGGTACTTAGTGGGAGACAAGGCTCAGGTCAGATTGAAGGGGCCTTTAAATCTCAGAATAAGGCAAGGTAATCTTTTTATACATCCCTAATTAACTTACTATCCCATTTAACACAGTAATTTTTCCCTTTCCATCCTTCCTCAAACCCCCTATAGCTTCTCTTTTCCCTACCTTCTCAGCTGAGAACTTTGCCTCATATTTCCCTGAAAAAATGGAATCCATTTGTTGAGTTCCCTCTTTCCCCCTCCTCCTCATCTCACATCACTCAGAAGTCTTCTGCCATTAACCTCTCCTCCTTCACTCCTGTCTCACATGAAAAAGAGGGCATTCTCTTTGCCAAAAAAAAAAAAAAACAAACCTCTCTCCATACAATTCCTGTAAATGGACCCTTCTGCCATCCCCACTCTCTCTCACTTATCTGCCATCTCTCTTGCTTACTTGCTACTTCCCTATTGCTTACAAACATGCTCATGTCTCCCTCATCCTCAAAAAAACAATTCACTTGGTCCATAATTTCTCACTAGCTATTATGCCATGTCTCTTCTCCCTTTTGTGATCAAACTCCTTAAGAAAATTATCACCATTTCTTTTCTCCAACTTTCTTCTTAACTGTATCATCTGGCATGTGACATCATTATTCAGCTGAAACTCTTCTCTTCACTCTAATGGTCTTTCCTCAATCTTCATGCTTCTTAATTTCTCATCAGCCTTTTATACTGCTTATTACCCCATTCTCCATGATACCCTTCTCTCTAGAGTTCCATGATGTTACTCAATCCTGGTTCTCTTCCCATCTAATTCTTTCCTGAATCTTCATCCAGATCATGCCCCCTAAGTGTGGGTATTCTCCAGGGCTCTTTCCTAGACCCTCTTCTCTTCTATGCTATTTAAGTTGGTGATCTCATCAGCTTCCATAGATTCAATTATCATATTTGTGTTGATGATTCTCAGGTCTACTTTTCTTAACCTTCCCTTCTCTCCCAACTTTCAGCCTCATATCCCCAGCTGTTTATTAGACTGCCTATTCAGATCAAGGAGGAGAGGGTGATCAGCAGTATCAAAAACTGAGGAGAAATGAAGAAGGATGTCACACAGACATTTTAAATTCAACATGTCTATTCCAAAAGACTCATGATGGAAAATGTGATCCACATTCAGAGAAAGAACTATGATGTCTAAATATAGAACAAAGCATACTATTTCCTCTTTTTTGTTTGCACTTAAGACTTGCTGACTAGACTAAGTTCATTACTTAATTAAGTTAAGGATAAGTTAACTTATCCTGAAGAGGAAAAATACTAACTAGGGAGATATAAGGAAAGGCTTCCTTGGAGGAGGTGGAATTTGACCTTGGCTTTAAAAAATCAGTAAGAATTCAATAAGTAAGATAAAGATGGAGGTTTTTTTGAGGGGAGGTCAGAGGGTATTTTAGTCACAGGTAAGAGGTAGGGAAAAGACAAGAGCTCTGAGAACACAATTCGTATTCGAGTGGCAAAGTACAGTCAATTTTTACTGGAAAATAGAGCTTAGATGAGGATAATAAGAGATAAGGCCAAAAGCAAAAGGTGGTGTGAAACCATGGAGGAATTTCACTGCCAGCAGAGGAGTTTGAATTTTACTCAGTCGGTAACAGGCATCCACTAAAGATGTGTGAGCAAAGGAATAATAAAACCAGATTTATTCATTAAAAAAAAAAAAGATTATTCTGGCAGAAGTAAAAAAGATAGATTGGGATGGGTTGGAGGTCTAGGTAGAATGATCTCTAAGGAAGTTACTCCAATAATCTATGTAAATGGGAGTAGGAATCTGTCTTACGGAAATAATTATTGGAAAAAATAGCTGAAGATTGATGTAAAAAACGTTATGGAGATAGATTTGACAACTAGGTAAATGAATGGATATGAGACTTAAGGAGGAAGGAAGTGTCAAAGCTAACCCAAGATTACCACCATTGGAAAACATGTTAATTGTGATGTTATAGACAAAAAATAGCGAAGTAGGAAGGAAAGATGTTTAAGGGAAAAGATAATGAGTGAGGTTTTGGATATATTATATTTCAGGTAGGATATCCATGTGGAAGTGTCCTAAAGGAAGTTGGAGACCAAGATGTAGAGGTCATAAGAGAGGTCCAACCTGGATATATAGTTTGGAGAATCTACTGAATAGATATGCTACTTAAAATTATGTAAGTGAATAAAACAAATAAGGGAGAGTAAAGAGACTGTTGAAAAGGACCTAGGAAAGTCTCTTGGAGAATTGCCACATTGAAAGGTTAGGAAGATGATCCATCAAAGGAGATAGAAAAGGAACAATTATAAAGGTAGAAGGAAACCTAGAAAAATGTGTTGATTTTGAAACTAGAAGAAGACAAAATGTCTGATTGCAGGAGATGATCAATAGTGTTAAAAACTGCGGACTTTATGGATGAGGACTGAAAAAAGGTCACTGGATTTGGCAATTTGGAAGTCACTGGTAACCATGGGTTTCCATAGTTTTATGCAGTAGAGGCAGAAGTCTTGTAAAAGGATTAAGGACAGTGTAGAAAGGAAGAATGCAGAATCATCAGTTGTAAATTTTTTTCAAGTTTTCAAGGGAAAGATAAATGTATTAAGAGTTGGA
>CM053586.1:270012587-270027872 GCA_028646515.1 Pseudochirops corinnae
AAATGGGGAGGAGATGAACTTCATATTTACCTGGAGAGGCTTATACAAACTGATGCTAAGTGAGAAGAGCAGAAGCAGGAAAAACTTGTACACAATCACAGACACATCATATGTATGATGACCAACTTTGATAAACTGGACTCTTCTCAGCAACACAAAGTTATAAGACAACTCTACAAGTCGCAGGATGGAAGGAGATATCTACATTCAAAGAAAGATCTAGAAAGAACAGAGTTTAAATGGAGACTGAAGCAATCTACATGCTATCGTTCTTTTTCATGTTTAGTTTTTTTTCTTTTTTCCCATTGCTCACTCCATTGGTTACAGCCCTTCTCTACAACCAGACTAATATCCAATGTGAAAGTATTTGCAGATCCTGTACTTGATTGCATGCTGCCATTGGGTGGGGGGAGAAGAGGAAGGGGAGAAAATTTGAAACTCAAGGGATTGTGGAACTGAATCTTGTAAACTAAAAGTAAATAAAGAAATCAATTAATAAAAAAAAAAGAAAAAAGAGTTGGACAGTATAGAAAAACAACACTCTTTAGGATTGGGGGACCACCACATGTTTATGAGCAGAAGGAAAAGAGCTTTTGCTATTGAACAAAATGCCACTGGGATATCCAAGAAAGAAATTAAAATTGAATTCTTTAGAGCTCAGAAAAAATATTAGAGCTAGACATTAAGATCTGAGAATAGTCTGAGTTGTAACTGTGATAACAGATAAGATCAGAAGGAAAAAGTATAGAAAGAAAAGAATTAAGGACTAAATACATTTCAGAATGATAGCATAAAGGAGAATCATAAAGAGAAAGAGATAAGGAAGGGTGAAAGAGGTATGAGAACCAGGAAAGAAAAGTGGCTCCAAAATTAAGAAAAGTCTTCCAAGAACAGTCATATGATCAAAATGATGGCAAAAAATAAAGAGAGGTGAGAACTAACAATATTAAATTTGGCAATTAGGGACTAACATTGGAGTGAGTAGTTTCAGTAGAGCAGTGGTGGCAGAAGACACATTGCATTTTGTTTAGAGATGACTGATTGGGTAGAAACAGTGTGAGCTGACTATCCTTTAGAGCAGGGATCCTTAACTTTTTGTCTCATAGACCCTTTTGGCAGTCTGGTAGAGTCTAAGATTATGATATTTTGTTGCCTACATTCAAAATGGAAGGGAATGCTCAATTTGGTCAGATATTAGTGAAAATGAAGATGTCATTTTTTCCCTTCTCAGTTCATGGACCCCACCAGGATGGTCATGAACTCCAGGCTAAGAATTCTTGCCTTGGAGGATCATGAAATGATTGATCTAGAGCCAAGAGGAAATTTCAGAGGTCTATTGAGTGTAACTCCTTCATTTTTCAGACGAGGAAACTGGAACCCAGGGGTCTGGGTAGGGGTGGGGGATAAGTTATTTTCCTAAGTTGACACAGATAGTAAGCATCAAAGGTGGAATTTAAACTTAGATGGTTTGTCTTCAGACCAATGGTGTTTGGCAGCTAATGGAAAAAGAGAGAAAGAGAATAAATTAGAGACAGACAGAGACAGGGAATGGAAATGTTAGGAATCAGAAGGGTTGAAGGAAAATATTTATTCTCAAGGATAGGGATATGTTTGTAGTATGTGAGCTGTCAGTCACAGGTGGGAAAAAAATCAATAACATGGCTCTGAGGTAGAAAGAATAAATTCACTTATCAGTATTCTGTGTATCTATAAAGGAGATAAAGTTCTATTAATTCAAAGAGGGGACATAATAATTTCATTCTTTAAAGTTGGTATAAGTTTATGAGGCCTTCAGAACAGGCCTAATGGGTTAGGCATGTTATAACAGGCTTTTACTATATGTATTAAGGTTCAGAGAATATCATCTTAATCATATTATACCTGAAAATGTACAATAACAATCTTTTATAATGGGTTCTATCATGCTTTTCAATACTACTGTGCTACCTGTCCAACTTCATTGTGAATAAAGCTTTTCTTTTCCTAAAATTTAACTGCATTATTTGGGTGCTGTTCTAATTTTGTATTTTTCACATTTTTCACACTGAATTAAAAATGAAGTATGTTACACTTATTTTAATTGGACTTGTGGGACAACGGTGGTATAGTGGATAGAAAGCTGACCTTGGAGCTAGGAAGCCCTGGTTTCAAGCTCTACTTCTGACACAGATAGTCTATGTGACCCATGGAAAGTCACCTTACCTCTCAGTGCTCTAGGCAACTCCCTAAAATTATGAATTGCAGAGAAGGTGATTGCTGATCTGCAAGACAGAGAGGGTTTCCTCACCTGGGAGTTCCCCCATCAATGAAATCACAGGTCCACTCCAGTCCTCATCCCTACTGATTGCCTCTAGGGAGTAGAATTACAACCAATGGATAGAAGTTACCCAGAAGAAGACTTCCATTCAATTTCAGGAAAAATATTAGCACCCTAAATATGTAGCTATCCAGAAGTAGGCCTGAGTTACCTTTGGAGACAGGACATTTTCTCATCTCAGGTGGAATTCAGATAGAAGCCAGGTCAGCACTTGTATGCTACAGGCAGAGGTTGGACTAGATGACCTCGAAGGCAATTTCCAACTCTAAGATTCTATGACTAGAGGTAGACACATATTTTCCTACCCAGGTGACAAATTATTATGTATAGTATGGGAGAAAAAGAAATTGCCAGAGTAAATTAAATACGTAGATAACTTTAAAACCTCATTTGAGCCAATATAGTAGTTTCAACCTCTTCCCTACCCAAACTTCCACTATTGTCACAAATAAGTAACCACATTGCCAATTTTGAGTTTTATATCCATCTACCGTGCCTGGTTGAAATGCAAAAGTTCAAAGAAATAACAAAGGACAGATCATAATATTTTTTATACAGTTTTTTTTTAATGTCGGATGTTTTATCTTTTTTTTCTTTTAAGTCTGAACCTGAGATTTCATTGAAGAACCTTCCTCTACCAGTGCAGATCAGCAGCTCCTTTTCAACCTTCAGTTTTGAAGAGTTGCCAGGGGATGCTTGTCCAGGGTCATAGTCAGTACATGTACGAGATGGCTTATCTCAAGTTTTCCTGACTCTAAGGCCCTCTTTTTATGTACTATTCCATGTTGTTTCTCTTCACTCTGGGTACTAATAGATAAACTGTGGTGATTGAATAAGCAAGCTATTTCATTTATTGAAGCTATTTTTGTCCACAGAAATCCTGGCTAACATAGGAGTGAAGTAAATAAAAATAAATATATGCAAGCACATCCATTCAATTAATAGGCTTCTCTAAGTAAAAGTAGGCCTTAAAATAATTTGGTAGGTAAATTACTGCTAAGTTATAACTGCTAAGTTATAACTTGTCTGCTGACACATGAATTTTATGCACATTTTTCATTTTTCTATTGCTTGAAAAATGTAGTTTCCAGATATTCAGGTTACCACTGGGATATTGAATACTCACACCAATATGTCATGAACTTCTACATTTTTTATGTTTTAAGTGAAAAATGTGGGTAACACTTTATTTTAATGGTATATTAATTAGTGGTAAATTACAATGGAAATCCTATAGCAGTGCATAAAATATGACATCTACATGAATACCAAATAAATTCATTATGATCACTATTATCACAATGAATACTAAATGAATTAATAATGATGAAAGATCAAAAGAATTACCAGTAGTGTAATAAAACATGAAGAAAAATCTGGAAGCTTCTAGTCACTTAATCACCAACTAGAAATAAGTACTATAACCCACATAACACTGTATTTGTGAATGTGAATCTTTAACAGCCATAAATTTGCTGAACATAAATATAATAAAGCATAGTTAAACTTACTCCCAGTAATACACACATACAACTACGTTCATGTACTGATTCAGAACTTTGAACTCTCTAGTATAATCCCTTCATTTTAGAGAAGAGGAAACTGATACCTAGTAAGTGGAAGTGACTTTTCCAAGGTCAGACAAATAAAGAAAGATCAGAGTTGGGAAATGAACCCAGATCTTCTGTCACCTAAGGCAATAAATATTGTGATCCCACTGTTTAGAACATCAAACCATCATAGGCCAAAAAAGGAGTATTTGGTGTTTAAAATTTATGAATGCTTACTCAACATTTATAATCACATTTCAAGAACTATATTTATAATTCTGTGTAAAAAAAAAAAGTCTTTTTTTTAGGGGGGGCAGTGTTTTGTTTTGTTTTGTTTTTTGGCTCTCCATCTTAGCCTGGTCCAGGGAAAGAGTATCAGACAAGGAAGCAGAAGTTGTGGGATTGTCATGGGCATAGCCCTGAGAATGTAGTTGTCACTTCTCTCTGAACCCCAGTTTACTCAACTGTAAAATGGAGATAATAATGATCATACTACCTACCTGACAGCATTGTTTTAAGGAAAGTATTTTGAAAACTGCAAAATAATTTTGAAATGTGAGTTATTATTATTATTAGGACTTAAATCTTAAATGCCCTAAAGATTCTGAAATTACTACTAGTTCCTTAAAGTTAGGAATTATCACTAACCTATATTCTAAACTTTTAGGAAATCTCATAATAGAACTTTTCTCCTCAAAATGACAGAATCTCAGAGTTGGAAGGGGTCTAAGAGGCCAGTTATTGACAGTGGCTCAACAATGACATCTCCCTTTTGGGAAGGGGTGGGGCAGGGAGATGTGCCCAAGATGCAATGCATCTGGGTCAAGTGACTTGAATTCATTAATGGTTCTCTTTCCATCCAATTCAGACAGCAGATCTGTCCCTTCTTTGATCCTCTTCTTCCCCCAATGCAGTTTTTAAACCCCCCCCCCTTTTTTTTTTTGGTTATCCTCAGCTTTCTTCACTAGCATCAGGTCATTGTGAGCCCTTAGCACAGTAGATACTATTTATAAATGACCGTATACTATTGTACATTTGTATTCCTTTGCCTGACCTTTCCTCTGCCTTCTATACTGTTTTTTTTTAACATCTTAAAGTTAATTGGAGTTTCCTTGTTCCCTCTCTTCAGACAACTCCCCCTTTTTCTCCTCATTGAAATTGCTTCTCTTTGTGTCTTCATGGTTTGTTTTTCTTAAGTGATCAATCCCCCATAGACTGACAATCCCTGTAATATTTTAGGTTGTGGGATGCTAGCTATTTTTTCTGATTTTTTTGAAATTTCTTCCCTCAAATTTTTGAGTCTGAGTCAGATGAAGCAAGATTTGCTCTCTTCCTTTCCTCTATCACAATTTCTTAGTGGGAAAGGTCATTCCCCTCAAGGATCCTAACATCTTCATTCTAATCACTAGCTACTTTTTGGCGAAATCTGATTTAGAATCAAATTTCTCTTTTCTTCACCTTTTAAAGGATGAAGTTATTATTAAGTGTAATGATAATGGGAATCTGAAGATCTTCCCTGCCCCTTAATATAAGCCACAGAGAATCTGAAAATCTTCCCTGCTCCCTAATAGGCTGAATGTGATTACATGGAGCCTGTGGTGGGAGGAGTTTGCTGAAGGGTGGAGCAGAGCCCACGGGAAGCTGGAAGTCAGAGCAGCTTTCCTTTGAAGATAAAGAGAGGGAGGGAAGGAGGAAGAGGACCAAATAAGCAGATTAATGAATAAACAAAGTTTCCAATCACTAACATATCATGTCTCCTGGTCAGGCTTGCAAACTGTTTTCTCAGCTGGTCTTCTATTTCTTCTTTATATTTAAGTGGACTGTCACAAAGTAGCATGATGTCACTTATGTTTCTGCCTCCATGGAGCTTCATTCAAAGTGTTCCATCATGTTTGACTTCTATAATTCCTGGATTTCTTCACATGAGTATCTTCTTTATACACTGTTAATCTACAGTCTTCCTTTTCTTACTCATCCTATTCCTTTGAGCCATATCCAATTCCTTCAGTCATCATATCAAACGTCAGTGATATTTATGAGGTCATATATACTTCCTTGTATCAGGACCTCTAGTGTGCCCTGTTGTTCCCCAATTTATTTCTGTGCTGCAATCTGAAGTCATGGATTTAAAGAAAAAAATTTGGTAGATTACTCTCTTGGAATTTGTCCCCAGTAAATTATATTAACAGCATGTATTTAGAAAGCATTGCTAAAGATCATGAATTCTTGGCTAACAGCTTAAAAATATTATAGGATACAAGTACCGTTTTCATCACTATTGGTTGTTGAAGGAATGAGCATCAAAGGAGAAAGGTAGATTTGAAATGAAAGTAAACAGCTGATTAAGATGATAGTTTTGAAAAGGGGTTTTGTATAATTTACACTATCATGAACCATGAATCACTAGACGTGGCTAAAAGTCATCCAGTTTAAGTCTTAATGAGAATCTTTATCATGTCCTGGATACATGCCCCCAAAAGATAGCAGTCTTCTCTACTGTAATCAAGTCAACAAAAAGCTGCCTCAGTATCCCTCGGCACCAATTGCCACTGCTTGGTTTTTTTTTCTTTTGGTTCTTATTGGATGATTGATCTCTTACCTGATGGTTAGTGTGGTTTCATAGCATCATTTTCTTAGAAGACAAATAGCTCATTTCTCTATAGAACAACCAAACCTGCCTTTTTAAGAGGTATGATTGCCTTTTCTCTCTGTTACATTCTTCCATACTCCAACCTCTTTTCCTTTCTCTTTAAAGAATTATTTTTCTTTCTCATATTGAAGTTTTGATATTGAAGTTTTTCTTCCATTAATAGTAACAGCAACAAAAAGAATATTTCATTATTCCTAATAACTGAAGAGAATCTCTTTAGTTCTCTTCTCATACTGAGATTAATCTGCATTTGAGTATTGATAAAAATCATTCGACCATTGCAGGAATATAAGCATCATGCTTCTATTCAGATCACTCCAAAATTATCTCTGCTTTACATACTTTCTGCTAAGTGAGAATCTCACTTCTTTGTCATTCTTGCTAGCAGTTCCAGAGGAAAATTATTGCATCATGTTGTATGTTGTTATCTTAAACTTTAGCTTTATCATACTTCTCACATTGTTAGTACCTCAACAGTCATACCCAATGTCCTTTCCCTTGTCTTATAAACCATTTACTTCGCTCATAAATTGTCTTTAAAAACAATTCAGTTCAATTCAGTAAGCACTTTCCAGATGTCTTCTAAGTATAAGACCCAAGGACAGAAATAGTCCCTTCAAGAAAGAAGCATACATTCTGTTGTGGGATGCAACATGTAAGCAAATAAGTGAATACAAAACTTGGCTATGGTGTGGGGAGGAGAGGCAAGATCTAAGGATGATTTTGAGATTTAATGATAGTATCCTCAGTGGAAATAGGGAAACTTCAAGAAGGGGAATCACTTGCCAGTTTCAGTCTTAGAGCTGATATAAATGACTCAGCTGGTAGGAATAACTGAAAGTTGAATCTTAGAAGGGTAGAAAAGGTCTATGACAGACATTCTTAAAAGGATAGTTTTTAAGGGCTCCAGTAACATATGTGGAAAAACTTCCATCCTTATTTTTACTAGTCTATAATTGCCTTTTTTCATTTCCTTCAGTTACGAATTTAAAAATAACAACGTTATTTTGAGAAGGGATCCATTGGTTTCATCAGGCTGTGAAAGGAGTCCATGAGGGAAAAAAACAAAAACAAACTATATACAGGATAAACTGGAGATGATCAACAGAAGAAAAGGAATGGTATTAAAGAGGATGGGGAATGCTTCCTATAGCAGGTGAGCTCTTAACTGAGACTTGAAGGAAGCCAGGCAGCAGAGATGAGAAAAGAGGGCATTCTAGGTATGGGGACAGTCAGTAAAAATGTCCAGAGTCAAGAGATGGAATGCCTTGTGCAAGAAATAGAAAGATGGCCAGTGTCACTTGATATAAAAGTACATGGCAAAGTACAAGGTATAAGAAGACTGAAACATGAGGGACAAGGTGACTTTAATTATGAAGGGATTTGAATGCCAAGGCCAATTTTGTAAAAAGATAAGTAAATACAAAAGTTGGCTAAAAATAAGATATTGTGTAAGAAGGAGAGGGAAAAAAAAACAACTAAGGATGATTCTGAGGATGAATGTTAGTGTCCTCAATAGAATTGGGGAAACTTAAAGGAGGGGAATTGTCAATTCCAGCCTTAGAGTTGGTGTAAATGATTCAGTTGGTAGGAGTAACTGAGGGTTGCTCTTAAAGATGGTAGGGAGACACTGCAATTTGTTGAACATAGGAGTAACATAGCTGGATCTGCTCTTTAGGAAAATCACTTTGATGGATGATTGGAGGATGGATGGGAGTGAGGGTGATTTGAAGAAGGTTGATCCACCAATCGGCTATTCCAGTAGTCCAAACAAAAGTTAATGAAGGCCTGCACCAGTGATGGCAGACTCAAGAGGAAAGAAGGAGGCATATACAATATGCCTTATGTTATAAAGGTAACAACTGACAGGTCTTGTAATTTATAGAATATAAAAAATAAGTTTGGGAATGGAATTGGTCAAAGGGAGAGTTCAGGTTTTTGGTTTTGTTTTTTTTTTACATGGAATATTTTCTACCTTGCTAATAAAGTAAGGATCCTAGAGATTGTGTTCAAGGAACAAAATAAGATAGCCCCTGGTTCTCAAGGAGCTTATATTCTGATGGGTTTTTGAGGAGGGAACACAATATATACACAGAGAATGGAATACAAGCTAATTATAAATTAATGCCAATTAATTGGGAGAGAGAAAGTACTGAGAGATGAATTTACAGGACATGGTATTTATGCTAAGCCTTGAAGGAAGCTACAGATTTCAAGAAGCAGATATGAGAAGGGAAGAGCATTCCAATCTCAAGGGCAGTGGTGGACTTTACGCTGTGCAAAGTGGGAGTGGGAGATGGGATACTGTGTACAGTAAACAGCTTGGTTAGTAAGTCCATTTGGTTAGAATATAGAGAATGTGATGAGAAATAATATGTAAATATACACATAAAGAGAATATGGAGCCAGAATGCAATCGGCTTCTTTTAATGTTAAGCAGAGGATTTACATTTTATCCTAGAGCCAACAGGAAACTACTGAAGCTTTTTGGGTTGAAGTGTGACATGATCTGGCTAGTATTTTAGTAATATCAATTTCAAAGCTGCATGAATGATATTTTGAAGAGAGGAAAGGCTAGATGAAAAGAGATGCAAAAGTCTAGGCAAAAGAGGATGAAGGCCTGAACTAGTATGGCAGTTATATGAGTGAATAAAAAAAGATCTGCTATCAGTAGGAAATAATAGACTTCTTCATCCAAGCTATGATGTTTGAGTATAAAGTATATCAATCATCCACAGTCCACTGGTTTCCTAAAAGTTACTCATCTACCAAATCTATCTGTATTCTTACCCACTTTACCATCTTCTCCAAACCACATGTCTTTTCTGTTCTATTACCAACTTAAAGGCAGTATTGTATAATGCAAAGATAACTGGCAGGGAAGCCAGGAAAACCTGTGTTCAAGTCCTACCTCTGATCTATAGTACTGTCGATACCTACTCGCATTGGTAGAAAGAGTTTCATCAGCTTGGAGTGCCTTAAAACAAAGTTAAGTCAATAAAAAGCACTTAATAAATGCCTCCTCTGTGCCAGGCATAGTCCTAAGGATACAAAGAAAGGAAAGACAGCTCCAAAGAAGTTCAGGGGATATGAAATCACAAGTCTAGTTTCTATCCCCCTAACCAACTAACTTCTCCTTAAATCATCCCCCCACCTTTTAGGCTTCCCCATCTAACGATTATAGGGAGCTCAAGGGATACAAAAAATGCAGAACAAAACAAAACAAAAATAATCCCTGCTCTCAAGGAGCTCATAGTTTAATGGAAAGACAACATGACAATAACCACATACAAACAAGACACATATAGGATAGACTGAAGATAATTAACAGAGGAAAGGCATAGGTAGTGAAGAGGGATCAGGAAAAACATTACAGACAGTGAGACTGTCAACTGGGATTTTAAGCTAGGGAAACTAGGATATGAAGATGAGGAGAGAAAGAACTCCAAATATAGAGGACTGCCAGTGAAAATTGTCTGAGTCATAAAACATGCTTCATAAAAATCTAAATAATTCGGGAAATATTAATTGCTCACGTGTAGGTTGAATCGATACAATAAAAATGACAGTACTACCTAAATTAATTTACTTATTCAGTGCCATACTAATCAAACTACTGAGCAATTACTTTGCTGACCTAAAAAAAAAATAACAAAATTCATTTGGAAGAAAAATAAGATCAAGAATATCAAGGGAATCAAGGGAACAAAAACATAAAGGAAGATGATTTAGCAAATCTCAGACTATACTGCAAATCAGTAATCACAAAAACAATATAATACTGAATGCAAAATAGAGTGGTTGATCAATGGAATAGATTAGGTACACAATATAAAGAAGCAAATGAACACAGTAACATAGGCAAGAACTCATGGGCAGGTAGGTGGCACAGTGGTTAGAGTACTGTGCTTGGAAACAGGAAGACTCATCTTACTGAGTTCAAATCTGGCCTTAGACACTTACTAGCTGTGTGACCCTGGGCAAGTCACTCAACCCTGTTTGCCTTAGTTCCTCATCTCTAAAAAGAGCTGGAGAAGGAAAAAGTGAATTACTCCAATCTTTGCCAAGAAAACTCAAAACGGGGTCATCAAGAGTTGGACACAAATGAAAATGCCTGAACAACAATTAAAGGCAAGAATTCACTCTGACAAAAACTGCTGAGAAAACTGGAAAACAGTCTGTCAGAAACTAAACATGGATTAACATCACATACTATAGAACAAGATAAGATTAAATGGGCATATGATTTAGACATAAAGGCTGATATCACAAGCAAATTATTGGACCATAGACCTGTCAAATCTACGGACAAGAGAAGAGTTCATGACTAAATAAGAGATAGAGAGGTCCAGAGGAGGTAAAACAGATCATTTTGATTACACAAAATTAAAAAGATTTTGTACAAACAAAAACAATGAAGCCAAAATTAGAAGAAAAAAAGTAGGAAACTAGAGGAAATTTTATAGCAAGTTCTGCTGATATAGGTTCCATTTCTCAAATATATAGAGAACTAAGTCAAATTTATAAAAATGAAAGAGTCATTTCTCAATTGATAAGTGGTCAAAGTATATGTAAAGTTAGTTTTCAGAGGAAGAAATGAAAGGTAAGAATAGTCTTGTCAAAAACACTCTAAATCACTAGTAATTAGATAAATGTAAATTAAAACAGCTCTAAGATACCAACTCACACCCATCAAATTGGTAAAATGACAGAGAAGGAAAATGAGAAATGATGGCGAGGATGTGTGAAAATACAGACCCTAAAGCCCTGTTGGTGGAGCTGTGAAGCAGTCCAACTGCTTTGGGGGCAATTTGGAACTGTACCCAAAAAGCTATAAAACTATGCATATCCTTTGATCCAGCACCTCTGCTACTAGGCCTATGCCCCAAAGAAATCAAAGAGAAAGGAAAGGGACCCATATGTACAAAAAATGTTCATAGCATTTCTTTTTTGTGGTAGCAAAGAATTGGAAACTGAGGGGATGTCCATTAATTGGGAAAAACTGAACAAGTTATGGTATATGAATATAATGGAACACTGTAGTGCTATAAAGAATGATGAAGGGACTGGTTTCAGAAAAAAAATGTGGTAAGAATTATACGAATTGATATACTGTGAAATGAGCACAACCAGGAGAACAATGTACATAGTAACAGTAATATTGTAATGATAATAAACTATGAAAGATTTAGTAACTGATAAATACAATAATCTACAACAATTCCAAAGGACTTACTATATGTGTTCTACTTCCAGCTAAAGAACTAGCGGACTCAGTACAAAATGAAGCATATTTTCTTTCATTTTCTTTATTTTTCTTGATTTTTTCCCCTTTTACAACATGTTTAACATGGAAATGTTTTGATTGACTTCATATGTATAATGAGTATCATATTTCTTGTCTTCTTAATGGGTAAAAGAAAAGGTAGGAGGAGTGAATGAATTTGGAACTGAAAATTAATTTTTTTTTTTTTTTACTGATAGGATCCAAGAGATGGAATGTTGTATACCTTATCCTTCCATTTCTTTTTCTTTTGACTGCTAGGTGGCACCATGGATAAAACACTGGGCCTAGAATCAGGAAGACCCATTTCAATTGGGTCTCAGACCGTTGGCAAGTAACTCAGTCTATGTCTGCCTCAGTTTCTTCATATGTACAATGGGGATAATAATAACACCTGCCTCCCAGGGTTGTTCAAATGAAATAATAATTTTAAAGGGCTTAGCACAGTGCCTGGAGCATAGCAAACCCTATATAACTATTAGCTAGTTATTGTTATTCCTTCCTTCACATCTTTCTGTTTTCTAATTCATTCAGGTCTTTATGCCCCTAGTTCTTCTCTATCTTCAATTTATCTTCTTATCCTCTTTCCATTTCTCCTAAATTTCCCCTCCTCAAATTCAATCTCTAGCCTTCCTCAAACTTTCAAAGCTCTCTTCATCACTTTTATAATTCCTTATTCCCCTTTAGCTCTTTCTTCCACAGAGGTCAGACTTCCTGCCAACCTCTCAATCACTTTTCCTTCTACAAACCAAAGACTCATTGTATGTATTTCAAGTGCAAATAATAACAATAATAATAAAACATGTAAATTTAAAATGCATAGAATCACAGAATCTAAGTTTAAAAGAATCTTAAAGGTCATCTGACTGAAGCCATACCTGAATTCTCTCTAGTACAGATCTAATAAGTGGTTTAATGAAGAGGACCTACTGCTATATATTTTCATATAACCAATGCCACTTTTGGATAGCTCTAACCTTGTTCCTTATATTGACCCTAAAGCAAAATATCTGCATCCTCCACGTACTGCTTTTATTTCTTCCCTCTGGGGCCAATCAGAACAAGTCTCACCCCTTTTCCACATGACAGCTTTTCAAAGGCATTTGATAAGACTCCTCTTCTCTGGGCAAAATATCTCCAATTCTTATAATCAAGCCTTCTATGGCACAGTCTCCAGGCCCTGCTCCATCTTGGTTGCCTTCTATTAGATGCACTCCCACTTGCCAATTTCCTTCTAAAAATGTAGTGCCCACAATCTAGGGGCAGAACCTCTATGAATAAGGAGCCCTGTATCTCCATTGGATAGGCAATCCTAAGAACTCCAAGGAAAACAGTATCTTGCACATCATAAGCCCTGTTTACAGCTCTATTTCATCTCACCACTATTGGTCAGACAATATGGACACTGCCACCGTAGGTACTGTAACCATTGGTTCCTCAGCAGTCATAGTTACTGAGATACAGAAAAGAAAGTTCTTGATACCAAAGTCTTTGGCACTGTGAGATGGTTCATTATCAGATACAGAAATGTCCCTCTGCTCCAGTGGATACTTTTAAAAATTATATCCTATTATCTGATTTTCTGCTGTATGGTAAGGCCTTTTGGGCCTATCTAAATTACAGTTTAAATCTCCTATTTGTATTGTCTTCCATTAGAATGTGAGAATAAGAACAGGATCCTTCGTTTCTATTTGTATTCCCAATATACATAGTAAGTGTTTAAAAAATACTTTTTCACTAAACACATTATTTCAGAGTGGGTCTGAAGGACATTGCTTCTTTAAATGCATTAGCTTTGGGGATTGCCATGTCATACTCATATTGCTGACTGTACTGACCATTATAGTCAGCTAAAATTCCCAGCTCTTTTTCACATAATTATTTGTTTAGCTATGCCTTTCCCATCTTGGGACAATGATTGTTTGTTTGTTTTAGCCCAAGTAGAGGACCTCTTTTTTATTTCTATTAAATTTTATCTTACTGGATTTAGCTGATCTTTCTAGCTTGCTGAGATCTTTTGTTTTGTATTATAAACGTTATCCAATGTGTTCAATAACTCTCCTGACTTTGGGTTTCTTCAAAGCTGATAAACAGGCCATCCATTACTTTCTCCAGCTCTGATGAAAATGCTAAACTACACAAAGGGGAAGCACAACTTCCAAAGATATTCTGCTCCTCCCTCCAGAGCTGACCTTTCATTTATCCTGACCTTTTGGGTCAAGACATTCAACTGGTTCTACATCCACTGAAATGCACTCTTGTACACCTCCAGTTTTTATCTTTTTCATAAGAACAGCATGAGAGACTCTGTCAAAATGATTTGCTAAAGCAAAATATACCTGCAACTTTCCCCCAATCCACAAATCTAATACCAAATTGCATGTTTCAGCTTTGTGAAAAATAAGACTCTATCAGCACTATATCATATTAGAACTGGAAGAGACATAAAAATAAGAGAACTACAGGACTTGCAGCTGAAAGGGAACTTAGAGATCATCACGTAGAATTCGCTAATTTTAGACATGCAGAAAAGAAAGCCCACAAAATTGAAGTCACTTGTTCAAAGTCATAGAGAGAGTAAGTGGTGCAGCTAAGACTCAAAGTCGAGTTTTCTCACTTCAAATCCTCTAGTACATTTAAAGATGAGAGTATTAAGGCCTGGAGCCGTTGAGCAACTTGCAAGGTGTACTGTGGAAGAGTTTTGACTTGATTTAGAAGAATCTAGGGAGCTACTAAAGACTTTTGAGCAAAGGAACAAAATGGTAAAAGCAGGTTTTCCCCCACAGAAGATACTTTATTATAAATTTTTGTTGACTTCACGAGTAAGCAAATGAATGAATGAAGAAGAGATAAAATTGACACAGTGTTTACTATATGTCAAATGCACCAAGGGCTCTATAATCATTACCTCATTTGATCCTCACAACAACCCTAGGAGGCAGGTGCTGTTATTATCCCCTTTGTACCAATGAGGAAACTGAGGTAAACAGAGGTTAAGTGACTTGCCCAGGATCACACAGCATGGAATTTTCTGAGGTAGGATTCAAACTCAGGTTTTCCTGAATCCAAGACTGGCACTCTTTCTTCTGTGACCCCAGATCAGATTTACTTTCCATTGAAAAGCTTCCTTTGGCAGTCTCCTGGCATGGGAACTTCTTAAAGTATTTTTTTTAAATAAATAAATTTATTTATTTTCTTGTTTACATCACTCATTTCCACAAGATTTTGAGTTACATATTTTCTCCCCATCCTTCCCCTATCCACCACCTCAAAACAGCCATCCCACTGTATAACCCCTCCCCCAATCTGCTCTCCCCTATGTCCTCCCCCATCACCCCTCTGACTTTCCAGTAAGGCAGGATGGGTCTCCCTACCACAGTGCTTGTATATCTTAATTCCCAGTTGGATGTAGTTAATAATAAATAATAATAATAATAATAATAATAATAATAATAATAATAATATATACATATATATTTTTAAC
>CM053586.1:270028372-270093336 GCA_028646515.1 Pseudochirops corinnae
AATAGTATCTTGATTTCTCCTAAAGTCATTAGCTTCTATTTGCTGCAGTTTAGTTCTGAAGGAATTATTCTCTTCAGTGAGCTTTTGAGATTCTTTTTCCATCTGGCAAATTCAACTTTTTAAGGCATTCCTCTCCTCATTGGATTTTTGGGCCTCTTTTGCCATTTGAGTTAATCTGTTTTTTAAGGTGTTATTTTCTTCAGTCAGGTTGTTGACTCTCTTTTCATGATTTTCTTGCATCGTTCTCGTTTCTCTTCCCCATTTTTCCTCTACTTCTCTTACTTGATTTTCAAAATCCTTCTTGAACTCCTTCATGGCCTGTAACCCATTCATATTTTTCTTGGAGGCTTTTGGTACAGGAGTTCTGACTGTGTTGTCTTCCTCTTGTTCGATGCTTTGATCCTTTTTGTCCCCAAAAAAGGAATCTAAAGTTGGATGGCTGTGCTTGCTTTGCTTCCTTTGCTTGCTCATGTTGCCAGTCAATTATTTGCCTTTTGAGGTCTTTGCCACAGTAGAACTCTGCTTCCAGAGGGGAGAGCTTTGTCCCAAATTGCTGGGGTTTTCACAGCTGCCAGAGCTATTAGGAGGCCACTGTCTCTACAGCCCCCACCAGCTTTGGCTCACTGGTCAAGCACCTCAGGACCACCACCCAAGACTGTGATCCTGATTCAGGCAGGTTAAGGCAAGAGCACTTAATCTCTGAGTGGTCTCTTGTTCTCCCTGCAATCTGCAGGCCAGGAGCTCTGAAGCAGCCTTGTGGAGGTGGCTGCAGGGCCACCACTTCCACTGCTTCTGCCTCTGGGGGCAGAAGGCCAGACCTGTTCCTCCATCCCCCCAAATCCAGCCAAGTTCCACTGACCTTTTACTTTGTCTTTGGCATTTATGGGTTGATAATTCTAGAAACTACTACAGCTGCTGGTGATCTACTCTCCAGAATGCTCCAGCAGTGGCTGGTCAGGCTGCCCTGGGGCTAAAACTGCGGGTTCATGTGGGGCTGGGCTTGGCTCCCAGCACGCTTAGATGAACCCTTCCTATCTACCTGCAGGGCTGCCTTCAGCAGGAGATTTGTTTCTCTGTTACTTTGTGGGTCCTGGAGCTCTAAAATTTCTTTAGAGTCGTATTTTACAGGTATTTGAGGTGGTTATGGGGGGAGCCATGGAGTTTTCTTGCTTCTACACCACCATCTTGACTCCTCTCCCTAGACCTTATTTCTGTGGATATAATGACCGATGAATACGTTGTTAGCTTTTGAGAAGAATATATCGAGACACTACTATATTTATTAATTTATATATAGTGTTTACATTTCTCTTTGTGCCACTATGACCTTAGCCTGAATTTATTACAAAGAGGAAATGTTTGTAGATAGGTTGATCTCTAGTAAACAAATTGAAGGAAAATCACTATGAATATTTACCATATTATCTGTGTTAATGGTAAGAATTAGAAGCTTAATTATTACCAGACAGTAGCTCATGGGTGGAGGGGAACATCATTTATTTGACTTCACAATGTGGCCAGAAACATAGTTATCTACTATTTACTTACTCCTGACCCTTGAATGACTTCGCCTTAATATCTAATGTTTTAAAAAGAAAGTCTCAACATGGCCTTCTTCAATATGGAAGATTTCAGATTATAAAGAACAGTGAAAATATTAAGCAAATTTAGACCAATGAAAATACAGATTCAACTTGAATATAATTTGTTTTTTCTGAGTATGTGATTCATGTGATTATTTGCATAAGGAAAAAAGTTCATCAGTCCAGCAATTAATTGTCTAGCTACTATCATCCTCCCTGAGAGCAGTAAACAATTGGCAGTAGTTTTGGGGGGTGGGAGGAAGGAGTACATCATGAAATGTGTAGACGAGTCTGACCTATAAAGAAGCAGAGGTGAGCAGGAAGGCTGTCTCTAGTGTGGTAAGAAATTGGCTTCAGGTGACACGCAGGAGAAATAGCTAGGTAAAATAAGTGCAATTTCTACCATTGTGTAGGTGATTTAGTTGAGGAAAATTGCTCAGCATTGGAGCTTTTTCCATTTGTGTTGCATTTAATCTATTTTAAGTGGTTCTTTTATTGTTTAATAAGAGAACCACTAAATCAGAAGAGAAAGGAACTTAAAATTGAGTCATAGCAAATATGTAAATGTACAAAATCTGTATTTCATACCAACAAAGAAAATGAAATAACTTTACAATGACTTAATGTTGTATTTAGTTCAGTTTAGAGAAAGGGCCTGATTGGCATATAACATTGAATTATTTAGGTTTATTATTTCCTTTTTTTCCCCTGAAATTTGCAGGCATTTTAGTCAAACTATGGAGGAACTGGTTCATGATCTTGTCTCAGCCCTAGAAGAGAGCTCTGAACAAGCCAGAGGAGGATTTGCAGATCCAGGAGATCACTCTCGAAGTATGACTTGTCCACTGAAACGCCAGGCAAGGAAAAGGAGAGGGAGAAAACGGCGGTCCTATAATGCTCATCCTCCTTGGGAGACAGGCCATTGTTTAAGTGAAGGTTCGGACTCCAGTTTAGAGGAGCCAAGCAAGGACTATAGAGAGAACCATAATAATAAGAAGAAAGATCACAGTGACTCTGATGACCACATGTTAGTAGCAAAGCGCAGACCATCATCCAACCTAAATAATGTTAGAAGTAAACGACCCTTATGGCATGAGTCAGATCTTGCTGTAGATAATTTAGGTAACAGAACTCTTCGTAGAAGAAGAAAGGTGAAGCGCATGGCAATAGATCCACCGTCTGAAATCTGTAATTCGCTGTCACTGACCCAACAGCCTGAAAATAGGGATCAAGAAATGGACAATGACTGTAGATCTTACCAACACCAGGAGTTCAGTAAAAACAAAATTAAAAAAAGGAAGCTAAAAATCACTAGACAAGGACTGAAAATCCAAGATGATGGAGTGGTTTGGGAAAGTGAAGAATTGGTCCCAGTCAATAAGGATAAAATGGAATATGAAGAACAAAAAGGCTCAGATGAGAACATGAGTGAAAGGTGATTTTATTTTTCAAATTCTCTTAAATATGAATTATTTGTCCTTCATGTTTTTCGGTTTCATTGAATATGTGTGCATTTTACTGAAATAGATTCAAAATATGCTAAGATTTATATCACTTTTTCAAATTAGTAAGTGCATGTTTCTCAATGCAATAAGCAGTTTGATTTGTTACAATCATTAATTTTATCTGCAGAGTTTAGAGATTCTTTGGACTCAGAGTCTAGTGTCTGTGTAAAACAGTTCTCAAAGTCAGTTTCCTAATCATTTATTTGCTTTTTAATAACTGTTTTGATGATGTAATTTATCAGAGCATTCTGACTTTTTCAAATCATAAGTAAGTAGACCATCTCTGCTCATGTTGTGGAATAGACGTAAAAAGTCTACAAGTTTTCAGCAGTCCTGATCATCCCTAAATTGCAAGATCAAATTTACAGCACAGAATTTGCCATTAGAAAAGAATGGGGGCATAGAGTGATCATTTGGCAGTTGGTTTCAACTGTCCATTCTAGAGAACAGATTATGATACACCATAATTATAATTGTCTCTAAACAGATTATAAATGCCACTATTATAATTGTTTCTAAACTCTATTTTTATAACACTGAAGAGATAGGTCATTCTTCTACTCCCCAAAAGTATTGATTTCTTTAAGACCTGGAGAGGTTTGTCAGTGTGCATACTGTTCAATATATGTATATATTAAAGTTGAATGTAGAGCTGTCATCTTGCAGATTAAAACAAATGTGCTGGGGCAGTTATAGTTAGATTTACATCATTGTTTCCTAAGAAGTGTCTTTTATGACTTGGAAGTATACAGATCAAGGATTGAGCATAATCTACTGATTTGCGGAAGGAAAATAAACATATTCTTTTGAGCTTCTCTTCTGCTTTGCTATTTGATAACTCAAGAAGGATATGCAAAGATATTCAGAGAAGCTTATTATAGTCTTTCTAGGATTTATTCTAATTGAAAACCTAGATTATTTATTTGTTCTCCATCTAGATTTGATTAATGTAGGGACTCTAGTATGGAAACTCTCTCCTGGGATGCAGGTTGGTAGCTTATCTACCACTTGTGGAGATATACACCTTGGAGCTCATAAAAGATTCATGACTAAACTAGTATGTGTCAAAGGCAGAACTCAAACCCAGATCTTTCAGCTTGGAAGCCAGCAACTTGATAAATGCTGCCATAATGACTCTTATGTATTTACACTATTCTTGAAAAGGCTTGACACTGGCTCGATGATTATTATTTGAATGAAAACCAGCGTTATATCTCTAGAGTATTTTGTTATGTTACCTGGTCTTTTCTTTTTTTTTCTTTTTTTCTTCCAAAATCTTATTTTAGACTAAAACACCAAAACACAAATAGAGAATAGAGAAAAGAAACAAAAACATATCATTAACTTAAATATTGGAACTTAAATACAAAGTTAGAAAGGGAAAAAAAAAGCATGTCATATGTGTAGCAGAACGTAAGAGCATTCAAAATACATAATAATAAATTTTTATTTCAAGAAAACCTGTATGATAAATAATACTCGTGTTTAGAATTGTCCTTTTTTTTGCTTCCTTTGTAAGTTTTGTTTTGTTCATTGCCATGCAGAGTTCCTTCACACCCCCACCCCAAAGGCTACAATAAAGTTTAGATATGTTTCTCTTTAACTATAGATATATACATACCTGGTATTTTCTTAAAGAATGATAGCATTCTTGTACCAATTCACTTCAGTTTTTGTTCAGCAAAAAATTCAGGTAGGTTATATGTAGAGCATTATTATGAAGTCAATATTATCTTTTCAATAGAATAATCATGTTATTTATAATTCACTAACTATAATGGTGAATAATAGTAAATTATAGTGCCATGAATTTTGCAAAGCAGAGCAACTTTATGAAGGAGGTATTATAAGTATTATCTTCATGTAGCATATGAAGAAACTTAAGTCTTGGAGATAGGAAGCAATTTCTTGTGGTTATGTAGCTTGTAAATGTCCAGTTTAGTAAAAATGCCCTACTAAACTGATGGTCTTTTTTTTCTGTCTTCGTAGTAGTTGATCTCTGAAGCTATTAATAATGTTAGCTTCTCTTTCTTGCATATTATATCTTTTCTTGGCTTCAGTGACATTTCTGTCTCTCAGTTTTCTTCTTACTTATCTGACCACTCTTTCTCAGTCTTATTCTAGATCTTTATCCATTTCTTGTCTCTTAACTGTGGTGTCACCCAGTCTTCGTGTTTTAAAGCCTTCTCCTTTTTATCTTTACTTCTTTGGTGATCTACTCTTCTCTAATGGTCAGTTTGCATTTCTGCACCAATGACTCACAAATTTACATATCCAACCTGAATCTCCCTTCTGAGCTTGTGTATCAGTTGCTGAATGTTTCAACCTCGTTATTCCCCAGATGAATGTGACTTATCTTCCACTACCAAACCCACTCTTTCTTCAAACTTTCCAAATCCTATTGAGGATGCTGTTGTTTTAAAAATCACTTAGATTTAGTTATAAAAATAATAAATGTTTAATACCCCTCAAAATTTAATCTGTTGTTTGTGGTATGGTTGAGAGGAACACATCATTTAAGGCTAGTCCTCCATGATGTGCCTAGCTTGAGCCCAGCAGCAGAAGGGAAAGACTGTGTGGTGAGAGGGATCCTGCAGGCAAAGCTTAGCACAAGAACAGCCTTGTAGTCTCTTGAAGGAAGCCTCTTTTCTGGTTCACTGTACTCAGGACTAGGTAGGCCCTACTCATACCAGTTAGCTGCAGAGTTTGATTCAAGCATAGGGTCCCCCAACTTAGGTCCTGAGAAGGATGAGATGATCAAATCAATTACAATTCTGAATATCATCAGGAAATAAAATGATTTGAGAAATGCTTTTGGGATAATGACTACATAACAAGTCAAGGTAAAGCTGAAGGGAAAAAAAACTAGTCATAAGACCTGCAGGAGAGCCTGGAAGAAATGAAATGAGACCCAGAATGGAAAAACTGGAGAGGAAAGAATGGTAAGAAAAATTGACACCTGAGAACAGATGAAGGAAAACCTAAAAACTGTATATCCTAAAAATTAAAATGAGTCAGACAGAAAATGATTCAATGGAAAAATAAAACCAAAAGAAAAAAATAGAAAAATATGTTAGAAATATAATAACAAAAGCAACTGATCTAGGAAACAGGCCAAGGAAGAGAGAATTATTAAATCTAAAAATTATTGGACTATTTGAAAACTGTGTTGTTGTTTTTTTAAAGTATGGATAACATATTTCAAGAAATGGTAAGTGAACACTCAGAAATCAGACCCGAAGGGCAAAGTGAAAATACAAAGGAATCTGCTAATGACCTCTCGAAAGAAGTCTCTGAATGAAAAATCCAAGGAATGCTGTAGCCAAAATCCAAAGCTTCCAAGTCAAACAAAGAATACACCAGGCAGCTAAAAAGGAGTTCAGATACCAAAGAGCCATAGTAATGGTCACACAAAACTTAGCAGATGCTAAGAGACACTGAGCACAGTGCTTGGAATGTGATATGCTAAAAAGTTGTTTTTTATGTTGTCTTTCTAATATGTTTTTTCTTCTTTTTTGGTTTTATTTGGCTTTATTTTCTCATTGAGTTATTTTCTGTGTGACTCAGGTTTCAGGACATTCAGTTTTTAGGTAACATTTTTCTCCCTCTGTGTCAAAGGTCTTAAAGATAAAGGCTTACTACCAGTGATAACATATCTATCAAAATTAAATATAATCCTCTGAGGATGGGGGAGGGAGAGAATGAGTTTTTAACAGAGTAAGAGACTTCCAAACATTCATGATGAAAAGGCCATAACTTAGCGGATATTTTGAAATGGAAACAGTCGACATTTATACCTAGAAAGATGTACACATTAGATTAATTGAAAGAGAGTTCATGTCTGTGGGTTGTTCCCATATTAATAGGGAAATAAGAAACATATGTCATTAGAATTCTAATATGTTTAAAGGTCATAGAGAAAGGTAAAAGTAACAGTCTGTAGATGGTTTTGTTCTGTTTTAATTGAGGAAGACAAAAATGGGATGGATAGAGGCCTAGACTGGAAAAGGAAGGAAGAAGGGGAGAAAATAACTATTGCATAATAGAAGTCCATAAAATTACATATTCATGGAGGAATAGATGGGAAGAGTGGGCATCCCGTGAACCTCACTTTCACTGGACTAAATAAAGGAAGATTGAACACAGTATCTGTTTTTCTCTCTCAGTAGTCTTTTACTTTGACTGTGTCCCTTCCCCTGTGTCTCTGTCTTTGTGTCTCTTTCTCTGTCTCTCACACACATTTCATTGCAGGAATATTTTAACCTCATGATGGAAGTTGGAGATGATAAGGATAAGGGTAGAGATAGAGAGGGGTCTAAGAAGGAGGCAAGGAGAATTATGGGAATACTTACAAGCAAAACAAAACTTGAATGTTATGGAGAGGAGCATGAAGTGGGATTTAAGAGAAAAGGAAGAAAGCAAAAACATGGAATTGGGAAGGGTGAAGTGGAAGAAAAGAGCTTCAACAAAGAGGGAACAGGTTATTTCACTTAGAAGAACACAGATTACCTCTGTTTTACCACCTTGTTTGTGAAGTTGAGGTAGGGGGAGGGCATGGGGATCAGTGAGAAGGAAAAATATAGGAAGACAGAATGGATACAATTAACATTCATTATTGTGAATGTGAATGGGATGGATTCACCCATAAAACAAAAGAGCAGAAAGGGTTAGAAAAAAGAATCCAATACTATGTTGTATATAAGAAATACACTTGAAACACAAGTATACACTAAGGTCCTTGAGATCAGAGACTATCTTTTACCTCTCTTTTTATCCCTGGTGGTTATCAGTGTTTGACACATAATGAGTCCCTAATTAATGTTTATTGACTAGATGATTTAAAAGAAAAGTGAATTGAATTGGAAGAAAAAATAGATAGTAAAGCTATAAGAGTGGGATCCACCTTTCAGAACTAGACAAATATAACCAAAAGAACCAAGAAAGAAATTAAGGACCTCAATGCAACTTCAGAAAAGTTAGAGCAGACTGCTCTCTGGTCATTACTTAATGGGGGGAGAAAAGGATTTTTATACCTCTTGACTATACATGCCACCTTTATAAAAATAGAGTATAAATTAGAGCATAAAGGCCTCGCCAAAAATATAGAAAAGAAGAAATATTAAGTACATCATTTGCTGATTACAGTACATTAAAATTATATTCAATAAAGGTCCCTTAAAGAATGTGGGAATATCCATAATCATTGACTGAAATACTTCACAGTATTTATTTACTTTAGTACACCTCATTTACAAAACACTTTACTAATTTCCTTTCTGATGTAGACCTGATTCCATCTTTCTTAACAGAAGTTATCACATAGTTATTACCTCAAGGTAAAATTCTAATGACCCTTCCAAATATAGGGCAGTTACTTATTTTTATATATTGTTTTGGTATATATATACTATATATGTTTGTACAACAAATTTACAACTTGTATTATTAAAAAAAAACCCAACAGCCTATTTCTATGGTTATAAGGTAACAAGGTATATTTGCTGAGGAGCAAAGAAGCTACCACATAGTCCCTAGGGTGTAAAGAGCAATTCATCAATTTAAAGATTATTGAATAAGTCACCCCAGAGTTCCATAACATTTTTCTCTTTTATTATCACAAAGTCTTTGACTTAGTTGAGTTCTTCCAGCTTATTCAGGTATTGAAATATATCAAAGAAGTCCAAACAGTGAAAACACTTAAGTGACATCTTCCAAAAGAGAGTTCATACTTGTTATAGTTGTGTAATTACTTGACATATCTCGATGAAATAAGGATATATGACTATTGAAAAACATATTAAATACTTCAACTCATGGAAACTTTTCCCAGTGGGAAATGTCTTTTGGACTCAATAAGTATAAAATTCTTAACATGTGCCAAGGAAGAATAGAAACTAAATATTTTGCACTAGAATTCAGGAGCCAAATAAAAGCATTGGATAAATGTAGCCACTCCTATGTATTAATGTTAATGCATACTTATGTCTTTGATGAATGGATGACAACCAATTGAGAAGTCCAAACTAAACCCCATAAAATGTTAACTAAATAAGGTAACTATATTCCTCATTTTAAATAGATGGAGGGGAAAGAATAGAACAAACAGGAATTTCTCAGAGCATACAGTATAGGTTAATACTTCACAGAAATAATTTTGAAACAAACTGACTTCTTTCCCAAAGCCATAATAAAGGTAGACAATAGGTATATGCCACTTGATTTGTTGAATACTGTTCCAGAAAGTGCCTATGAAACTTCTGAGATTCAAGAGAAGAATCAATAGATGCCGTGGGCCATATACACATAGGCCACAACTCAAGCAATAATATTTAAGGAGGAAGCACCAAACAAATGACTCATGTGTGACACGAATTTTATAATAAAATGGTAGAAATTGAAACATAACTGTAAGTTGTAAAAATTGTAGGATACCTAGAAAGATACTATCGAGTGGCTAAAATTATACACCAGAAGCTTGCCATCCTATATATACTAAAAAGTAAAGAAATCCCTATACTATAAATATAGACCCCCCCCACTCTCCAAAAAAAAATATCCTTGAGAATTCAGCAAGTAAGTCCTAATGCACCCTTGCAAGCTTCTTGAAGGCAGGGACTTCTTTTTGCTTGTATTTATATCCCCAGTGCTTAGCATAGTGCCTGAATAATAGAAAGTGCTTAAAAAATATTTATTGCCTTGCCTACCTTAGGTCTTTCTCTACTATACCCTGCTGTTAAAGTGATTTTCCTTAAATAAATGTTCCTTAACTCCAGTGACTCCCTTTTGCTATTTAAACTTCTCTACTAAGTTTTAACCCTTTCACAACCTGACCCTGACTTGTTTTTTTCAACCTCATTGAATATTGCTTTCTTTCTGCATTCTACTACTCAGCCCAATTGTCCTTCTCTCTTTTCATGGACCACGTATCTCTTTTGTCTGTGCCTTTTTCCTTGCCACCGAATTTCTCACTTATAACTGTTTTCTTTCTCACCTATACCTTTTGGAATTTCTTTCTTTGGAGACATAGTTTTTAGTTCCTCCAATTGCAAGTACCCTCCTTCTCAGACTACCTCTTACTCAAATTTTTTCTATTTATATTCTCTTCATCTTTATTCTATGTATACTTAACTGTGTAGTTTCTCTCAAACACCTTATGACTAGGGATTATTTTAGTCTTTGTATTTGACACATAGTAAGTACTTAATAACTGCTTGTTGATTGACTTAACAGCCAATGCCGATTGTAAAAGAAGAAAGCATTAGCAACTTTACTATAAGATGCCAAAATATTGAAGACCTAGGTAGACACAACCTGGTAGATAGAATTATAAGTTAGAAGCTTACTATTTTTCATAAACTAACAGTTGATTAATTCCTAATGTGATCATTACAGACCTCAAAATATTATTAAGCATTCAACCAATACTTTACTCAAAACAGAATTTTGTCACAAACAAAACTTACTCATAATCACCCAAACAGCATTAATTAACAGAAGAACAACATTTTAAAATAGATTTGCCAAAGTCTCCTGCTATGCAATATAAAAGTTATTCAAAATAAGGAAACCTAGTAGAAGAAATAAAAGTTCTGTGGTAACTATATGAAATACAGTAAATTATCACACACTTCTTGTCTACTACTAGAATTGTCCTGAAGACACCTTCATTGAGCCCACAGACTTTGAGTTTTCATTATTATAGAGTTACCTTATCTGCCTGTGCAATAATCTACTTAACATTAAATGCAAAAACAAACAAAAAAAAAAGGACTTGTCCCAGAAGTATTTCTATTTGAACTCCATTGAAAAAATTTGAGAATGACATAGTTTCCATTTATATGGAACTTTAAGATTGACAAAACACTTTATATACATTGTCACCCGAGTCTCAGTTAGCTCAGAGGCATTGTTACTGTTCTTTCTCCCTCAACCCTCCCACCCCCCCATACAATTTGTTACCATTTTTTCTGTTCTAGGATTATACCTCTAATGCCATTTTATACTTCTAGGCCCACTACCTTAGTTCAAACCTTCATCCTATCTAGATCATTGCAGTAGTTTACTAATTGTTTTCCCTGCTTCCATCTGACCCCTCTTCAATCTGTTTTCTTCAAAACTGCCAAAATAATCTTGCCTTGACATAGTTCTCATCGTATTACTCTCCTACCCAAACATTTTAGCAACTTTCTATTGCTTCTAACAGAAGTGTATATTATTCTGCTTGGTATTTAGGACCTTTCAACACCTGGCTCCAACCTTTGTCTTCTCAGCCTTATTTCAGATTATTCCCCTTCATGTATTCTCTCATATTGACCTTCTAGCTATTCCTTTGATTCCTTATACATGTGTCATATTTGTGATTTTGTACTTGCCTGTTCCCCCATTCCTAGAATGTATTCCTCACCTCAGACTCTTAGAATAACTTGAACTTGCTTCAGGTTGCTGCTTAAGTACTATCTTCAGTTTGAAGTCTTTCCTTTCCTAGTTGTTGGTAGTCTCAGTCTTCAAATCATTTTATATTAACTATCTGTGTATATGTTGTGCCCCCTCACCCTAACATAACGTAAAACTCATTGAAGGCAAGGTCTATTTTTGACTTTGTGTCCCCCAACTCCTAGCATTTTGCCTTGCATATAGTAAGTATTTACATAATTGATGATGAATGACTTGAATGATGTAAACTTAGAACTGCTATTAGAAATTTATTATTTTCCCACTGTATCATTTATATGAAGTCACAGCAATCATACCCAAGAGTCATGACTACATGACATAACAAGTCATTTTTAATCTATCTGAATATTAATGTAATAATCTTTGGTGAAAAAAAAGTACAAAGACTATCAACTTTTGATTATTCATTGTTTTACTTCTCACCAAATGGATTTAAAAGCCTCATACTTTGTTTTTCTTACTTTTTTATTTCTTAGATTGCCAGAGTCAGTCAAGGTGAAGGAGAAAGTTTATGGAACTAGTCATTCAAAGGGTTTATTAAGTGCCCCTTAGGCTCAAATAACTTTCACTCTAAGCAAATTTGGCTTTAAAAAAGAAGAAAAAAATATTGAAATACTTGACTTAAACAAAATTTTTTTTCCTTTCTAGTATCAAGCAAAGAACCCTGCTCAAAACAGATATTCAATGAATGTTTTAATATAATAGTAAAAGCTTCTCAGGCCTCATAAGTACCTCCGTGTCACCTCTGTTCCCACTGAATAAAGTGTTTGTAATTTATCAGCCTCCCTAGAGACTAGATAGGTTATGTCAAAGGTAAAGCGGACCACCTCCCTTAAACTAATCTCATTGTTTTGAATAGGGGGGGAAAAAAAAAATCTTATATAGCAGAAACATATATATTAAGTACCTTGGAAAACTCTAGGTTCAAAAAAAAATGCCTTCTATTTCTTTTTAAATAGGTTTTTAAAATTATCTTTGTCAATCTATAATAAACATAATTTCATATACAAAGGACAGAGAAAAGAGAATTATATATGAAACCACGCATCTCTTATGTACAGCTTATTAAAAGAGAAGCTTTTAAAAAGAATTTATTTCACCCTGTTCTTCTGAGCAACAAGAGGAAAAAAGCAGTGCCATAAAAATTAAACTTGTCTTCTGTAGATTAGAAATGCTACTCTGTGATTGTGTCTTATTTAAAGTGGAGAAGGGGTGACAAAATCATGGGGAGATCTTGTGAGTTATCATTCTCTTGAGTGTAACCCCAAGCTAACATGGAAGAAGGACCAAGGTCCAGGGGGACATATTTAAGAATTGAGCCTGTAATTTCTAAATCCATTTTTATATGTGTCAACAATTGATGGGGGAGAACAAAGCTGAGATGTAGCTGGTGTTAAACTACTTCTAAATAATAAACAGTGACTAAGCAATAGCATATCAGATTCAGGGGGCAATAGACACCTCATATTCAGTGTTCTCAAGAAGCAAGTATTTGAAACTTAGTGGTACCTAAACTCTACCTATATACCTGAAGTCCTAGGAACTTAGTTTCAGTTTGTCAGAACAAAATCTTGTCTATTTCATAAGGAATAGATTCAGTTCTTACAATAATGGTCAAAGCATCATTTTGGTAAGCATTTATAAGCACCTATGGAGCCAAAGTATAAATAGAGAGCTAGCTTTTGGATGGAGGAAATTTGGGGTTCAAGTCTTGCCTCTGACATGGTTCTTGTAATTCTGGGCAACTCTCTTGGCCACTTAGTGCCCTGGGCAGATCTGTTAAGAGTAACACCCCAGGATGTTAAGGGATCTTAATTCTCACATAGAAGAACCAAGCAACTGTCACAGTGAAAATGAAAGACATGTGGCACATGGAAAAATTGAAGGGCAGGTTTATAAAATGAAAGTTGGTAACATATTTGGATGTTCATAAATTTAGAGCTAAAATGGAGGTCATATAATCCAACACCCTCATTTTGTAGACAAAGGGATAAAAACCTGAAGAGTTTCAGGCCTTTGTGCAAAGTCACACATGTAAATAGCAGAGCTAGAATTTGAGCCCATTGTCTTCTGACTCCAGATCCAGTATTCTTTCCATTGTAACATGCTATCTCTCCTATTGAGGTATTGGGTTGTTTGGTTTGGTTTGGATACAAAAGATATTTAAATTTCATTCTATAATACAGTCTCTAAAAAGTTAAGCAAACTGCCAGATACTGATTGTGTCCTATGTCCAATTACTTTCCACTTTTATATGATATCGGTTGTTAGTAGAAGGGGAGAATGTACCTTTAACTTGCCTAGTATTTTGTCAACATTAACTATTGTATTTGAACTGAGTTGTGTTGCTTCTCTGTATTGGCTTTATTTGCATTGTTGTAGTTATTGTGTATGTTCTCTTGTTTTACTTTATTCTGTATCACTTCTGTGAAGTCTTTCTGTGTTTTCTCTGATGTCTTCATTTTTTCACAATACAATAATATTTCTTTACATTTATTTATCAGTCTATTCATCCATGTCTCAATTGTTGGACTTGTTTTGTTTCAAGCTTTTAGTTTTATAAAACTTACTTTGTAGTTATATGAGGTTGTATTTATCTTGATAGGTTAATTACCAGATATTTGATGCATTTTGTTATCTTTTTTTTTTTTTTGAGGGGGGAAGGCAAGGCAATTGGGGTTAAGTGACTTTCCCACAGTCACACAGCTAAAACGTGTGATCAAGTGTCTGAAACCTGATTTGAACTCAGGTCCTCCTTACTCCATGGCCAGTGCTCTATTCACTGCACCACTTAGCTGCCCCTGCATTTTGTTATCTTAAATAGAATTTCTCTTATGCTGTCCCTTGCATTTTGTTAATAATATAGAGAAAAAAACCTAATGATTTTTGTCTATTAATCTTCTATATTATTACTTTGCTAAAGTTATTGTCTGTTTTTTTGGAGAGTGATTCTTAAGAAAGAATATCCTACGAAAAGCTAGTAGGGAATAGCTTGTGTACACACAGGTGCTTAGAACGAAAAGAGAGAGTAATTTTGTACCCTGTTTGGTCTTAGAAAGTGTTACAAAAGGAAGTGAATCTTGATTTAAGTCATCAAGAAAAGAGATTTAGAAATATAGAAAGAGGAAAAAGGATATTTCAGGTGGAATAGTAAGAGCAAAGATACAGAGGTTAAATTATACAGTAAAGGAAGTGTCAGTGCATAAGAGGAAAGGGCCATTGGTGCTAAACTGTTGAATCCAAACTTATTGGCTCAAAAAATAGAAAAGTATTTGGGATTCTTTAAGTAGAGTAGTGAAGTTTAGAGGAGAAAGATTAGATTAGAGGAGAAAGAAACTTGGGTTAGATCAGAATACCATGATATCTGAAGTTAAGATTCTAATGTTGTAGAAAGAAAAAAAAAATCAAAGAGTAAAAACTTATTTGGCTTTGTTGACTTGTAGACATGGGTATCTAAATGATGGAAAGGGAGAAGTAAAAAATAATGCTGTGTTCATGCCATTGGCATAATTAATTGGCAAACTGAGGAACAGTCAGTTTGCTTTAAAGGGAAGGAGGCCATTGATCTCACAGCTTAGATCTTAGTTTTAAAGGAGTTCTGCTTAGATACATGGTGGAATAAAGCCAATTTTTGAATTCTAGATGATTGCATAAAAAAATCAATTTTACATAGTTACAGACATGAAAAACACAAGACAATGATTCAATAGAGCTGTTATTTTTATCATTGTGAGTACTTGGTCCAGTACACTTCAAAAACCTTCTGTGCCTTAGTTAATGGTTTCATGATATGCCTGTGACCAAAACAATCATCTTGTGACCTACATTTTGATTATGAGCCTCTCCAAACTTTCCTAGACTAGTCCTCCATAATGGGCATTTTATTTCCTATGAGAGCTTTAGTAAAAGCCTTTTCATATCAGTAGGATCATTTAGAACTTGTACTCCACTGAAATAACCTTTGAGATCTCAGAGTTAACCTCTGTGCCACATTGAGGAGTAGGAGGATTTGGTGGACAAATGATTCTATAGTATGAATAAGGCATAATATTTATTTTATATTGAATTTTTTTGTGTAGTATTGTCTTTGGTGATTAGTAATCACTGGAGGAACAGTGTATCGCAATTACTTAATTTGGGCAAAACAGTGATGAAGAAGCTATTTAAGAGTTTTGGGGGGGGAAGAATAGTCCTATATAGTAATGAATAATATACTTCTAAATTTCAAAACAATTTAAAAGACTAAGTAAAAACAAATTGTAGAAGCCAAATAGCATCATTTTTCATTCAGCAATTAGTAGCTGGATATAATTTGCATCTTTGTTGATTTTAAGTTGTTTCAAAAATTTCGTTTCAATTTTTAAAGAAATTATAGTAAATATTTCTAAGCTTGGGTAGAAAGCATGGTATTTTCAAAACTAAGCCTTTGCATAAAAAAAATCACTGGTTTTGCTATTGTCATTACTATTATTTGCAAAACCCATGACTATAATTTTTAAATTCTAAAGTATAGTAACGAGAAAAATGAAAACATTTTGAAAGCATATTTCTTGAAAAGTCTTTTCCTATTCAGAGATAGAACGCACTGCTGACAGATAGCTATAACCTCATCCTGAGTTGTGTTTTAACTGTCCTCAACCACACAGGTTTCTTCATCTTCTAAAAAAGACCACCACTTCCATTAGCACTAATGGAAATCATTTATGTGCATAAAGAAAGAATACCTGTTGACTTTAATTTATATGTTAAATTTTGTTGTCTGTATTCTACTCCATATCAGTTCTGCTGTAACTCCAGAACTTATACAGAAGTAATTTGAACCTGTATTTTTCTCCCATCATCATCATACTGGTCATATACAATTTTTTCAGGGTGACCTTAGGTTTGATTTAATGGATTTTCATTGTTGTAAACTTTTTTTCTCTAAGTAATAGAAATGCAGTGAATTCTTAAGTAATGTATTTTCCACAATATTTGCAAATGTTGTTATGAAAAGTAATTCCATCTCCAGCCTCTTGTATTTCATGTGCTAAAGAAAGGCTTAGATTGCTTTTGATTGAGATTTTTCCCATTTTATTGAGCAGTGGTGTTTCGGGATCAAGCTGAATTGCACAGCATAAGAAAAGAGCAGTGAGCATTTGATGGAAGCAGATAATAAAATGCATCAATTGTGTCAGCACCTCGTTGCAGTCACATCTGGCTTACTGTCAGGGTCCCATTAGATTCCTGTGGTTTTATGTGCCAAAAATAATATGCTCTGTAGTTAATGGAACCAGGATATTTGCAGTTTGATTAAAAAAAATCATCTTATTTTCTTTCAGATCTTTGTCAGGCTTAAGTTCCATCTGAGCACTGCCTTGTCTCTTTAAAATTTTACGACTGAGAGATCAATTGTTCTTTTGATCCATTTCTCTCTTTTCCCCCCCTTATTACAGTGACTCCAGCAGCCTTAGCAGCACTGATGCTGGTTTGTTTACCAATGATGAGGGAAGACAAGGTACTGAAATGTCATTAATTTTCTCCTTTTGAAAAAAAAGTTGTGTTCATTACAAGTTATTTTATGAGTTGATGACTTACATAATCCATCTTACAGTAAACATATTGCTTAATAGACTTTAGGTTTCATTTCATGGTTAGTCTTTTAGGTGCTCTGAAGGTATCTCCCTGTCCTAAAGCAATTAAATCCCTTGATTATCTCCTAAAGCTAGTATGTAAAGCTTGTAATATTGGGAAGGATTATCTTTTTTTTTTTTGAGACTAGTATTCTGAAAGCTTTATATACCTCAGTCTTTTCAATTTTGTTCCTCTTTTAACAAGTTCACAAGAGAGTGGTTCTCATTCTCTAACTGATTACAATTGTCTTTAAAACTGTTAAGTATTAATATAGCTGGATTTGTAACTCATTTGTCATTTTTATTCAGCTGTGACATTTATTCCTCCTATCCATTTTGTAAGTAATTAAATGATTTTCTTGAATTCAAAATTATAAACCATGAAACAGAAATAATGTTGTCTATCTCATACTTTTTGCATATACCTTTTTAAAGAAATTCCTGAAAATATATTTTCCTGAAATGTTTTTTCATTTTCATATATCAATATTTTAAAACTACTCATCTTAAAGAGAATATGGAATAATCTAAATCATTCATTAGGGTATATTTTTTAAATCTCACAAAAATTTTATCTTGTTGAAGTTACATCTAATTAGTCCATCATTACTAGAAAAAAACAAGTTTGTTTAAAAGAAATTAATTTTAAACATTTTGTGGTTTAAAAAAGTAAACACTTCAGTTATAACTTTAAAAACAAACTGGAACTGTTACCATATCACATTAACTTTTTTTCCAGCCCATCTACCCCTCTGGTGATACATCTGTAGTAAAATGAATGAAATGATCATTAGTTTTATTTCTAGTATAAATTATTTGTTCTGCATGAGTAGGCTTATGGCTAATTTCAAAGTAATTTTAGTCCACTTGTAAAACTCGTGAGAACTTTATTTTGAACTTAAACTTTTCAACAAAAAAGGTAGTAGATTCCAATAGTTAGGAGGGAACTCTGCCAAATTTCTCTCCACCTTTAGATAAAGATGAACTAAATTATTCCCAAAAGATAACTTTCTCCAGATCAGATCTCTATAAATGTCTATTTATGTTAATTTTTTAAAAAATCAGCCTTCCAAATCTTTTAAAGGCTGTTAATCTTTGAGAAGCACGAAATAGTTTTAAAAACTTCTGTCTTTCCATTTTTTTCTGTCACTATGCATTATATTTTCAGTCACGCAGTAAGTATATACTCACTAAAATAATTCTTAGTGACATGACAAAATGCTTTAAAATTGAAATCAGTGATACATAATACTTTAAGGCTACACTCTCCAGTTCTTTGAGACGACTGTCTTTTTTTTCTTGATTACATGTTAAAACAATTTTTAACATTCATTTTAACATTCATTTTTTCTGATTTGGAGCTCCAGTTTTTTTTTTTCCCTCTCTCCCTCCCCACTCTTTGAGAAGGCAAGCAAATTTTTATAGATTATACATATGTAGTCATGCATAATATATTTCTATGTTCGCCATGTTGCAAAAAAATAGACAAATAAAATCAACAAGAAAATTAAAGTCAAAAAGCATGCTTTGATCTCCATTCAGACTCACATCATCTCCATTATTTCTCTGGAGGTGGATAACATTTTTTTTATCTTAAATCCTTTGGAATTGTCTTGGATCATTGTATTTCTTAGAATAACTAAGTCATTCATATTTGATCATCATACGATATTGCTATTATTATACAGTGTTCTCCTGGTTCCACTCACTTCACTTTGTATCAGTTCATATAAATCTTCCCAGATTTTTTGAAAGCATTTTGGTCATCATTTCTTATAGCACAATAGTATTCCTTCACAGTCATACACCACAACATATTTAGCCATTCCTTCAATTCAGCATCCCCGTAATTTCCAATTCTTTGCCACCACAAAAACAGCTGCTATAAATATTCTTATACATATAGATCAACTTGACTATTCTTGACCAGGAAGATAATATCCCTCATTTGAATTCAGTCTGACACCAGTGGTTTCCTTCAATGTCTTACTTTCTAAAACTGATTTATGGAACTTAAATACATTGCTAGTCAATTTTTTTGAGTTTTATTTTGAGTTTATTTTTAGTTAAAAAGTATTTTAATAGCCCATTTGAATCATGTTAATGATTCTTATTATCTGATGAGAGGAATCTACACTGGTCTTGTGATTAAATTGGTATAGGAAATTCCCTCTACCAATTCAGGTTAATAATTTTGCAGTTTATAATCTCAGAGAGTTGCTCAGAGTGCCAACAGATTAGGGGTTTGCCCAGGATCACATAACCTTTAACTCAGGCCTTCTAGTTTCAAGGCCAACTTTTCATGACTGTGCCATGCTAACTTTGTATTATTTATCACCTGTTAAATTTCTCCCCATTTTAATTGGGATAATGAAAGTTATTAAGTTAAAAGCTGTGTTTATCACCTAAAATTGAATCTTCCTCAGACCTTTCTTAAAGAAAAAAAAATTAAATTATTTGCAAATTTAGAGTGATTTTCTGTGTATCTTTAGTAAAATAAGACTGAAATGAATAAAAAGGTTGAGATGATTTTCATAGAAGCCAACATGAGTAAAGAAGGATCTCTGAAAATCTTGGAGGGATCTTATGAAGTCCCAAATTTCATTTTAAACTACTATATGCTTTATATTTTTAGTAGTTATCTGTAACTATGCAAAGTTATCTGCTTACATATTTTAGAAATCTCGTTACCTTTCATTTCTTATCTTTAAAGAAAGAGGGAAAAATCATTACTTTCACTAAAGAAACATTTGTACCTTAATTTTAATTTGAATTAGACTTTTAAATACTCTCATACGTCATACTTGCTAGTTTGTGTTTGTCAGTATAGCATAGTGTTTCTCAATATACCCATGCTACTGTCACTTTTCATTTAAAATCAACTTTTTCAAAACTATTTCTTAATGAACTTAATCAGATTAATTTCATTTAGTCACATCTGTTCATGATTGTTTCTCCTTTTACATTCCATACAAATCATGAAATTAAGCTAATTATATGCCATTATCAGCTGCAAAGAACGAGTTTCACAGTTTTATACCTTTTAATTCCCTGCAGGAGATTAAGGCTTGTTTTTTCTTAATATGGAAAGGGTAGTAACTTAAATGGATTTCCCTGCAGTTATTGCCAAAGGATTAACCAGTTTATTATTGTTTTTCACATTTCTAAATTGGTTCTAAAACATTACATTTTATGTGTTCTTATTGATGGCAATGCTTGTCATGCCATTAAAATCCATTCCTGAAATGGAGTTGCTGTGTTAAAAGAAAAATAATTTTGCAGTTTTTTTTATAGATATGCATTCTCCTGATGTTAAACCTAAATCTTTGGTGGTGGTGGGGTTTATGGTTTATTATATTTATGCAGGTGATGATGAGCAGAGTGACTGGTTCTATGAAAAGGAGTCAGGCGGGGCGTGTGGCATCGCAGGAGTCATTCCCTGGTGGCAATCAGAAGAGTCTACAGAACTAGAAAAAGAATTGCCAGATCCTGTCTTTCAAAGTATATTAAGTGGCTCTTTTCCTCTTATGTCACCTTCAGGCAGAAGAGGTCAGTAGCACTCAGATACTGAGAGGTAGGCACCATGCTTTGTAGTCTACACTCAAAAGTGAAATATATACTTGTGTATCTTATTTTAGCCCAACTGCTTCCAACCATTCCATTTCCCAATGCTTTATATTGTTGATACTTATTATTAGTTAAAAAAAAAAAAGATCAGCTTTCACTTGCTTTCCTTTTCCTTGCTATATCCCTATGATGGCAGCAAGAATGTCTTATAGAAGGATGAGAGGAACATAGGACATTAGTAGACAGTTCTGTCACAAGGCAAAGAGTAATCAAGAGTTGACTATATTAGAAATGCTCTTTCAGTTTCTTCTAATGACTAGCATATGCATTTTTTTCTCATAAATGTTTTACTTTTATTTATTTTTCATTTTATACACGTGTATTTCATTCTTTTATGTATATCGGTACACGTATGTATATATTTCTAATCTCCAACTAATGTGTATATAGTAAAGTGTGTTCTTTTGATTCCAGGTTTCCAGGCTAGACTCAATCATCTACATGGAATGCCCTCAAAGAACATCAAAAAATCTGGAGGAAATTCTACTGCAATGGTAGGCAATTTTTTTTTAAATGTTAATAGTCAATATTTGGAAATATTCTTCTCTTTCTGTGGAATAAAAAACCACATCCTCATCCTTTATGTCCTGATATTATAGCTAAAAACAATCCATTTTCTTGTAGGCTGCAAACTGGACCAGTGAGATTCCCCTATAAAGCAAATCTTCTAATGCTAATTAATTAGTTACCGTTTTGAACATCTGGGGAATGACATTCGAGGGAACCTGGCTCCTGTCCTCTTCCCTGGAGATATACTATTGAAGTCAGAGCCTGTCTGGTGGAAATATGAGAATGTTTTTGCTCAAGGACTGGTATTCTTTCCATTTAGTAAGAAATGAACCAGATTGAGGAGCTTTTTTAGTAATGTAGGTTGGGTATGAGAGGAAGCAGAAACTACCATAAATGAATTTATACATTTTTTTATTTCACATTTCTCTTAAAATTGAAACTTTGTATTACTTTCTTTGCCACAATCCTTCCTAGAGTTAGGAAATTTAAAAAATCTTATCCCTGATCCAAGACTTAAGTCCATAATGTTTTATATTATGACTAGTGAAGAATAAATCTGTATGTATTTGAATTGTTCTATGTGAAATGTGACTTAAGTAGTGCATTGGCATTTATGGTTCCATATTAGATGAAGGATTTTAACCAGTCTCATTCAGAACATCTGAGTTCTCAGGGTATCTTCAGTAAGTGTAGAAGACTAGTAGATAGGAACACTCTCTTTTTAATAAAATTCACATTTTATACAAAATGTACATGCTATTTGAAAAATTGACTTTTTACCTCTGTGTTTATTGAAAAAATATTATAAATTATAGTATTGTAATATTGTACTATTAAAGTAGCCCCTGTACTCTTCTCGCCAGGGAATTGTCATGATGCACTGGTAAAGACCATAGAGTATAGTTAAGAAACCACCAGCCTGGGGAATATTTAACATTACCTGGAGCTATCAATTTTATTTTTTATCTTAAAAATTGATTTGAAAGCTACTATTTTTTAAAATACTGCCTTTCTCCAAAGAGATTTTTGGGGTTTAGATAAAAATGAGAACTACTTACCAAATAGCCATAGATCTGTAGGAAATGGAAATGTCTAAAACTTTTACATAAATTAATTTTCACTAAGTTAAAAAAAAATTACACTGTGTTGGCTGGTACATCCTCTACGTTTTGTCTAGCCTATAACAGCTTGCATTATAGTTGTAATTACATCAAAGTGATTAACATTTATTGAGTGCCAACAATTTATGGTAATTGTTGCTTTAATATATTTTTATATTATTTTATAGCTGAATTGTCATAATCCAGAGATTAAGATCAATTTGAATTATTAATTCAAAAGAAATTTAGGTTGAAATTGCCTTTACCTTACCTTAATTACAAGGAGAAAATTTAGCACAAACAGTATTTCAGAATGTTTAACAATCAGTATCCCTTCTTATTTCTTGTGGAAGCCAAGTACAGTTGAATCATAATTGTAAAGCTGCTTCTGCAACTGAATATTTTTGCTTTTACTTTTTTAAGTTGTACATTCAGATATTTTAAAGTTAATACAGGTATTTAAAGGTAAAGTAATGTAGTTTTGATAATTGCAACCTATTTTTGTGTAGACCATTATGTGTGATAGACTGGAAATTCAGATGATTACTTCTGAATTATATATATATAAAAAAGAAATTTTTGTGTAATGACTGCCTTTCCGATCTTAATAAGACACTTTAAAACCTTGACCTATGAACTTTGCCTTACTGATCATGAATCGAGATGAATGCTATGTAGTTCTTGGTGCAGTTCTACCTATTTTTATTTTTGGTTCACTGCTTGCTTGAGCATAGCTGGGATTTGTAGCCCATTTTCTAGGCTTATTGCAATCTCACTCTGGTATTTTATAGGAGCTATTACAACTGATAGGTTAGCTTCATGGTATTGATGATACATGGCTTAACTATACTAAAAGCTGCCTTCCCCCTCTAAATTGTAAAAAGGTGATTAAGTTTCAGTTGATGGAGATATACTATATATATGTGTTTATAACAGGACTAGTGCATTAGGTCATAAACTGTTTCCCTGGCCTATTTTTTTTTTTGTATTCAAAATTTAGCTGAAAACAGTGGCACCTTCACTTGCTTTTTACCCCTTCTCTTATTTGTAAGACGTCCTTTTAGGGGTTTTAAGTGATACAGTTTTCTTTTTAATAAATTGTTTAATTTGGATAAGAAAGTTCTGAGTTCAGATTTGTGAAGCTATATTCATAATATTAATTATTCCATAATATTTTACTCAGAATATTTATTATTTAAAAACTCAGGTATTTGAAAAATGAAGAAAGCATGCAGTATGATAATCTATATAAAATATAATAAACTCCCTCACCACAGATAAGTTTGCTTTTAGAAAGACATTTCTGAATGAATCTAAAGATATGTAGCACTGACTCATTGAGCAGAATGGCACCTCATTCTGTTCAATCAGTGATTGAACAGGCTAAGTGAGGATTTTATAAGAGGGGTTATCATGGTTCCTATGAGAGACAGGGGAAATTCTTGATTATCATATTAATAGAAAGCAAGGGTTCTTAATCTGTGGTCCAAGGGGACCCGTGAACTTGTATGGGGAAAACAAATTACATCTTTATTTTCAGCAGTCTTTGATTTCCTTTGTAATCCTATTTATCTTATTTTACGCATTTAAAATCATTATTCTAAGGCATCTGTCGGCTTCACCACGCTGCCAGAGAGGTTTATGACACAAAAAAAGGTTAAGAATTCCTAATGTAAAAAATAATTTGAGCATTGGCCAACAAAGGGATAAAGGGAATTTTGTAGCTGTAGTAAATAAAGTCACTTATACTAGTTAACATTTATGAAGTTCTTTAAGATTTGCAAAGTACCATTATGTGCTAGGCTCTGGTCATTTGTATTTACTTGGGCAAACTTCACCCATTTCAGTTGAATTTCATCTTTGTTATGGACTTTGCAGACTTGTTTTGATAAATATCAAATTGAAACTCTATGTACTAGTTGTCATAAAACAACTTGTATTTATATCAAACTCTTCTTAAAAACTTTTGTTTTTGTCATCTGTGAAGTTATTCATTTAAAATAATATCCAAGGTGTCATAATGATTGTCCTCTAGATAGATCTGAATTTTAAAATATAATGAAAAAAACACATAAATAAGTGGAGTATGAGTAAACAGGGAGCCGTGAGTGTTATATACTGAGAAAAATAAGTATTGATCTTATTGCATCGAAAGCTGAGTTAACAGGAACCCAAGGAAACAGAATCCTCCAATATTTCTCTCTCATTCCCACACCCAGTGTTTAGAGGGGAGGAGAAGGGGATGGAATAAACATTTATTTAGCACTTACTTTTTGCAAGGCATTATGCTGAGGGATTTATAATCCTCATAAATGTATCCTTAAATATTATTCTCAGTTTATAAATATAATCCTTTTTAAATATCAGTCCTCACAACAATCCTATGCGGTAAGTGCTGTTATTACCCCTATTTTGCAGTGGCAAACCGAGGTTAAGTGACTTGCCTGGAGTCACACAGCAAGTAAATGTAAGAGATTGGATTTGAACTCAGGTTTTCCTGATTCTAGGCCCAGCACTCTATCCACTCTACCATCTAGCTGCCTTTAGAGGAGTGATATGAGTGAAAGCTAAACAATAGAGATTTAAGGGGCAGCTAGGTGGCACTGTGAATAGAGTACCAACCCTGGAGTCAGGAGGACTTGAGTTCAAATTCAGGGTCAGACACTTAACACTTACTAGCTGTGTGACCTTGGGCAAGTCACTTAAGCCCAATTGCCCTGCCTTCCCTCCTCCAAAAAGACCAAAAAAAAGCCATAGAGATTTAAGGAAGGAAAAAAAAAAACTATTCAGGAAATGCCCTGGATTCATTTGTATTTGACTTCCAAACTGTCTACATTATGTTTTGTGTATTATTTAAAGTAGATATTTAGTAAGAATTTTCTTAATTGTCAGAGACTTAATTATATGCAGCATTTTAAACTGTCACTAAAGCAAAACAGTAATTTTCAGCAAGAGTAAAGGGAAAGGAAGATAAATTTTCAGTTAACTTTTTTTTCCCAATCATTGAGTTAACCAGAATAACAACACTGTACTTAAGACTTTACATAGTTGATATATTCTGTTGGTAATATTACATATATCTAGCTCTATCAGCACCTGAGTTGGGACTGACTGAAGAAAGAAATGGGAGTTGGAGAAATAGTGAATAGGTAAGTGCAGCAAAAATTAAAGAAATTTTTGTCCAAAAAATAAAAATAGAAATGTGTATTCAGAAGAATTCATTAAGCAGCTGGGTGGTACATTAGATACCATGTTGGACATGTACAGTCAGAAAAAGACCTGAATTCTAATCCAATTTAGGACACTTATTAGCTATGTAACTTTGGGAAAGTCATTTAGCCTTTTCCTTCATTTCTTCATCATTATAATGAAGATAATAATTAGTACCTACCTCAGATTTGAGAGGATAAAAATGAGTTAAGAATTGTGAAGCACTTTTCAAATCTCAAAGTGATATGTAAATGGAAGCTATTTTTATTATCATCAATAAAGTTTGGTTTATTAAAACTTTACATTATTAATGTAAAACTAAAAAAAAGAGAGCCAAAAAAATTTTTTTTCAAAAATTTTATTTTAGACTCAAATGCCGGAACACAAATAGAGAATAGAGAAAAGAAACAAAAACATATCATAAACTTAAATACAAAGTTAGAAAGAAATAAAAGCATGTTATGTGCGTAGCAGAACATAAGAGAAGATTCAAAATATTTAACAGTAACTTTTCATTTCAAGAAAGCCTATATGATAAATAATATTCATTGTGTTGTTTGTTATAATTCATTTTGAAAAAGAAAGTTTACATTCTTTAAATTGCTGCTGTTAATCCCCATCAAGAGATTAGGAAATTTCCTCAGTATTAAGGGCATCTAGGTTCATAGTTCTAGCTAGGGGCATTAAAGACGATAATAGTTTAAACTTCTCATTTTCCAGGTGAGGAAACTGAATCTAAGAAGTGAAAGTGACATGCCCAATGGCACACAGCTTGTAAGTGGCGAAACCAGAAATTGGGCCCATGTCCTCAGACTCCAAGTCCAGCACTGTTTTTATTCCACTATCCTAAATTATAGAACCATTAAAGGAGGTTTTAAGTTTTTAAATTATAAGGTAGACAACTCAAGTTTAAAAGATTACATAAAGATTCCTTTGTGTAATTAAAATAAGAATACTTAAAGGAATGTTCAAAGAAAACAAATTGCATTGCTGTGATTTTTAAAATTTGAAATATTTATTAAATTAGAATGCTTAGAAATATTTGGAAATAGTTCCAATTGGTAAAGTTTAATTTAAACTGTCATGTTATATAAAGAACCATAAAAATCTCATTGATTGATGATCTAATAAGAATAATAATTAAGCACCTAATATGTGTCAGGCACTGTGCTAAGCACTTTACAGTTACATCTCAATCAATCCTCACAAGATCCCTGGGAGGTCAGTATTATTATTATCTCTGGGTTGTTGTTTTTTTTACAGTTGAGGAAAATAAGACAAACCCAGTTAAGTGACTTGCCCAGAGTTACACTGCTAGTTAGTGTCTGAGTCAGTGTTTGTATTCAGGACTTCCTGACTCCAGGCCTGGGGCTGTCTATTCACTGTAGCACCTAACTTCTCACCTATACTTGTTCCACATATCTTTAAATTTCACAAATGATTGAACTGATCCGTGTCACTAAATGGTAAATAAAAAGTATATGCTCGGTATTTCTGGTAGGATTTGGTTCTTAATATGGCATGGATTTCATAAATTGTTTAGGGTTTGTTTTTTATTGTTATTCTAACCAAGTGCCTGATAGAATCTCATTTTCAACCTTTCTTTTATATGATTGATTCCGATATAGTTAGAAAGTGGTATTTAGACTGAGTCATAATTGTTTATAGAATGGCCATTTAAAGTGGAATCTCTTTTTACTAAATGGGCCATATAAACTTTCCATTTAATTTATTTGATAGACCCATGATCTCAGTATGAGTATTCCCCACCATTTTTGTGGACTATAGCATATATACAACTTTTCATCCAGTCTGCTTCTTATGTCCTTCCATAAACTTGTCATAGAAAATCAACCTTCCAATTCTTTTAATACCTTTTTGGGGTACTACCACATCTCAGGCTATCACTATGTTGTTCAATGAACTTGATAAATGGCTAGGCCACTTTGTTTTTTTGGTCATACATGTCATTAATGGTATTTTTGTGACATTATTGGTGATGTACTATGGCCCATTTCACATACCATTTGTCTTTCTAGAGTTCCTTTGTTAGGATAATTTAAAATAAAAGAACATTTTTATATGATGTCAAAAAAATTCTCTTTCCATTATTAAAATAAATATTAAATACACACATTTCAACCAGAGTTATGCTCTTAATTGCAGTTTTATTGTCTACTATCTGATGGAACTGTCTACTTAGTAACTTTTATATAATGCTTTAAGTATCTGAGGTGGGATTCAAGCTCAGGTCACATTTATCCTAATTTATTCTGTCAGAGAAGTGTAACATTTCAATGTTAAGTTAATTTGTATATGTGGATGCTTATTTATAACCTTAAAATATTTTGGAATACTGTGTAAAAAGCAAGAAATTGTGTGTGTGTGTGTGTGTGTGTGTGTGTGTGTGTGTGTGTGTGAGAGAGAGAGACAGAGAGACAGAGAGAGAGTAAGTGTGAGAGACAGAGAAATTTAGGATTTTATTAATATAGTAAGGATGATCTCAAAGAACAAATATTAGTGGTTTTCTGTGTCTCTGCTAAAGAGTTTACACTACCTTAAATTAACTCATAACCCTTATATTTGAATGTAAAGTTAGTTTCAGCTCTAAAGACCTTTCCTGTTATCTTTTTCAGGGTAAAATGTTATGTTCTATAGTGTAGTGTTATGTTATGTAGACTGTACACTGTATGTATAGTGTTATGTTATGTAGACTGTAGTGAATTGAATTGTAGAAAAAATTGGTACATTATTTTTGAGGGTGATAATGATTTTGTTTGGTGAAATATTTACCATGTGGTCAAAAGTAACATCATACTTGCATACGTTGTACTTTTTCAACATAGTTTAATATATTTTCTTTATAAAACTCCATTGAAGTCAGCTTCTGAAATTAATTAGGCTTACTTTTTCACCTTTAACTCATACGCTAATTTTTTTTATAAAGCAAGTCAATATATTTATTGACACCACTCAGTTCCCCTCATCTTAAAAAGTTTGACAGTTCCATGGATTTTAATCACTTTATATTGGAGATAATTATGGCTAATACATCAGGTACATTATAAGAGACTTTCTCAATAAACAAAGGGATGGCATTTTAATTAGAACACAACAGTCACTTGGCACATACTTCTTTATTTTATGATATGGATAAAAGTTAACATAGGAAATCCTTGCATTCTTCTATTGTCAGATGCCCAGATGAACACCTGACCAGATGTTTCATTACATATAACTCAAAATAGAGCCATCCAAGGATCCTCACAAGCAGAATCTGAACCTTTCTAGAACTTTGCTTTTCGTGTGTAAATAGTGTACATCATACCCGCTCCTATTCCAATCTCCTTGTAAAGCTGAGTACCTTTAGGCTTCACAGGAGTCCAAACATACTTTATAGTGCTTCTGTACATCATAGCTGCCATCAAGGGAGGGTGGTGCTTTGGAACCTGGGCTAGCAGGGAAACTCACAGTTCTGAATTAAAGAAAATTCTAAAGATTAAGGAAAATAATACAGAACATTCTGTAATTAAGAATCTGTAAAATTGTTTAAATTTAGAGTAAGAAAGCATTAATTATCATGTTGTTCTTTGCATATTTATTTTTGAGAATATATAGAATTAGACATTTCTTTAAGAAATACTCACATTTCTACAATAATCTTCCATTATATCCTTCTTAATATTAGAAATGACTCTCATTTTCAGATGTTATCACTTGAAGTTGAGATAGTTCATCTCACATAGTGGTTATAAAGTAAATTTCAGTGAATAATGTTTAAAACTTACAAACTTCATTGTTTTTCCTTAGATGGTAAGCCAGAATTAATCCAGTCTCACAGGCCTTCTGCTTTCCTCTCAGGCCACAGATACCACAAATAATATTTATTATCATTTGGTAGACTACTCCTGCTGCAAAATACAGTTTTCATTGTGGGTTATTTTTCTTAATAGCTTTTGTCTTATATCACCTTCATTTCCAGATATATTCTTTCTTCTCCACTTTCCAGAGAACCTTTCCTTGTGACAAAGAATTTAAAAAGAAGAAAAAAAACCAGCTCATCAAAACTAACAAACATATGAATCAAGTGTATATTATATTCCACACTCATAATTCACCTCTGAAGAGGTGATACAATCACAGTCATTAATTTTCTTTTTGTTGGTGATAGTCTTTCAATTTATATTATAATTATGTATTTACATATACATACATGTATTTCTGTGTTTATATATGCACATATACCACATTTCACACATATGTGTATATGTATTTTTTCTTGATTCTATGTACTTCATTCTGTATCAGTTCATATGTCTTCTCATGTTTCTTTGTATTCTTCATATTTATCATGTCCTAGGGTGCAGTAAATATTCCCTTACATTCATGTGTCACAGTTTGTTCAGCCATTCCTTAGATTCTCAGTTATTTTAAAACTCACTAGGAGATTTTAGATATACATACATGCTTTGTATTTAAATATTTAATTCTTAACCGGATAGTAAAACATAATTCTTTTAGAAAGGGCCCCACATATAAACCGAAATTTGGCCTGCTGCTTCTTCCTTTTTAATATTTCTTGCATCTTTGCCTTTTTGTTTATTATTATATGTTTAGCCTAAATGCCATGAGTGTTGTCTATACTGCTTTGGCCAGAACCAGAATAGAATGTAATTAGGAAATGTTTAACAGAATAAATTAAAATATAATACCACACAGATTCTGTTAATTTGTGGTTTTCTAAGTCAATGTGCAGTCCACAAGGATCTGTTTATTTTTGAGTTTATTGGTCTTGAACATTATCAAATGACTCTAAAATCTTTGGTTCAAATCACTTTATGGCCTGTCAAATTCCAAGGTTATAACCCAGAATTTGGTGGTTTTTTTTAAAATTGATTTGTTTATTTACTTTTAGTTTATAAGATTCAGTTCCAGAATCCCTTGAGTTTCAAATTTTCTCCCCTTCCTCTTCTCCCCCCCTCCCCCATGACAGCATGCAATCAAGTATAGGATCTGCAAATATTTTTACATTGGACATTAGTCTGGTTGCATAGAAGGATTGTAACTGATGGAGTGAACATGGGAAAAAAAGAAACAAATCCAAACATGGAAAAGATGATAGCATGTAGATTGGTTCAGTCTCCATTTAAACTCTGTTCTTTCTAGATCTTTTTCTGAATGTAGATATCTCCTTCCATCCTGAGGCTTGTAGAGTTGTCTTACAACTGTGTGTTGCTGAGAAGAGTCCAGTTTATCAAGACTGGTCATCACACATATGATGTATCTGTGATTGTGTACAATTTTTTCCTGGTTCTACTCTTCTCACTTAGCATTAGTTTGTATAAACCTCTCCAGGTAAATATGAAGTCTGTTTCCTCCCCATTTCTTATAACACAATTCCATTACATTCATATACCACAACTTGTTTAGCCATTCCCCAATTGATGGGCATCCCCTTAATTTCCAGTTTTTTGCCACCACAAAGAGAGCTGCAATAAACATTTTTGTACATATGGGTATCCCAGAATTTGTTCAACACACCTTGGTATCACATCTGAGTCCCCTGGATTACTTAAAGGATCATTCAAGAGAATGTGGTTGGTTTAATGGAAATCCATCAAAATTACTGGGAGAAGTACTCAAAATGCAAAGTGTTTTGATAAATCGGGTTGAAATACAAAGATAACAAAATTAATGTTTTTTACTTTGAATTTCAACAATTTTGCACATTCTTAATTGTTGCAGAATATTCTATATTTTCTTCAGTCCTTAGTATCACTAGTGAACTGGAATTGTGATGTATTCAGAATTATTTTGATCCTTGGAGAGGCCATTTAGTCAATTTGCCCATTTCCATAGATAACAAGATAATACTATGTTGAAGTAATTCTTTTTATTATAATTTCATGAGGGCTTCAAAGTGCAATCATTTCTGCTTTTAATCTTTTTCCTTTTGTAAAAATATTCCTAGATAATCTTTCTGTTTATGACCTGGAGACATGAGTGTACTTAGGACCAGTTTCAGAAAGTCGAGGTTGGAACACATATTCTGAGTTTCTATAAACTGTTTCACATATCAATTTTCATCTTTTAAAACTTGCATTCTGTCTAATGTTCTAAGTATGAAGCCCTCTATAAATATGTACCACAGCTGTACTGTTTTCATTCGTTGATATTAAGACTACAGGTAGAAAATCATTTGACTCTTAAAGAGGGAGACAACGTGCCATCTTTTCCACCTTGCCCTTTAAAAAGGTGGTGACATTGCCAGAGTATCCATTATTTTTGTCATCCAATTCAGAGAAACAGAAATGCTGCAAACATATTACTTTCTAAGAAGCTTCAACTCTGGATTTCTGCCTTTTATGTTGCTGATAGAATTATTCTGATGGTCTATAAAACTCAGTTTTCTAATTTGCCTTCCGATATGTCAGGTAGCTAATATCAGAAAAGTTCAAAATCAATGATGGGTAGAACACTTCCAAGTAGTATTTAACAAGCACTTACTTTACTGTAGTCGCCTGAAAATCCTCCAACTGAAGGTCAATTTAAAGAACTATGAATGTACATGTAAGTCATGTAGGTTAAAGAGGTTTTTCTGTCATTGCCAGAAACATTGCCCAAGATAATGTTTACAGGTATTAGTTACCTGTAATCAGGTATGTTGAAAGGAAGCACTGATGTTTCTAAATTGAAAACTAGAACTTTAAATCAGCAAAGGTAAAGTTGATGACTTTTAAAGCAATTTTTTTGGTTCTGAATTGGCCAGAGCATAAACAATTCACAGAAAATAGAAGTGGGTATCGATCATTTCCATATATACCAGAGAAATTGGTTTGAGGACTTGAAGTATTTAGAAACAGAAGCCATAATTTTCCTCTTGAAATTTTTTTCAAGTTATTTATTGGCTGACCCAGAAATTATTCCACAAAAAGTAACTTCTTTTTTTTGGAGGGCAGTTGGGGTTGACTTGCCCAGGGTCACATGGCTGGTTTTTGTGTTAAGTGTCTGAGGCTGGATTTGAACTCAGGTCCTCTTGACTCCAGGGCCGATGCTCTATTCACTGTGCCACTTAAGTGCCCCCAAAAATATCTTCCATATCACTACTTTTCCTAACATCCAGATAACTTACCTCGTAGGTCTAAGTTAAACATGTTCTTAGAATTGGTAGCAAGTATTTGTTCTTTTTGAAGCCTTTTAGTTTACTGAAGTTATATAGATTCTTGACTCTTCTTACTTTAGCAATTATGGTATCAAAATAGAAAACTTCACTTTATTTTTCAGGATCCTTTTGTGACCTCAATTTTTCTAACTCTGACTTTATTAATATCAAAGAAATGCCTAATCTATTGATTGAATTAAACACATATGGCCTTCATTTAGTGGATTTTCTTGTTTTAAATGTATTTAATTATGTTGCTTTTCCTTAGAAAAGTTTTATGAAACTTTCTTTTTCTTATTCCCAACTTGAAATTTTCTTTTAATAATTTATCCTTTTGTTCTCTCTCATATCTCACATTATCTTATCAGTCATCAAAATCTATCACTTATTTTGTCAAGTGTCTTCCAATGACCTCTTCCTTTCTAGTCCCACTGCAACTACCCAAGTTTTTATTCACATCTCATAACTGAGTTATTATAACTGACTCTTAAATAGTCTTCTGGCATCCAGTCTTTCCCCCTCTTCATTGTATCCTACATCCCATTGATATACAGGTTTTTCTAAAATTTCACATGCATATAAAAAATCACTTGGTAAGGGACCTTAAGTGATTTCTCCTCATCTGTAGTATAAAATCTAAACCTTGGTTTATTTAAGTTAATTCAAGAAACTTTTAAGTACCTACTATGTGTCAGGCACTGGTGATATTAAGACAAAAATCAAACAAGGCACTGCCCTCAAGGAGCTTATATTTTAGGGCTAGAGTCAAACATTACTCTGTAATTTGGCCTCTATGTCTCTGCCTTAATTTCTTACTCCCTCCTATGTACCATCTACTTCAGCTTCCCTTTTAAAATACTTTACCCAGACATGCAGTGCACAGCCCCATCTTTGTCCACACTGCAATATCACATTTGTCTTCCTTGATGATATCTCTGCTTCTCCTATGATCTGTCCTTACTTTAAAGCCTACCTGAAGTCCCACTGGAACCATGTTTCTCTATCCACTCCATTCCTCAGCAATCACTTTCTATGCATTCTGTCCTCAGTATATCCTGTATTCATTTGACACTTAGTCCATGATTCCTAGTGGGTATTATTAATTTTTGGTACATAGTGTGAACTGAATAAATGCTGATAAAAAAATCTAGTGTTAGCCTCTATTCTTTTCAAGTTTTATTTCCCTTGTCACATTACTAAAGTACCTTCCAACAATTTTACATTTCCTTCAAATATAAACCTAAAGATGTTTATTAATTTTTAATTTCCTTTGATAAATGCAGAGAATTTTTCTATAATTTATGAAGAGCCTCAAATTCAGACAGCTTCATTGTTCATTTCATAGAATCATAACACTTTAGAGCTTGAAAGAAACTTGGTGATCATCCCTGTCATTTTACAGATGAGAAATCTTGAGGTTGAAAGAGAAGAAATGATTTGTCCAAGGTGATCATTCCTTACGGCAGGGTTCTTAACCTTTTTGTATGTCATGGATTTCCTTGACAGTTTGTTGAAGTCTGTGCACCTTTTCTCAGAATAATGTTTTAAGTTAAATTACATGAAATGAAACACATTGGATTACCAGTGAAAACAAACATTAGTAAAAATAAAGATGTCATTTTTTTTCCCTTATCCATGTTTATAGTTTCCCTGAAATCTGTCTACAGATTCTGTGGACCTTGAGTTAAGAACCCTTTGCCTTGAGTATTATAGATTAGTCATGACTATTCTTCTGTAGCAAAGTATATCATTGTATCTGAAGTCTAATGGAGACTGTTGGGGAGAAAGTTGTTATACAAATGATACTGGTATAAGCAGAGCCATTGAAAATAATAATGCCATTGTAGCTCTTCACTTATTTTAGATATCTGCTTCTGCCTAAAATAATTTGAAACATAAATATGTCTTGATATATTCATCTCAGAGAAATAAGAATAAAAAGATGCTAGAGAATTTTTATAACTGATTTTATTTTTCAGTATGCCTTGAAATATATACAAGGTGTCCCAAAAGGCTTAGTAAAGTTTTAAACTTTAGTAGCTTTATATTTGTATATGTGTGTGTGTATATATATTATACATACACACATAGACACATATTTCCATATACACATACCTATTATCTCAAGAATGTTTGGTTAACCAATATATAATATACCTAACATGAGTGCATATCATTTTAAGAGCACAGTTGGGGCTGGATCCATGTTGTCTTAAGTAATACAATTGTAGCAATCATATGATCCCGTCCTATCATTTTAAAGTTGAGAAAACTGACCCCTTATGAGCTTAGGTGAAAAGGTTGCATACCTAGTTAGTGACAAAGCGAGTTAGAACTCATCTCTCCAGATTCTAGTTCAATAAGTATTGGTCTATAACTAAATTATTGTTGTTCAAGTTGTTTTCGGTCATGTCCAACTTTTTGTGATCTCATTTGGAGTTGGTTTTTTTTTTTTTAAGTTGTGAGTTTATTGCATATGTAACCAAAATGAACATGACCTCCTGGATCCAGCCTACTATGCAATCACTGGTTCCATAACTACATTAAATAGTATTAGTATTTCTTTAAATACTTTTGATTTAGACATAAAACAAAACATTAATGTACAATTTTCACAAAATAAATGAGCAATAAAAACAGTGGGAAGAATAACAAGGATAACAGCAATACTTAAAAACAAGACATTACAAAACATTTCCTTCTCCAGCTCATTTTACAGAGAAGGGACACTGAGGCAAGCAGAGTTAAGTGATTTGCTCAGGGTTACACATCTAATAAGAACCTAAGACCAGATCTGAGCTCAGAAAGATGAAACTTTCTGACTCTAGGCCTGGCACTCTATTGTACCTACCACCTAGCTCCCCTATATAAAATCCTAGTTTGTAATTCCAAGTCAAATTATTTGTCAATATTTGTACTACATGCTTTGCCTTAGAATTGTTATGTAAAGGGGTCATCTGTAATATAACCATTAGTGCCAATTTCTTTCCGATAGAAAGTATAGAGGCTACCATGTAGTTTTACCCCAGTTATCATACCTAATACTGTAAAAGTTGTCTCCAAAATTTTGGGTAACAGTAACAGTGGGACGATATCTGAGTTGAACTCTTCTTTCTGTGTGTTAGTCTGACAGCACTTCCATGTTTACAGTCAGTTACTAGATAACTTTAATATGTAGTATAAACATGAAATCCAATGCAATCTCATATCAATGTTAAAATTACCTTGTATATATAATTGGTATACTTCTGAAATACATGTTAGTTTTGGTAAATCTAGACATAGTTGAAAAACATTGGGGAGATAATTAGAGGAGTATATCAACAAATTCCTGCTTTTGAAGAACAACTATGAAATATTAATTAATCCTTCCATGTATTTTTGGTAATTTTTTGTTTTTACATATTTGATTTAAGGCTTGGTGTATTTGTACATAATATTGTAAGGCAATAACTGAACCAAAATTTGAACTATACATGTAAAAGTCTTTGTTTGGCTCTGGGTAGCTTTTATTATATCCTAACTGTTACAGGTAAATTAGAGGTAAAATAACACCTATTCCCTATGTCTGAGATTTCAACTCCTACTTCTTTGCATTTATATAGTTGGTTCACTTTATGTATACGGTACAAGCTTTTCTTGCCTTGTTTATATCCTTAACTTCTTCCATAACACAGCTCAGAATCTATTTTGTTTTTGTCATTGCATTTCCATTGCCTTATATAGTACCTTGCCTATAGGAGATACTTAATAAAGATTTGTCCAATTCAGGGGTAGGGGACCTATAGCCATGAGGCCACATGTGGCTGTCTGGGTCCTCAAGTACAGCCCTTTGACTATATCCAAACTTCACAGAACAAATCCCCTCCATAAAAGGATTTGTTCTGTAAAACTTGAATTCTGTCAAAAGACTGCGCCCACGGATTTAGAAGTCCACATATGGCCTGAAAACCTAAGGTTCCCCACCCCTGGACTCTAATCGTGTTTTTATGGATATAAGCATCATTTAATAGTAGAAGCAACTCTGTCTTCATTAAACAAAAAAACTATTGGTGAAAAATACAGTGGAAAAACTTGATTTTATAGGTAAATTCCATTGAAGCAGATATCATTATAATTATATTGAAGTATTCTGGATGACACAGTTATTTTGATAATCTCATGACCAAAACATCATGACCATGTTTTATTGGTTTTGTTAAGACAAATTCTCTACTTTGAATGGTTTATAGCACAACAGATCATTTCTCCTATTCCTAGCCTTTATCAGTCATTCTCATAACAAAAAGGAAAAATAACTCTGTATACTATTTATAGAATAATTTCAGCTTGCTAATTCATGATGAAAATTAAAATTCTTCAGTTCAATTAAATAGATATTTTTTAGGTGCCTACAGAAAACCAGGCTACATGTATGATAGGACAGATAAAAAATTTAGATACAACTTTGTCCTTCTTTTTTTAAAATTTATTTATTTATTTTTAGTTTTCAACATTCACTTCCACAACATTTTGAGTTCCAAATTTTCTCCCCTTCTTTCGCCTTCTTATATGGATGCGCATGGAAAATACCTTGTTGCAGAGCCTTTAAGACTATCTTTTGCTCTGTTGAATACCTTACACCTTTCAATCATTTGTGACTATAAAGATGTGAAAATAATGAGCAAAGATTTTTCCTGTTATTTTCTCATATTTTCATTAAACATACCTTCAGTATCTCTGTAGATCATTTTTAAAGGCTATTTGGAAGTGAGAAAATAGACATATGGGACCACATTAATGATATCTTCTTGATCATCCCTTTTTTGGTTTCCCAACTGTAAACTTTCAATTAACTGATCTTTAACCCCTGACAAGCCAGCTGACATACTAATGAAAGAATCAAATCAGTATTAATGGTGACTATAAGTGAGGCCAGAAGGTGGGAATAGGTAGTATGAGGAGAAGGAAAGTTAGAAAATATGGTTTAGGGTTAAGATAATTGATTTTAAAGTTTAAATTATTTGTATTCTTTGATACGTATATTGTATATGATTTTAAAAGAAAGAATTAGAAGGCATACAAACAACATCATCAAACACAAACATGAACCTTGTAAAAATGAAATTGAAAGATTCATAGTAGAAATCAACTAGTTGTGAATTTGGGAATCCTTTTTGAATCAGCGATCTCTTTACAGTCAGATCATTGGCTCATTAGAGGAAAAGTCCAAATCACCAAATTAGGAGAAAGATTAAAGCTCAGAAGAAGACACTGCATGTAATTATAACAACCTCTAACTGAATCTATTTAGACAAAAATGGAACATGAATAACAGAAAAGACATTGATACAGACTGTCAGCATTTCTGAAAAGAAAATTAATGGGGGAGCAGAGAGAAGATAATATAGGACCTTGGAGAAGGGAAAGAAATGAGAATGAAGTTGTGTGTGTCACCAGCTTCTTGCTTAAAGTTGTGGACTTTAGCACAGTGCTAATAACGAGAAGGTCCTAGGTTCTGGTGACTTCACTTTGATGTTTGGTGACTGCATTCTCACATATTTAGCCAGGTACATCTCAAATACATGTAGTGGAAAGTATATGCTTACACATTAAAAAAAAAATTCACATGTTGATATAAAAATTTACGTTACAAATAAATCATATTTTAATAAATGACACTGTAGTGAAAGATTCTGTTTTAAAAATTATTTTAGTAAACCTTACCTTTTTCCATAGTAAGATTATGTTACTATTCAAGCAGTAAATAGTCAGAAATCAGAAATTAAGATGGCATAAATCAACCTCAATTTATCACAACTCTTGGGACACTAAGTCAAAATATGTGTATTTTTTTCTGTTAAAGTATTTATTTTCTGTTAAAAAAAAAAGCCACGTGGGACTATCCTGCAAGGACAATAATTTGTAATGCTCTAGGAGAGTAATAATAGCCAACAGATAGATAGATAGATAGATAGATAGATAGATAGATAGATAGATAATAAGTTTGTCTTGTAAAGTGCTGTACATACATTCTTATACATTCTTGTTTGAACCTCACAATGATCGTGTGAGGTAATTCCTAGTGATAGAATTATTCCCATTTTGCAGATGGGAATACAGGTTTAGGAAAGTTAAAAATCTTGCACATGGTGAAATATTTGAAACCAGGCCTTCCTGACTCCAAATAGAGTACTCTGTCTGCTCTGTCACATTACCTCCACACTCTGTATTCCTGTTGGGGTTTTTTTTTCCTTTTTATTCCTGTCTATTACTACCTTTCTTTTTTTCTCCTTATAGTTATACTTGTTTGTGGTACCCACAAACTTTATATTCTTGACTAAAAAGATTCTGACTTCTGACCTTATTTATTTTGCATATACTTATATGTACAGATTCTCTCAATTAACAGAGCGTCAGCTGCCTTGAGAGTAGGGATTGTTTCATTTTTGTATCTATATCCCCAGTACCTTAGCATAGCACCTGGCAGTTAATCAGTCAACAAATATTTAATTAAGCACCTACTATGTGCTTGGCACTATGCTAAACACTAGAGAATTTTTTAAGAAGTTAAAGACAGTCCTGTTAAGGAGCCCACAGTTTAATGGGAGGATAACATACATACATAAATAATTATGTATAAACAAGATATATGCAGAATAAATTGGAAATAATCAGCAGAAGGAAGGTCCTGTAATAAGAGAGATGAAGAAAGGCTTTCTGTATAAGGTGCAATTTTAGCTGAGACTTTATATAGGCCAGGAGGCAAAGATTAGGAAGGAGAACATTCCAGGCATAAGACAAAAATGACTAGAGTCAGGATCTAGTCAGAAATGTAGTCTTAAGAAACAGAAAGGAGGCCAATGTTAGTGGATCTAGTGGATCTCAGAGCATATGGGGGGAAAGAACATAGATATACAAAGGCTTAAAAGGTAGATGGAGTGGGTCAGTTACGAAGGGCTTTGAACACCAAGCAGTGAATTTTATTCCTGAAGGTGACAGGGGCCACTAGAACTTGTTGAGTGGTAATGGGGGAGGGGGGGGGGAAGGGGGGCGGGGAGAAAGGAAGGTGACCTAGGCAAACTTAGAATTTAGAAAGATCACTTTGACCAGTTGAGTTGAGGATGGACTGAAGTAGGGAGAGACTTGTAGCAGGGAAACCAACCAGCAAACCATTGTCCAGACCTGAGGTAATCAGGGCTTGTACCTGGTGGTGGCAATATCAGAGGAGAGAATGGATTGTATGTGAGAGATGTTAAAAGGTAACATTGGCAAGCCTTGGCAGCATATTTAATATGAGGAGAGAGAGTAAGGAGTTTAGCATAACAATTAGTATGTAAACCTGGATGACTGGAAGGATGGTAATGTCCTTACAGTAATAGGGAAGTTGGGAATGGTGGAGTGTTTGGGGGATGGGGACAAATGAGTTTCAATTTTAGACATGTTGAATTTAGGGTACCTAATGGGCCTCCGACTTGTCCAATATGCAGTTGAAAACGTGAGTCTAGTGGTTAAGAGAGGGTTAGATGAGTAGATCTGAGACTCATCAGCATAGAGTTGATTTTTCAGTCCATGGGAGCTGTTGAGATTACCAAGTTTAATTGTACAGAAGGAGAAAAGAAAATGGCCCAGGGCAGAGCCCTGTGGAACACCCACAGTTAATAGACAGACATGACTTAGATGAAGATCCAGCAAAGGAGATTGAAAAAGAAAAGTCAGATAGGTGGGAGAACCAGGACTGAGTGTCACAAAAACCTGGAGAGAATGGAGTACTTGACAGTGACTGGGGCTACAGAAACATCGAGAAGGATGAGGATTGAGAAAACGCATAGATTTGTAAATTAGATTGTAAATTGATCATTGGTTTCTTTGGAGAAAGCAGTTTTAGTTGAATCATGGAGAGAGTTAACTAGAGAGAGTTAAGAAAGTGAAAGTAAAGGGAAGGGAGACATTCTCAAGGAGTTTAGGTATAAAAAGGGGAAAGATAAGGGACAATAGCTAGTGGAAATGGATGTATCAAGTGAAGATTTTTTGTGGATGAAGGAGACACAAACAAGTTTATAGGCAGTAGTGAAGAAGTCAGACAGGCAGAGATTGAAGATTGGAGTGAGAGAGAGGGGATGAGGGGGGACAATCTGCTGGAGAAGATGGGTTAGAAGTGGGTTCACTTGTGCATGTAAAGGGTTTTGTCTTGGCAGGAAGGACCATCTCATTATGTGAGGATAAAGGAGATAGTGAAGCAAGGCATCTGAGTAATGTGAGATCTAGAGGAAGAAAGAAGAGGGAGCTCTCATCAAATGATTTCATAGTAGATACTTAATAAATGCTTGATGTCTAGCTTGCCTCTTTACCTCTACAACATCTCTAGAATTCATCCCTTTCTCTCCATTCTTACCACACTTGTCCTAGTTCAGTTCTTTGTCACATCTTGCCTGCACTATTACAATACCCTCCTAATTGGTCTGTCTTCCACATAGCTGCCAAATTGATAAGTGCAGATATGACTGTCACTCTCCTACTTAAAGTGCTCCTGGGCCTTCACTTCCGGTCACCTTCAGGACAAAATACAAAGCCTTTTACGGCCTACCTCCTATGTACCTTTTCAGGTTTATTACACATCATTCCCTTTTGCAGATTTTCTCTTTCAAGCAGACTGATATACCTGTTATTCCTAGAACATAGTATTTTATCTCCCGTTCCTGTGCCTTTACCCAGGTTGTATCCCATACTTGGTATGGGAGGCATTCACTTCTGCCTCAAAAACACCTCAGCTTCCTTCAAAGCTCAGTTAAATTGTCAGCATCAATGTGATGCTCTTCCTATTCCACCTTTTTGCCATTGTCCCCCCAACTATTACTTTGTACTTGTATTTTGTACTTGTTTCCACCAGTAGTCTGTAAATGAAAAGGCAGGGACTGCTTTGTTTTTGTCCCTGAATCCTCAATACATAATACATATCCTGGCATATAGTAGGCACTTACTAAATGCTTATTGAATAAATAAGCAAAGCTGATTCAGCCATACAGTTTTCTAATTATTTTTTTTTATTTTTAACACAACATACTTTCGTGTTTAATCTGCATTATTAACATTTTCTCCATCACTTTCTTAAGTCTAGAAAATCAATTAAACAAGAAATAAAGCCCTGATTTGTAACATTCATCAGTTTCTTTTTTTAAATTTTTTAATTGATTTGTTTATCTACTTTTAGTGTACAAGCTAATTATTTTAGTTTATGTTTCAGGAGAGAATATGGGGTAATAGATAGCTCATGACCAAGACCCAGCTCTGTGACTTACTGAACTGTGTGACTTTAGGAGGTCATTGACCTTTTAAAAAAATGTTTCCTTTGTAAGATAAAGGTAATATGTGTGCTTACCTCCCAGGGTTAGTAAGAGAACCAAGTGAGATACCAAGTGAGAAAATGCTTTGTTACCTGTAAACTGAAAAATTCAAGCGAAAGGTGCTGTAACATGAGAAAGGCAGAGTACTAGCTACTGGCAAACAATAGCATTCCGATTTGTACAGCCCTTTCTTCTTACGAAGCACTTCCATCAGAATCATTTGTTCATAGAATTATTTATCTCCCATTTTACAGATGGAGAAACTGAGAGCTGTACAAGTAAAGTGACTCGCTAATGTCATATAGCAAATAAGTGTCTCTACTGGTATTCAAACCCAGGTCTTCTGACTCAGGTCTAATGTTGACCCTCACAGGCAAGGTATATGTTTCTCTTGCTTTTTTTTTTTTTTTTTTTTTTTTTTTTTATAATTCACATAAACTTTTTATGCTCCTTGTACTTACAGGTCATTAAAATGTCCAAACAGTTCCACCAAAAATTTAGTCTAATCGTTGAATAAAAAAAACATGTTTTTGTTGTTTCAGACAACCAATGAATAATTCCAGCCCATTGTTTGACTTTATTTAATTTTTTTCCCAGCATGTAGACTTGACCTTCCTTCCTTCCTTTCCATACTATCACTCTAACACCCACACAATTCAATTCATAGTCATTTATTAAGCATATACTCTGAGCCAGATGCTGTGCTAGATAGGCACTGAAATACAAAGACAAAAATGAAGCAGTCTCTGCCCTTGGAGTTTACTTTCTTAGATTCAGTTCAATCCAATAGTCATTTATTAAACTTATCTACTATGTGGCAGGCACTGTGCTAGGTGGACATTGATTATACAAAGACAAAAATGAACCATCTCTGTCATTGGGACTTACTTTCTTACTTGGAGATTTTGAGAAAATAGTCAAATACAAAGTAATTTCTAGTTTGGGAACTGGCGGGGCTAAGGGTGAGAAGACTTAATGAGAAAAGGCTTTCTATACAAAGTGAAACTTGAACTGAGCCTTGATTGGAAAAGGCACAAAGATGAGAGATGTTGATGGGATGTTATATATAAAAGGAATGGCAAGTAGACTAGTTTAACTTTACTTTTGATTGGAGGGGTGGGAGAGGAAGGGGAGACATGATGTGAAAGCATTCTGTAAAGACAGATTGGAGCTAGATTGTGAAAGACCAGATAAATTGCTGTATGTACTCTTTATCCCTCAGATATTATTTAAATGGTAGGCTCTTTGTTGATTACTCTTACCTATGTTAGTTACTCCCCTTTTTTGCCTTAGAATACTAAATAAAATAATTGTTATTAATACTATCTGACTGTTCTATTCTCAGTTGTAAACCTTTTATTCTCAGTTATATTCTGTATTCTCAGCCATAGACCACATGATCCTTGTTTTTTCCTTGAAAATACCATAAAAAAAAAAATGAGAGATTTGCTTGCCTCTGTGACTTTAGCCTCTAACAACTACCCATTTCAAGGTTTGATTGAGTTTTAATTCTGTAAGAAGACTTACGGAGAGTCTTATTTTGTCTGATCCTTAATTTAGCCTTGTAAATGGTTTCTAAGACTTGCTGTCGACCATAATTTAATGCAGCCCACAAAGTTGGCATTATCCTTTCCAGATTTGTCAGTATCACCCCTTTTCCCTCTTAACCAGTCACATTCCTTGAAACTACTCCCTGGTACACTAATCTATTACAGCACTGGAACATTTAAAAACAGATGTACTAAGCCAATTCATTTTTTAATTCATAAACACGATCTTTGGTGACCATTTTCTTTCAGTGAAGCTTTGTAATTGATACATTTGTTACTCAAATAACTTTTCTCTCTTTCTGGATTTTGGCTTTCCATATTGTAGGGACTATTTTTCAAAAAGTAATACCTCTAACAACTAGTATCTATAATACTTATTACTAGAATAATTATTTAATCATTGATCCTAGGATTTCATCACAAAGTGATGTTTTTTCCGAAATGCAGTATATCATTACTCTTATTAGTACATAAATATTGTCCGATTTTTATAAGCATGTCTTTATTTTTCCATTCAATAAGGGCATAAGCTCGTTTTTCTAGTTATCCTAATCATCTTTTTAAGTGGACTAAGACATGAATATGTTAAGAGACCAGACAGACATTTTTGATCTTGTATGGTTTATGGTGTCACTATGCCTTGAGTGAATTACAGACTTTACTCATTTCTGGGCCATTTGTTTTACATATAGATTAAACATAGATAATTACTCATCTGACAGGTTACTTTATTACTTTGATGTATCTCAAACCACCATACACAGCTATCATGTTACTATTGTGACTTCTTTTATTCACTTCTGCCTTTGTTTAATCTTAATAGGAGATTTTATAAGTTGTATTTAAAGTTAGAAAAACGATTTTATATTTTAAATGATCACTTTAAGTGATCACTGTGCTCGGTTTTTTATATTGATTTAAAGAATGAAATATCTACTTTTCTCCAATAAAATCAGTCCTTAAAGAGAAGCAAATCCTTGTATCAAGTATAAAACTGAATTATATTTCTACTTTAAAACCAAGCAAGGAAATAGTAGCTACTTTTGACTAATAACAACTCTCATGATTGCTTTGCTTCTCAATTGAATTAAATATAGAAACAATGACTAACATTAATTTTTATATTCGTTGAGGGCATAAATGTGTCAGAAATAATGCATCTACTTAAGCATTTTAGCTGAAATTATTTTCTCTTGATATAACAGCAGTTTAAATTATTTTTGAAAGGTGAATACCAGGAAATTATTTGTACATTAAGATTGCTTATCTAGAGATTAAAACTGAGAGGAAATGTCATAATTACATAATATTTCTCCCTTTTTTATTTTGGATTTTTATTTGCTCAACATTAAGATATTCCTAATTCTGTTTTGGGGTGAACTTTGCTTGTTGTTTTAGGTTCATGCTGTCCTCCTGAAAAAGCAAATGCATTCCATCTATGCAGTGCTTTTTATTTAATTTTATAGTTTTATGGTATCATATATTAAAGATTGCCAAAAATGTAGAAAAATTTTAGAGAGCATTTTTGGGTTTGATGGATTACTACTCTTGAAAGGGAAACAAAACACTAAATATTTCTAATCCCGCATTATTTACCGCATGGGTGGTTAAATGCTACTTTAAGCCTCATAAAATTAAAAGGGAGAAATCTGCCAACTGTAGCAGGAATTGGATTTAGGAAGAGTGGTACAGAGCCAAAATATTGCTACAGAATTAAATGTCAAAAATCTTCTTTAATAGTAGATATATAGTTCACAGTGCTTGGTTATGATTAATACATTTAATCTAAATCACTGAAAGTTGCTCTCTCCTTTTCCATAAAATACAATAGGACACAAATCAGTTTTACTGTAGGTGGATAACAATTGGAAAATAATGCATCTTCCCGCCCAATAAATTGTCAGTTATACCTTTTAACTAAAATCAATTCATCTTTCCAAAATTTATTGCAATTTCTAATAATAAATCTTCTCAAATGTTTATTCATTTGCTTTTTGATACATTTGTGCCACTTTTGCTATGGTCTAATGTTTTCTCTTTTGATTCATTGTAAATTAGAAAATCTATTTTGAGTCAATTTTCTAGTTAAGAAGTTAAAATCTATAACCCAGGCACTTTTTCAGTCTCCTTTATACATTTTAATACCCTTGAACTTGAACTTAAATGCAATCCAGTAAATTTTGATCAGAAGGTGATTAAAAGACTTTTCAATGTAACTTCTTGAGTAGGGGCCAGATTCATAAAACAAGCTCTTACAATGTTGTTAGGTGCTTGTTACCATAGTTCCATTTCTGATTCAAAAAAAGAGAATTATTGCAGTGTTTAAATACATAGGTCTAAAGAGTATCACTTCCCCTGTGTAACTAATACAAAGAAATGGAAATGCCTTATTGAATTAGGTTCTGAATTTGTTCATAAGTAGAATCCCCTTTCGTTATCATTTTGTAGCAGTGTCTCAAGAATTGTTTTAAAGAAAACATGAAGTGTCAGACACATTATGTCTATGCAGTTTTCCCCTATTACTGTTCTCAAATTCCCTGTTTCAAGTTGTTTAATGTTCTCTAAATATTTGGAATGGTATTGGTATAATGGATTTTAATGTTACAAGTACAGACATCAAGAAAGAAAAGGACTAAATATGAACTTTCCATAATGTGGTCATAATTTAAATGAAAAGTTTGTTGGGATTTTTTTAGTCCTTTTGTGTAGGTAAGGTTTAACCTTCGTACCCTTCTCTTTATGTGCTTTTTACATTCTTCTCTGGAATAAAATATTTTGGTCTTTGAAATTTTAATATCATTAGTTCCAACTTTTCATCATTTGAGGTGGGACCTTCTTTCAAACCCTTAGTGTTTTGGAAGATTCTTATCTCTTTTTCTTTTATTTCCCAGTTGACATCATTCCAAACTTAAAGAATGAACATTAGAACCAGATTTATAAGATTACATAGCATTTTAGAGTTTGAAGTGACCTTCAAAGACCACTAGTTACATAATCACAGAATTTCAAAATTGGAAGGGATTTCAGTAGCCATAATGCTCCAAAAGAATAATTTCTACAGAATATTTGACAAGTAGTCATCCAGGCATTGCTTTAAAGAGAAACCCATCCACTCTCAATGTATCCCATTCCACTTTTGGATAACTCTAATAATTCTGAAATATTTTCTTACATTAAGATTAAAGTAGATTCTTTGCAACTTCCAGCCATAGCTCCCAATTCTGCCCTTTAGCCCCAAAGAAAGCAGAACTAATCCTTCTAATTGACAATTTTACATATACTTGAACATAGTTGTCATGTGCTTTCTGAGTCTTCTCATCTTCAGACTCAAAACATTTTTAGTTTCTTTAATCTTTGTATGGCATGAAGTCGAGACCCAACATCTTCCTGGATGCCTTCCTCTTTCGTAGGGACCACCAATCTGTACATAAGAATCCCTGCCAGCCACATATTGTCTTTGTTTGAAAATGTAATGTTTTCTATGTTTTATTGTATTTTTATTTATTTTGTTAAATATTTTCCAATTACATTTAATCTGGTTCAAGAACTGGAGAATGTTCCTGCAAGCAGGCAATGTGACTGACACCTCTGATCTAAGCTATTTATTAATGTTAAACCTGGAGATTGAATCACGGGTAACTATCCTTTGGATTTGGCCAGTAAACAACTTCCAAAAATCATCTTACTATATTGTTGTCTATTCTGCATTTCTCCATATTTTACATAAGAATAACATGCTACTTTATTAAATGTTTTGCTAAAATCTATCTAAACTGCGTCTTTTAGCACTACCTAGATATATTAACTTAGTAACCCTGCCAATAAAAGGAATTACAGTTGGTCTAATATGAATCATTTTTGATGAAACCATGCTTGAATTAACCATCACTTGAATAATACACTCCATTATTTTGCTAGGAATTAGAGTACTGGAAGATGTAGTTCATCTGAACCGGGAGAATTAAACTTATCAAGAAAAAGTTTATGCTTTCTTAATGTCTCCAACCAGCATGCTAGAGGCCTTCTTTACTTTCTCCTGATGTCTTGAGGGTACCAATGGAATACTTGGGGCACCCACCTTTTATCTCTCACCACCAACATTTAAACAGTCCATCATTTTTTTTCTATCATACATTTCCCTTAAAACACCTTTAACTCATGTTCTTCTAGGCTCCTCATTTATTACATAACAGCCTGCTTACACCTACCATATGTCTTTCCATTGACCTCTGTGTGATATCCATTTTCAGTTCTTCAAAAGTTATTGTTTTCTATGTTTCATAGCTTTATAGAACAAGTAGATTTTTTAAAATAAAATAGAAACCTTTTTTCTTGTCGAGGTTTAGGGCAATTAAAGGAATTTTGTGGTATTATGAAAGTAATTCAGCTCAATCTCCTCCTGTTTAATTCTAGACCCAACTCATTGTCCATTTTTACTATCTCTGCCCAGGTCTACATATTGATGTCCAAATTCTGTAAGCAGTTTATCCAAGTGCATGTCATAGACATTCTTTATCCACTAGTTTTTCCTGTGTGTAGTCCAGTCAAATTCTACATGTGTCTTTGTAGAAGTTCTGCAGTTTTCTAGGGCTTGATGTAGCCAGGATTTTGTTATCCACAAAAAAAGCATCTTTGGGACCTTGCCATCTATGAGGAATCCTTTTTCAACTTAAATTTTGCTTCACATCTCCTCCATTTCAGTGGTGAATACCTTTGGGGAGCATATGCTTCTCTGTTTTATAACTTACCTAATTTTTCTTGCAGTGTGACAAACCTTTATGTTGTTGCCTAAATCCTTCCTTGTGCATCTAAGAAACTGATATCCAGAGGAGTTTCAAGGTACTTACTCAGTTTCATATGAAATGGAAGCTTCAGAGCCATCCTACAGGTCATATAGTGAATTTGTAGTAAGGCTGAAGCAAAATTTAAAATTTTAGACCTGGAGTGGACCCTTAGAGATCATCTATCCTAGGCCTTGTTTAGACAGAAGAGGATCCACAGGAATACAGAAGTTAAAAGGGAGTTTCCCAAAGGCTCACAGTTTAGTGCAAGAGTCAGGATTAAAATCATTTCAGACTTGGAGAGAAATTATATATCACAAGTGGGTATGAAAGGAACATAATCATAATGCGAACCAGATCTGTTAATTATTTGCTCATAGTAGGTACTTCATTTGAAGTGCTAAACTGAATTATTGGCATATTTGCATAACTTGTACCTGGGTTGTTGAAATGATTTATTCAGAATTTTTTAAAGACCATTTGTATGGATGATTTGAAATGTGTTAATTGTGTTAATTACCTGGTGAAGCAAACAGAGGTTTTCTTGGGGAAAGATCAAATAATAATTACAAATTTCACCTGTTCTTTGAAAAATAGTGTCAGTAGGTTCACTGTAATCTTACAAAATGTTTTATGTAGATAAAATTTAATGTACTTTTGGCTTACTGAATTCCATTTTCGTATTATAAATTTTAGTGAATATTAACAGCAACAGTCATAGAAAATTGTCTTCCAAATTAATAAAAGAAAATACAGTCAACAGATCAATCAACAAATATTTACTAAGCATCTGACAGGTACGAGGCACTCTGTTAGGTACTTAAAATAAAAAAGACTAAAATGAAAAATCCCTGAGCTAAAAAGCAGTTTATATTCTATCAGAGTAGACAACATGGACATAAATACAAATTGGAGGGGAAAGGTACAAGCAGCCGGAGGATCAGGAAAGTCTTCATGAAGGAGGTAATGTTTAGGGACACTTTGAAGAAAAGGAATTATTTGGGTAAAGGTGAGGAAGGAAGGTCATTGGTTCTGTTTTTTATGTACTTGTAGCTCATATTTCATTCAATTTAAAAGAAAAACAAACTGCTTGTTTTTTGCAGAACAGTGTGGTAACTGTGAGTATGGAATACTATAGATATTGTTGATTTTCCTTAACTTTTTCTTTTATTATAAAGACCACTCTCTCCAGGTTCTCATTCTATCTATATGACTCCTCTTCAATTTCCTTTGCTGGATCCTCATCCAGATCTTGCCCTCTAACTATAAGTGTCCCATAGAGTTCTGTCCTGGGCCTCTTTCTCTTCTTCTGCTTCACTTGGTGATCTCATCAGATTCTGGAGTTTATTGGCTGGGGGGAAGAAGGGCAGGAGGGTGACCTGGTTGAATTAGCACTTTAGGAAAATCATTTTGGTGGCTGAATGGAGGATGAATATCTCTTTTGAGGTATATGAAAAGCAGTTAGGGATATGAAATTTGGGGTCAACAGAGGGTTTGGGGTAGAATGAAGATTTGAGAATCTAAGCAATAGAGATGGGAATTAAATCCATAGAATCTGATGGAGAGAGTGGTATCCCAAAAACCTAGAGAGAAGAAAATATTGAGAGGGAGAGCAATAATGACAAAGGTTGCAAAGAGGTAAAAAAGAATGAGAATTGAGAAAAGGCCATTGGATTTTGCAATTAAGAGATCTCTGGTAACTTTAGAGAAAGCAGCTTTGGTGGGATGATGAGGTCAAGAGATAGATTATAAGTTGTTAAGAAAAGAGTAGAAGGAGAAAAAATGGAGGCGCCTCTTGTGGACGAATGAATGATATAGACTTAACATGGGAAATAAGTAACATGTCATAAATGACTTATTTGAATAGATAAGGGTAGGAAAAATAAACTGAACTCATAGACACTAATAGTCTTTATGTACAACCTTAACTTCTCTCCTTGACTCTCATTCAGATGTTGTTGTTGTTTGTTCTTTGTTCTCAAAGAAAACCATGACATCAGGATACCATGACTTACAAGTGAATTGGATTTAAGTAAGGAAGGGCTGTGTGAAATCTCACTGTCTCCTTTGGAGTCAAGAGATCACCGCCATGATGGACAAACAGTAATGATTGACATATGGTCATTTTTTGTTTGTTCTATAACAAAGAAACATGCCTAATGGTCAGATTCTCTTTTATATGTGGTAAATGTATGCTGAAGGTACTGTCCATTGTTTTAAGAGTCATTTTCAAAGTTCTCATTAAGAGTCTACTGTAGTTTATTCTTATGCCTCAGAAAGGAAGTAAGGTAAGCAACTTAGTATAGCCTGCAAGATCTTTGTTTGTTTTTCTTAAAGCATACGTGCTTCTTTTATTTTTTTTTTTTTTCCTTACTGGGGATTCTACTAGTGACATTTTTTACTGTCATTGTATTTGGAGCCCAGAGGTCCCATGTGACCTTGATAAAACAGGATTATTCCATAGGGTGACAAAACTGATGGACTATTTTGTAAAATTAATCAAGCCAGACACACGCGCCAACTACATGTAGTACAAGTAAATATAAACTTGGCTAGAACCAGATTAATTGAATGCAAACAAATGAATGCATTAGAAATTTTTTAACACTTTTTTTTTTAATGGTACCATTCCCATAGCAGGAAAGAGCTAGACCTTTTCACCACATTTAATCTCCAGGATATCTGAGATGAGAAAGATGTGTCTTAGTACCCTTCTCTATGAAGAAAGACCATTAAAACTATTAAGAATCTATCTCTGGGCAAGTGCCTTGGCACAGGTTAACTCAGAAGAAGCCTTTCTTAAAGCTTTGTCCAAATCTTCTTCCATCTCCTTTTAAGAATGTATTGTCAAATCCGAATGATTTTAGTCTGGATAATTAGTTCCATTTTCCTTGTTAGTAAATATAAAGGTTTTTAAACTGTGGTTTTTCTAGATTCATTGAATTTAAGCATCTTTTTCTCTCATTAACTTTATGATTAACTTGTTAACCTCAATAGTCTTATACTTAAAGCTTAACTTTCCCTATTTTTCCTAAACTCCATTTTAGTCAAGTATGTCTATTTGGTATCCTTTCTTTAGTCCTTAAGCAATAAAAAATGTCCTTGCTCCTTCTCTTTTACATAGTATCTTGGTACCTTTATTCATCTAATATATGTATTTGTTCAATATACATGCATAATGTATGTATACATATGTGTCTGTGTATGCAGCTATTTTTATATTTCCAATCACATTCTTTAAAGGCCTTAACTCATATACCCCAACCTTATCTGTGCTTGTTTTCCTTTAATCTTTTCTCCTAGCCACCTTCTCCATACAAGCAAGCAAAACTATTTACTGACAATACAAGAAACTTGTTCTCTTTTGCATTTTAAGCTGTCAGATTTCCCACTGTCTAGACATGAAAAGTCTTTTCTTCTTGACTTCATTAAGTCGCTTTTGTAGCTTTCCCTTCTATTTGTCAAGATACATACCTTTATTTTAAAACTATTTAGAGCAGGGTGTGGTGGTACACACTTTTAATCCCAGCTGGTGAGGAGGCTGAGATTGGCAGATCTCTTGAACTCAGGAGTTCTGAGTTATAGTGGGCTGTCAACACTAAGTTCAGCAGCAATGTGGAAAGCCTTCAAGAGTGGGGAGCCATGTAATACTCATGAATAACCTCTGCATTTTTGAATGAGATGAAGAGAGCCAGTCTTTAAAAATAAATATGCCTTGAGGCGACTAGGTGGTGCAGTGAATAGAGCACCAGCCCTGGTGTCAGAAGGACCTCAGTTCAAATCCAGCCTCAGGCACCTAACATTTAATAGCCTTGTGACCTTGGGCAAGTCACTTAACCCCAATTGCCCAGCATTCCCCCCTCCAAAAAGCCAAAAGAAATTGAAAAAATAAATATGCCTAGAACTCACTTTTGTCCTTTAAGTCTTCACAAACTGACCTCCTAGCTATCTCATGCCCGTCCCTTTAACAATATTCCTTATATATAAACATATAGTTCTTTATAGCCTTTTTTTAAACCACTTATGTCCATATATTTTCCTACCGTATACATTCTTATTTCCTTGTTCATGCATATTTGTGGAGAAACAACATCATATTAGTTGGAATAAGAAGACCGTGCTCAAGTCTTGACTCAGCCAAATACAGTTACTAAACATTTATTAACTATCTGACTTTTGGCAGGCCACTTACTTCTCTGAGAATCAGCTTCCTTATTGGTAAAATAGGGCTAATAACACTTGTACTACTTACCTAGAGTGGTTATTGTAAGGAAAGTGCTTTGTAAACTTTAATAGGTTTTATAAATGGAAGCTATTATGGCATCCTACAACATTCCACATAGTGGCCAGTTAGTGTTGGTTGACAACAATTTATGTTTGTGCTATGTGTCTTGTAAACTTATAGAGAAGAAAATTATATTTCTTTAAATTGTGCATTTCTTTGAATCAAATACATCATTCACATGGGTGATTTTGGTGGTGACTTTGTAATTAAAATTTTAAGAAAACCTAAAATTAATCAGAGTACTTGGAAGTGATTTTTAAAAAACTATTTACTAGAGTATTTATATTCTAGTTGTACAAGTTGTTTCAATGTTAATATTTACAGTGATTCTCTTACCAAAAACACTTAGTAAAAAAAATTCTTTTATATATTTGTGCTTTACATAAAAAGTTGTTACTATCAATGATAATTATCATTGCATTAGGTTGGAAATATTGAGGAAATCATCAGTGCTTGGAAAATAATGCTATTTGTTATAGTCTACCTTTTCCTCTTGCCAGCTTTCCCCCTTCCATCTAACCCCACCTACCACATACATGACTCTATCATAATTAAAACACTCTGGGTAATGGAGCTTAGAGCAAACTCATTCCTGTCACATTTGAGTGAGTTCTGCCCAACCAGCCATCTTCTTTAGCTGTCTTTCTTTTTTTTTTTTTTTCTGACCTGGCTGTATTTGTGGATTGTTGCTTTTGGATTACCCTGGTCACCTCTGGGTTAAGGATCTCAGCTTGATTAGCCTTTTCATTACCCCTTTCATATCTTTATGTCAACTACTGGACTGTGACTGATTTATGTGCCCTGACTAGCCCTAGTGACACTGCCTTGTGGGGGAGGAGCTTTTACAATAGCTAGAATTTGTAGATCTCAGTGTATTCCTACACCTTAAATGTTTCTTGTCTTGCTTACAAATAGCCCTCATATGTAAGCCATTCTCTGCATCTCTCCAGTCTTTTATTGTTATTTTGCAACAAGCATAGTTGCAGAGGTTAGTTGTGTACTAGGCATTTATTATTGGTAGTCCTATCCTACTTTTAATGCCAAACATAATTTTAGGGTATGTTTAAGATACAAATCAAATAGCCAGGTGTATGTCACATATGGGAGAGGTATAAATCCCAAAATTACAGGTCATTGTATAATACTACCTTGCTGTTGACTCAACTTCATTTGTAGCTTGCTGTGTTATTTTGTTTGCAAGTTTCCTGATAGACATAATTGGCCATATTGGTTATAATCATTGCAGTGCCTGTTCTCTAGGTATCAGAATTCAGTGATGGTTTTCAGTTTTACTCTGCCACTGAACAGTCTTGGTTGGTGATTTCCTAGTATAGTTAGAATGTGATTTTTTTTTTCCTTCAGATTAATAATACGCTGTGCTGCATCAGGAAATCTTTGAAGAAGACTCCATAGTTAGCACTACCCTCCAAGGGAAAAAAAAAAGCAAAACAGTTGACAAGCAGCATTGATTATAGCTCTCCATTGCTCATAAAATCTAGACTCTACTATGACCACAGTTGACCATCTTCAGTTTTCTCTTACATAAATTTAATTTTACTTCATGTGGTCAAACTTGTAAGAATGGCTTATCTTTTTAACTAGTATATTTGTGAATTAAATGGTATAGCCAGATGTCAAAATATTTAATTATGCAAAGACTTATTGTTGAATGCCCCCTATTCAGATTCTTGTGTTTTAAAGATTCTAATTTTCTTCTACATTTTATTTCATGCCATGAGAATTAGTAAATTTGATATTAAAATAGCAGGTTGTAATGGTCATTATTTCTCCTACAGTAGGAATTTGAATCCAATTGGCCTTCCAAGAAACTTGTCCAAATAGGATCCAAGTACAGGAATTAGGAACAGTAAGGCACTGTAAGGTACAACTGAGGATGCTCATTTTACCTTTTCAGTGATTGCATTTTACCCACTGAAAGGTGTTTAGCATGTTTAGGAAAATCTAATAAATGCTTCTTAGATAATGTTTAATCCATAGTGAGTGGGATCGATTTCTCTACATTAGCCTTATTCTGACATGGTATACTTGAGTGGTTTTCTTTCTGTTGGAGAGGGAAAAAAATCTATTGTACTTGAAAGATTTAAGCTTTCATCTTTTGCAGCTTCTACACCTTCTTTCAGACTCAGCTAATCTTGTTAATCACAGTTTGAATATGTTTTTATACACCATTGTTGGGTGTGAATAGGGTACTGAATATGGAGGAAACAGAGCCAGCTATTCAGACTGCCACAGATCTTTCTGCTTCTGGGACTGCTGGCTGAGCATTTATAAAACCCCTCTAGTCATACTTTGTAGTTCTCTCCACACCTGTCATTTTATTCTACTCTTTGATATGATATGACTTAATCCATTTTCTACAACTGGGCAGTATGCTGGTTGGAGAGAATTCATACTTTAAGACATGATTGCAATTTGGGGTTTTTTGTTTTAATTGCTATTTTTTTAAAAAGAATTTTGCTATTTCTAACAACTAGTAAGAGTTCTCTCTCTCTCTCTGTCTCTCTCTCCTGTCTCTGTCTCTTTCTCTTTCCTTCAGTGTGTGTGTGTGTGTGTGTATGTGTGTGTGTGTTTGAATGAAATTGTCCTACCTGTTTTCTGAATTTTTGTCTTTGGACTCAGTACATGAAATAATATTATTCTAAGATCTAAAGCTACATTTTTAAGGAAGGTAAGATGTATTTATGGTACTGGAATTGTGGCACTGGAATTAACCATGGTTGACCTGTCACAATCATAGACATTAGATTATCATCATTGTTATTATGCAAAAATAATTGATTTGATGAATTATTGCATTTGAACACAATACATTTTGCAAGGAACTCAACTATTTTTTCTATTTGTTTTTTTTTTAAATAACTGTAGGGAATAGAAAAGAAAGATGAGGAGAAGGAATACCAAAAGAAAGATGAGGGTAGTGACTTTAAAAATATCCATTCAATTAAAACTGCCATATTAATTTCACGTATTATAAAATAACTTTAAATTACTATTCTTGCTGGTTACTGGTTTCCACTTCTCAAATCACAGGTTCTTGCAACCATATGTTTTAATGAGGGAGGAGCAGATAATAATAATAATAGTTAACATTTCTGTATCATTGCATGCCAAGCATTGTACATTGCAATTATCACCTCATTTGATCCTTACAACAACCTTGGGAGATAAGTGCTACTATTATCACTGTTTTAGAGGTAAGGAAACTGAGACAAACAGTAGTTAAGTGACTTGCTCAGGGTCACACAACTAGTAAGTTTCTGAGACTATATTTGAACTCAGGTCTTTCTTATTCCAGGCCCAGTGTTCTATCCATCTATCTGCCCCAGATAATACAGAAGAGATCATTGGTCAATAAATAAACTTGAGAAATTAGAAAGATAAATGTGATATTTATCTGCAGCGAGGCATCCTGAAAGTGACAGACAGCGACACATACCTAGCCAGTCAAACTACTGCCATTGTCTTTAGTATCAGCTTCTCTTAAACCTGGGTGGAATCATCCCCAGATCCTGAGCCCAAGTGCCTTAGAAATCACACTTCTCTCCAGACCATTGGCTTTGCTTCTACCTCAGCCTACTCAGCTGGCATAGAGAAGAGTATCCAAGTCCATTACCAACTGCCAACCATCTGCCATCCATGAGAAGGAAAGCCTAAGAGCTTTGGGAGTGATAATGTACCCCAACCATCATCATCCCTGCTTCTACCCTGTCCCCACAGCCATCATCAAGGGGACCAATCTCTGCGTAACTGCCTCAGTAGGTGCTGCATCTCCTGCTATCTCAACAGCCTTAGCTGCTGAAGACCCTGAAAAGACAATACATGCCACCAAAGTCTTTGATACTGTCAAATACTTCCATGTCTCAAATGGATAGATATGATTTTAGCAGTGGAAGTTACATTAGATAAGATGCATTCCTATCTGCTTTGCCTTGGCATCCTCTGGACTATTGGGCCTTTCCATCCTACTTGCAGTTGGAATCCCCTTTATTATTAGTCTTCCCACCTCCTTCTGCCACTCAGCACACATGAGCATTCATGCACACACACACACACACACACACACACACACACACATTAAAATGGGAATTCTTTGAGAGCAGAAACTGCCTTGTTTTTTTCTTTGCATCCTTAGCACTTAGCACCATTCTCTGCACATAGCAAGTACTTAAGTACATTCATTCGTTCATATGTTTCATAAAATAACTTGGTAGAGCTAGAAAACTTAAGAAGGAGAATAAAAACAAGAAGAGTATAGAAGATGATTTTGTTGAGCCTTTGTACTGACTGCAGTGAAAAACTCAAAGCAGGAAGTGAAAAGTGGGTCATTACTTTAGCTGTTTAATAACTAAAAAATTCAGTTCCATTCTTCTTTTGTATATAAGGAAATATGTGAAGTTACATAAGATATTTAGCAAATATAGAAATAGCCTCTAGTATTTATGCTTAATTCATATCCTTCTTGCTTTTTATGTTTCATATATTTTCTACAGAAACTACTTATACTTTTATATATAAAGTTTAGTTTTAATTGAGATAAGGACTAATGAAAACTGTATGCTGTTACTAATAGAACTCTGCTATAGTTAAGTTTATGCCTCTTTTTAGTGCACTTATCTCACTTTACTTTCTATTACAATTGTTTGTCTTATATCCAATACTAGATTTTAATCTCCTTGCAAAGTGTCTTTTTTATTTACATTTGTGGGAAAGTTTTGGTGCTTAGTGTTTTAATTGAATGAGGAGACAATTTAAAAAAAAAAAAAAAATAAAAATGTTTCAAATAGTTTCATTGAATATGTTTTTAAAAGTTAAACCTAAACAGATTCAACATATTTGCTTAATTAAAGATACCTGATTTATAGATATCCAAATATCTTTTTTTCTCTGTGAAAAAAATGTTATATTATTTTACACAGTGATACATTTCAGAGTGAGAGTAGTGGTTACTATATTTTTTATACTCTGATGAATCTGTGTTGTAATAAAATTATTTAGGTAAACCTACATAAGGATGAACAAAAGCATGGGATTAGAAGCACCAGAAGAGAAGGTGAAGCATTGTTAAGTCATCCATAAAGGATGATGATTACAGCATACAGCTGCTTTGGGAATAATTGTAGGGAAGCAAAGGGAACATTCTTTTAACGTCTCAGTCTTACTGTAAAGAATTCTCTCTGTGTAACAGCTTAAAGATTGTTGGGTGCAAAAGGTAGTCAGAACTTTGGATTAGCAGCAGGTAGGTGGTGCACTGGTAGCAGGCTTTGAAGAATTCTCTACTCAAAATGCAACCTATCCAACAGCAGTAAAAATCTTTCATAATATTCCGAAAAGACTACTTTGTATGTATTTTTAAAAAAAAATTTTTAAGTTCGCAAAGGTTGTTATTCCAGCATTCCTTTTTGAATATTGACATCTATTCTCTCTGATCATTCTTTGTTATGTCTCAACAAACTCTTGATAATATGTATGTGCTAAGTGCAAAGATTTGCTTTTGCAATTTGAACATTTTTAAATTAAAATAACTCATTCTGAATGTATTGATTTACACATCTATATGTCAGTATTAAGTTGAGAGAATTTTCCAATAAGTTAAGAAGATCTGCTAAGGCAGGTTAAATTCACTGCAGTTGAATTTTTTCTTATCTGTTTTTGTTCATCTGTCTCTTATTCTTCATGACAATATTATTTTCGAGGATTTTGTCAGCAGTTTAACAAAAAATATCAACCTATTTGGAACTCAAAGTAAAATTCATCTGAATAAATTATAATTTGGTAGACTTTAAACTTTTTATTTCTAGTTTTGGCTATTTTTTTCACTCAATACTTTGTAATAAAGCTTTTCTTTAGTCTTTGCGATATTTGCATTTATGTGATTTTTTTTTCATGAAATAATATCCCTATGTGTTTGCATCTGTTAGATTCTGTATTAAAAATATATTCAAATAAGTCAGGTGTTAGCTACTATGAACTTATATAAAAGCAACATTAGACTGTTTCAGCATATTAAAATATGTAGATTTCCATAAGGGGGCTCCCCTTTTCACTAGAGCCATGGTTTGCCATAGTTAGAAAATGTATGACCAAAAAGATCATTTTAACACTGGGATTTTACAAGATATAACTATATGCATGTTGGCATCTCTTGACTAACCAAGAGTATCATTTCTCATGTCCTTAGGGTGACAGAAGCACTCAGTCTCTCTGTTCATTCACCCTAAGAAGGCAGAAGGCGATGCATTTGATTAACCAAGTGATGCTGCTGCACGTCCATTGATTTACAGAGTAGATGATAATTTTGCATAGGTTTTTCAAGCTGACAGAAATCAGCCCTTGTCTATTATATTACATATCATTACTCTGAAGTTAACTGATAAACTGAGTCTTTATAGACATTCATAATGTTGGAATAAATGTGTCACATAGGAAAAGTTTGGGTGATAGTGTTTTGTTTTGTTTTAATACTGAGATATTTAAAAAGTAAAAAAAAATATGATATGCTCACGTACAAGGAAAATAGAAATTTGTTAGCATTTTTTTATACTTAATAAGTTGAGATAGACAGAACTATTTAGTGGACTTCATCAAGATGGGTCTCATTTCTGCCTGCTTCATTGAATCATTTCACAAATTTCAGAGACTCAGATCTGTGTTTTGGCTTTGCTATTTCCAAAGGGCAGCTGGTAATTGCTGTCTGTTCAGTAAAAATTTTACATTCATAGCCAGTATTTTCACAGATGGTTTATAAAATTTAACTTTAGGCACTCTGGTGTCTTGGTAACTAGTCATTGTATAACAGAAAAGTTTTAAGTAAAATCTATATAAAATAATTATAATTCAGTATTCACTTAATTTAAATTGAAATGCTTTGGTCTAATTTGAGGATTTGGAGTAAACTGCCTTTTTTTTGTTTTGCCATTTTTTAAAAGGCAGGACATATACTATGAAATATGAATGCAGATTTCACTATTAAAATACTTAAATTGTTCTTAAATATAAGCTATCCCTAAAGTAAAATCTCTTTGAAAGAGAAAAAAAAAAGATAATACACATGAAAAAATGATTACACAAAGTCAACATAAATATATGTGTACTGGGAATTTTTTTTAACATTTTGATTTCATCAAACAAAAGTGTTTGATTAATTTTTGTCATCACTGTATCTTCATTATATTCACTGTTGTTCTCTCATTTAGAATGTAAAGGTTATACTCAGTTTTTATTCAGTTCAGTTTTGGGAGAACAGTTCAATCCATATTTGTAACAATATTGTATGTCTTTTTAAAATAAATTCTTTTAAGAAGTGTGTGATTTGAGGGATTCCTTTACCCTTCTCCTCCCCACCTCAGTCTTCTTTTTGTTCATAGACAGTTACAGGTTGATATTGTTATTGTGCTGTTAAACTGATAAGTGTAACCTGTTATGTCAAATACCTTAGAAGTAGTTTATGTATTTATCTATTAGTTCATATTAACATTTGTTGGTCTAAGATTTATAGCAGTTCATTCCACATAGTATATATCAAGGGTTTTTTCCCTCCTAAACTTTCTGCAGCAAAAATCCAAACAGCAATGTTGGCTATATACTCAGTCATCTGCTTAATCCTTATCCCCTTCGCATTGTCAATACCCATCTAATTCCACTTTAACAACAGTAATTGGCTGATGGAGTAGAAGATATAGATTTGTTTTCCTGATGACTCCTTGACTTTTTTTCCTCTGGTAATATTAATAGAATTCCAAATCCGTACTGGTGTGATCATGTCATGAGTAGGTCAACAGTCATGTCAAGGTCCTATTGGAAACCTCATAGCCAACATCTTAATTTAGACTTAGCTATCTTTTTCTCTTGTATGTGCAATTGTAAGCAGTTCTTTCAAGTCCCAGCTCTCATTTCATTATAACAGATTTCATTTTATTCAACGGGAGGTAGTTCTGCATGTGAATTATTTGGACTCACTATAATTTATTAAATACAGTTGTTTAAAAATATATTTTTCCTTTTTAGAAGTTATTTGAGGAATTTAAAGGAAAAAGAAAAACATGTTTCTTTTATTTCAACTGTATTTTGTTTAGACTTATGAAATTTAAAATGATGACATGTAAAAAATTATGGGGAACATTAAGTCCCAGAAGACAGAGGTGGCAAGATGTGTGCTTAAATACCATCTACTTTTATATACAAACTGCATGTGGCCAGTGTTTTGCTTATATTTCATTTCAGATGCTTCGAGAAAAGCATGCAATAAAGGTAACTAAGAAATATAAAATATTTAACCTCAGTGATAATTTAATGATAGAGTTCTAAAGAATCCTTAATATAGAAGTATTAAAAACATTACTTTTTCTTTCCCCTAAAATAATTGTGATTACTAAAAATAATTCTATTATCCTAGCATTTCTGTATGTAAGGGCATTTCAAGGAATTGGAGAAAACACAATAAATATGCCTTTTTGTTAATAATTGATTATTATAACCTAGAGTTATTAGCATCACGTTTGAAGAACTGAGAAGCTTGGAAGGATATTAGCAAAAATGAAGAGAATTAAAAATCTAATTATTGTCATTTTTAGCCTTAAAGACTTTGGAGACAAATTCTGAAGGGAGTTGGACAGACACTACAAAAAACTTAATTCTGATCACTCTTTTAAGCTATTATGTTTTGTTATATTTATTGCTTGAAAAGTTGGTTATTACTTGGTGTAGAATCATTTACACTGCAAAAATATTTTCCTCATGTTAGCTAAAGCATATATAGAGGCTATCCACATCTAATATGAGGTATTTATTATCGTACTAAAAGGTTTCTGGTATTGACATTTATATATTTGGAAGTCCAAGACAGTCAAATTGGAGAACACATAAAATTTCAGTAACAGTTCTTCCTATTGAATGTATCAGCTATTAACAACAGTTTATATAAAATTTAAGCCATATGACATCTTGACCAATAAATCCCATAGATACACAAAATTAGCTATGTTGTCATTAATTAGCTCCACTATTATTAATTTTTTGTCTTTATTCATTAATAGCATTTACTTATTTTGCAAAATAGCTTAGTGATAAAAAAAAATCTAGCTAAATTGGCCCTACTTTATCTGAAAATTAAACATATTTTATTTCTCTAATGAGATCAGTGCTTATGACGCACTTTTTTATTTAGTAATTTATTTAGTAATGATAGTTATAGTACTTTCCAGAGGACTAAATGAGAGGAAAAAAATAAGAATTAAGGAAAGGCACCATGATGCAGAAGGAAAAAGCACAGAGTTTGGCACTATTTAACATTATAACTTTGATCAAGTGATTTAGTCTTTTTGTCTCTATTTCCAAATTTATAAAAATGGATGATCTTTGAGACATCTGCTATCTCAAAAATTATATGATTTTGAAGCAAAAAATTCATAAATAAGATCTGTATACTAGTTCCAAGCTTCAAAGCAAGTTTCTTTTGTCTTACATGAATATTCAAAGTGTAAGTGACATAGTCAACATACCTCTTTACATAGCTTTTGTAGAGCTTTTTGAGGAATGCAAGGCACTTTGCAGATATTACTTCATTTTATCCTCATAAATCAAGGGGGAGGTGGGACAGGTTGCTATATGATTATCCTCACTTTACAGATGAGGAAACTAAGGCAGAGAGTTAAGTGACTTGTCCAGGATTACACAGCTAGTGAATGTCTGAGGTGCAGTTTGAACTCAGCTCTCCCTGACTCCAAGTCCAGTACCATATCCACTCTAACATCTACCTGCTTTTTACATTTAAGTCACTTTCATGTGTGTCAAGGGACAGACTTTAGCTCCACAGAGTCCTGCTGGTGTTATCCACAAGGACCTTATTCCATACTATATGTACTGTAAGGAGCTCTACCAGATTAAGACAAATCCTAAAGATTTAGAAGATCCCCAAGGAAATAGATTACCTCCAGGCTCCTCCTAAGACTATCCTGAGCATCCTGGTCTCAACTTTTATTTCTTATCTTCAGAGTTTACCTGTCTCAACTACCTCTTAGTGAACCATTCACCTAAAGAATTTGATTGAAATGACACAAATATACCATTACCCACCTATATTGTCCTTCTTATTCACAGATCATTGCTAAGAGTGATCATTATTGGTATTAACTATAATTTCTATTTTGGAGTCAACAAAACTATCTTGATTTTTCTTTTTCTCTATATCTTTCCTTTGGGGGGAGACTGAGGAGTATCAGTTTCATCATATATAGTTTCTGAAAAGGCGATCAGTCGTCTCATGTATCATACAAATTAAGCAATCTTATTTAGGCAAATCAGTAATTGAATTTTGACCATAACTTGTTCTTTATGTACTTGAATCAGGCAATTAACATTATTTAAACATATTTCTGTAGTATAATTAACAGCCAGAATAGGTTGGTCCCAAAAAGGACATCTACCAGTTTTGACACTGAGAATTAATTACAAGTGAAAAGACAGATTTGTGCTCCGGCTAGAATTAGCTAGCAGTTCAAAACATAGCAGTCACCTTGGAATCTTATAACAAAAAGTGACACCCTTTCTTTTACTATGGACTAGATATAGCTTGTGAAGTTTATTTAGCCAAATCAGCTGCTTGTCAGCTCCATCTATTCAGTTTAATTAAATTTAGAAAATAGTTTTTGGTTTCCTTTGACTATTGCAACATTCATGGTTATTGAATAATAATAATTCACCCTCATCCTTAAAAAACACATTTTGTGTGTGTTTGTGTCTAAATAGGTCAGATAGTTATCACAGCTCATTCATTCTAAGTGGGAAAGGGTGACATTCAACCTAACATTTCTACCCACTTTTAAATGTAGTGAAGTTTCAAAAGAATATCCCTTTTAATTAAAGAGCTGAAAACTGTATTAGTCCTTTGCATGACATATCTCAGACAAAATGCTGGCACTGTATTTTCCTGATGTTCTAAGTGAGCACAATTTTTTAAAATTCTTTTAATGCAAGTTTACTCATTCCAAGACAACAAAGACCCCCTCCAAATGTCTTACGTTGGTTAATACAGAGAAACATTGTGATAGTGGGTTAATTTTGAGTGCACAAAGAGCTATTGGAGGGTACAGAGAGGGCATCTGGTGGATAAGCTTTCAATATGATGAGAATGATAACAGATCTGCCACTTGTGCAAAAGACAAGGAATCTTTTACAGTATTTGACTTTTAAAAGTGTGTCATTTTATTTGTTTTTTTTTTTTTAAAGCATATTTTAGATAAATGGAGTAAGAGATTTAACATGAGAACATTCTTTCATTGTGGCATCTTCAACTAAAAACACAACTAAGATATTTCTGAGTTTCTCAGTTTCAAGATGTTTAGGCCACTAAAAACACAACTAAGATATTTCTGAGTTTCTCAGTTTCAAGATGTTTAGGCCAATCCTGTGTCTGTTTTAAACTAAAGCATAAATGTGTATTTTCAAAGTGGAAGATTGTGTGTGTGTGTGTGTGTGTGTGTGTGTGTGTGTTGGTGATTTTGAGTATTTGGCTATTTAATTAGTGCTAATATAATTTACTGTTTAATACTTTTTGATTTTTAAAGAAAGTTGTTCAATTGTGACTGTGTTACCATGGATTATGTTCAGATACCTGAAATTAACATCCTGACCCTAAATCAGTTCAAGCCATTCCAGTCATGGGGGACAGCTTGTACAAAGTCATAAAGATGGGAGATGGGATGGCATGTGTTAGAAACAACTGGAATGACAATCTGACTGTGCCAGAGAGTGCAGGAAAAGTATAATCATGCTGGAAAAGTAGATTGGGGTCAGATCTATAGAGTTTTAAAATCCAAATAGTAGAATTTTATCCTAGAGGTAATAGGGAAGAAATGGAATTTCTTACTATCTGACACTAGAGAGAAGATTATAGAGCAGTAGTAGTCATCATCATCATCATCATTGTCATTGTAGTAGTAGTAATAGCATTGATATAATACTTATAAGGTATGCAAAATGTTTTACAAATCTTATTTGATTCTCACAACAAACCGGGGAGGCAGGTGCTACCATTATTCCCATTTTTTTTAAATTAAATTTTATGTTTATTTCTAGTTTACATCATTCATTTCCACAAGATTTTGAGTTACAGATTTTCTCCCCATCTTTCTCCTACCCACCACCCCAAAACAGTTATCCCACTGTATACCCCCTCCCCCAGTCTGCTCTCCTATATCCTCCCCCATCCCTCCTCCCACTTTCCAGTAGGGCAAGATGGATCTCC
>CM053586.1:270093836-270113961 GCA_028646515.1 Pseudochirops corinnae
AGGACCAAAGAATATTCAAGATAAGCCCCTGTGTTAAACTTAAGTAGTATTCTGTTTTAAAGTCTACCAGGTATGGTAGAAGTTTATACATATTTTTCATTATCAAGAACTTTCCTGCTAATTTTTTTAGGCCAAATTTGCAAGCTTCAGCAAAGATAAACTATTTTGATCAATAGTAAAATATACAGAACAATGAAGATGCTCTTATGGGGTGTTAAATATGACATTTATCATAAAATACATTTTGACATTTTGTAGTTAAGATTATAGTAGTTTTCTATTATCTGTATTCCTTTTTTAAAAAATATTAAAGGCAATTTATTGTATACTGATGGAACAGCATGTGTAACATAAAGATACGAAATTACTGAAGATCCTACTGCCATTTCAGAATAAGGATTTCAAGTCTGATTCATGCTGCATTAAGATTTATATCATTTTGGAGATTGCATGTTAATAATGGCTAATACTCTCACCATAAACATAAGTTCTGGAGAAAAAGGCATGACAATTTCCCCACGTAACAGCAAAGTAACCAAAAGCTTTCAAGAGAACAAAAAATATCAGCTTGAACTACCAAAAGTATACCAAACAGTGTAAAGCCATATTGTTCCTCAGCATGAAGTGATCAGATATCTGCCTAAAATGATGGACAGCTCTGGCCTAGTGAACAGGCAAAAAAACCCATTTACTCTCTGCCAGATGGGACCAACTGGACGCTTCAGCACAAACAACTCATCCTTCTTCGGACCTTCTTGTCCAGCTCTTGAGCTAGTTCCAGCTGATAATGATGGATATCAAGGCTACAGCAAAGTGGGTGACAACAGCAGCCTTGTTATAGCTGCCAGTCTTTCAGTCTTGTCATTATTACACATTGAAGATTTATTTGAGTTTATTGTTGTGCACTGGGTTTAGCCATTTGCAATTCATCACCTACTACAGAAAGTTCAAGATAGTGGCCGTAGCTATAATTGCCACCTCCACCTGCTTCTGGAAATTATGAGGTCAGTGCCTAGGGCAGTCCAGTCTTTACTGAGCTCTACATGTCATGACAGCCATCAGTGAGTGCAAAATATCAGTTCCTACCTACATTTGGTACCATTTCTTTAGAAATTACCTAATATGTTATTATTCAGTAATTGACTTAAATTTAGCAATAGCATAACATGCACTATGGCAAAACATTGAATTGTTGGCATGGCAGGACTGAAGTAATGAAACTATTAGAACTCCTACCATTTGAATAGTAATGTTGCTATTGTAAAGTGCTATAGTTATTATGTGCTGATTCAGTAATGCAGAAACCCATTAGCAAGGCTCATTTTCTTTATATAATCTGTTACAACCTAATCTTCAAAAAATCGAACTAGTATTTTGACAGAATTTTCACTGTAGTTAACTCAAATATCAACAAGAAATCATTTAATTTCTACTTAAGAGAAATTTAATCCATGCAGTGTGGATTTGAACATCACTACAGTATGATTGTGAGAAAAAGTCGATTGTAAAAGAAAGCATCTATTGGCTGAACATTAAATCTTAAGTCGGCAATAGATTTTTAAAAATTACATATTTCATTATTTGTGATAAAGCACAGAGTTGGAATGCTTTTGTGAGATTCTGTCTATACTATTAGCTAGCATTCAATATACCCCACAAATTACTTCAAAGTTCAGGAGTCTATATAATTCTAATATATATAAACATCTGATTCATTTATTAGTCTATACATTATATACAGTATTTAAAAGTTTATGATAATGAATATTTCCCCTCATGCCCCTAGATCTAAATTGGCACTGTTATATTTGTTTTTCATGATGTTACAGGCACTCTGAATTTACTGAAATAGGTATTTTGTTTTTTCATGCCCTGTTTAAAAATCAACCTGACAAATAAGGTAGAACTAAGTTTGGAGTTAATGGAGTACAAAAGACAACTGTTTATAAAGATTGCTTATTCTATTTTATTTTTCTACATCCAACAGTAGCCAATGAAACTGTTGAAACAAAATTAAACCAAGGATCACAGTTCTAAGTAGAAAATTCTGTTCTAAGTTCTCATCTGGAAAAGTGTTTCATTGATGTGTCTCAATGGTTGAAACTGTTGAAACAAAATTAAACCAAGGATCACAGTTCTAAGTAGAAAATTCTGTTCTAAGTTCTCATCTGGAAAAGCGTTTCATTGATGTGTCTCAATGGTTTCCTACCAAAACATTTGAGAAGTTAGAAAAGATTTGGAGTTAGAGAAGATTTCTGTGTGTGTGTGTGTGTGTGTGTGTGTGTGTGTGTGTGTGTGTGTGTGTCCCTCCAGAGTGAGAAGAGTAGGTCTAAAAATCTGGAAGTGGGAGGAAAAGGGCATGCAATGCCATGTCTTTTCCACTGTATACTCAAAGGCCACAGTAGGGTAACAAACAAAAAATCCCAGGTTCTTTCCAGTAGGATGGCTGACTTGTCTCCCTGCAGTCATTACAGGTTCTAACTTACATATCAGAAGGCTAGGTGAGAAAAGAGGTGTTCACTCTCCTTTTCCCTTTCTTCATAGGTTAGCCTAAGGAATGACCTATACCAAACTTTTTTTGTAGGCTTTTTATTACAAACTATTATTCCTTTTAACAAGGAAAGAATGACTGTTTCAAATTCTATTCAACATTCCCCTCCCTTCCCCAATCACTCAGATAAAAGCAAAATCTTAACTTGTGCAAAAGAGTGAATCAATCATCCAACAATCTTTTATTAAGAATCTATTATAAGCCAGGGAAAGTGCTGGATGTTGGGGATTAAAACACCAAAGTGAAATAGTTCTTCACCTCAAGAAGCTTATATTCTACAGTGAAGATCAAATATAAAGTTCCATATTTGGCACTTAAAGCACTTTACCTGTCCCTTTCCTACTTTTCCAGACCTCTTACACTTCACCCCCTTGGCTAACTTCATGATGCAGTTACACTGACCTGCTCACTTCTCTTTAGGCTCGGTGCTCCATCTCCCATTTCTGTCCTTTGGCACTGGCTGTTTCCCACACCTGGAATACTTTGCCTGTCAGTTTTCCCTGGAGTCTCTTAGGTTCCAGCTCAAATTCCACCTTCTGTAGAAGTTCATTTTATTGCATGCCCCCCCCCCCCGGCCCCGCAAATCCCCAAATATTTATAAAATACATGCAAGGCACTTGGGATTGATGTGAGGCAATAGTAGCTATAGAGGCACAATCAAGAAAGACAAAGACCTGATAAAGGATACGGCATTTAATCTGAATACCTTGGGATTCTAGGGAAGCTAGAAGAGAGCTAATACAATGGCTTAGAGAATTAGGATAAAAAAAATCTCAACAAGGTAGAACTAAGAAGACTAAAACCTAGAAGATGGAATTTAATAAGGATAAATATGATCTTAAAAATAACACCAACAGCAAAGGAAAGATGAAACATGTCAGAATTCTAAATAAAAAAAGATTGCGGTGGGTGTTGGTGGACTGTAAGCTTAATATGAGTGGGGTAAAATATAATTTTTTTTCAAAAGCTTAATAAAAGTAGGAAATAGGAACAGAAATGGATAAAGTAATTTTAAGCTACATAAATAGAAATATTGCCCAAAAGAAGGATGACAGTCACAGGAAATCAGATTTTGACTCAGAATAAGGAAGAACATCCAAATAATTACAGTTGTCAAAAATAGAATTATATGTGTCAGTAAGTAGTGAGCTTCCTATCACTATTAGAGGTGTTCAAAGAGAGGTTAGAAAAAAGTTTTTTGGAAACGTTATAGAAAATATCCCTGCTTCAGACAGGCCTTAGACTGGATGATCTTTAAAGTTGTTTATAATGCTAAGATACTAAACAAACAAAATCCAGGAAACCATAGTTGTTTTTTTTTTTTTTAAATCAAAGAAGTATTTATTAAAACTGTATGGTTTAAAATGATTCAACCAATTTTAAAATCACAAGACTTTCTGGAAAGAGAAAAAAAGATTCTGTTCAAGTTTAAGCAAGGTTGATGGCCAGCAACAGAGTTAATGAGTTCCATAAAATTCTATGATTTTGTCATTTTAAGATATTCAAATTTAATATCTTATAATAATTGGGAGATGTATTAAGCAGTTTGAAAGTCAAAATATAATTATACATTATACAACAGAGATATTTCATTCCATCTTGTAATTTCTTGTTTTAAGTAAGTAAGTATATACTGGCTTTTAACAGGACAGATAAAGTTTGAGTAAACAAAGAGAAATATTTTATAATAGAGAAGCTGTAGTCTGTTGTATCAGCAGCACTACAGATGCTATTTCCAAAACAAACAATACCATAAATCACAGAAATTAGTTGTATCAGTTATATTTTCTGATCTTAACACATGAGCAATTGTGACTTCAACAGTATAGACTGTTCAATGACTATGACTGCAAGCTCTAAAGCTTATTATAACATTGCATGATTTGCTGGAGGTAAAAAAAAAATATCCATTACCTGGTGGCTGGTGGCAAACATAATTACCTAATCTCCAAACTTAGGTAAGTCTAAGTGTCCTGGGAATAACAGCATCTATACCACCAGTCCTGTTTCCCACCTGGCCCCAAGAATCATAGGTAACTGTACCTATGATGACTCAGAAAATAAAGTTCTTGCCAGCAAAGTTTCTGGCACCATCAAACGGTTAAACATTAGAAACTGATATATGATTTTATCAGTGGAAATGACATTAAAGATACATTGCCATCTGCTTTACCATTGGATCCTAAGTATCATGGGGACTAACTTGCAGCTGAAAACCTATATTTATTATCTTCTCCATTAGAATATGAATTGCCTGAAAGCCAGGACTATCTTATTTTCTATTTCTATCTCCAGTGCTTAGTGCAGTGTTTTAAACATAGTAAGCACTCTTACTTCCTTCTTTCTTTTTTTCTTTCCTCCTTCCTTCCTTTGCTAATTTAATTTGATTTCGACAAACATTTCTCAATATCCTAAGTTGCACTGCATTGTGCTTAAACCTGGATATTTAAAATTTGGACAAAATACAGTCCCTACCCTCAGAGGGTACAATACAAATGTATTGTAGGTATACTTTGCTATCTCTCTCTTTGCTCACATTGGCCCCTCTCCTAAATTCTACCTGTCCTTTAAATCCCTGCTTTAATATCAACTCCTTCAAGCATTACTACTCTGATCCACCCATAAGTAACACCTTCCCTCCCTCAGGTCTCACACAACACTTTATTTCTTCTCTACTGCACATGGTATCAGTATTTATGTTTTATCTAGTAGATTATATTCTCCATTATTGTAGGAATCATTTCCTATCAAAATTTTGTATCTTCCACACTACTCAGCATAATGTTCTACATACAATGTGTAGTTAATAAATATTTCTTTGTTGTTGTAGACAGTAAAAACAAAGTACTAGAAGGCTTCATGGTTTCAACAGCCAAAGAAGAAAACAGAAGACCATTCTAGGTACTGGAACCATGTTGAACAAAGGCATGAATATGGAAATATATACAGTATTTTCAAGGGACCAAAAATAGCCTACGTCAGCCATGGCATAGAGTATGCATTAAGAGATAATATGAGATATGTTTGGGAAGGCAAATTAGGGCCCGACTGTGGAGGGCCGTGAAAGTCAAATATTATGAATTTTAATCTGTAGGCAACAGTGAACTATTGAACATTTTTCAGCAGAAAAGAAATGTCCAATCTATGCATAAGTCAGTCAAGGTAAGAGAAGAGTGGCAACGGAAAAACTTATTAGAAGACTATTACAACAGTGTAGGCAGATAGTAACAAAATCTGTAATGAAAAAATAACAGTGTAAATGTGGATAAAAGATAGTTATGAGATAGTGTGGAGTTAGAATCAAAAATACTTGAGAATGTCAACATCACTCATTCAACAGGTATTTTTAAGTACCTAAAGGCCAGGCACTGTGCTAAGATCTGGATATGCAAACCATGGGATAGAGAAGAATCAGTTACAACTAAGGTTTTGAAAATGGTGGTGCCATGGCAAAAACATTTATTTAGGAGAAAATCTTGAGTTTGAGCTCAGGATAAATATATTAAGACCTTGATCTTACTTTGTAGTCTTCAGCAGCCTAGTATTACCTTCATACTGTGGTGGAGAATTAAAAGGTAGTAAGTACACTGCTTTAAGATTTGCAAAAGTACTTTACATGGAAACTAATTTGATCCTCACAACAAACCTGTGAGGTAGGTACCAATACCGTTCTATTTTAAAGATGGGGAAATTGAGGCACAGGGAGTTTAAGTGACTTGCTCAGGTTCACACAGCTAATAAGTTTTTGAGGTAGGATTCCCAAAAATGCTTCATTTTCTCCTTTGAAGGAAGCACAGGTGAGAAATATACAGCTGCTGTCAGTCAAAATGAAAACTAATGAATCAGCAAGATATTCACAAAAATATCAAGGAAAGTTCTCAGAATAAATGTTGTATTAAAATACCAAAATTTTACAGTCCTGGTCAGCCTCCTTGCTCTCACATCTCCTAGCCAAATCAGTGAACTGAGGTTCCTGAAAGGAATAAGATCTTTCTTATTTCCCTTCCAGTGGATAAAAGCAAATAGCTATTATCATCATGTGAAGACGAAAGCAGAGCTATACTTAGCTGGGCCAATAAGTAGCAATTATCTTTCCACTGCCCTCTTCTCTACCTCAACTACCCCATCTCAAAGATATCAACCATTCCTTCTGGAAACACCCACTTTACACTCCCTAAACACCAAATAAAACACAAAAGATGCAAGAGATAAGGGGGTAAAGTAATGTTGCAGCTCTTAAGAACTGTGAGTAATCTCATTCTCATTCTTCTGTATCTAGTGATAAAACAGATCCCAGACTAGCAAAGCCTACCTCTAATTTGGAAGTCAGTAACCTTTCTGAAAAATATGCCATGTGTTTCTTTTACTCATTTATTGGTGAGTGAGCTCCCTTCTCTTTCTTGCACCTACAGAGAAAATAACTGTTAACAGGTTAAAAGAGCAAGAAATCTTTTTAATTATAACAATATCTAGTGTTCTGATTTATGGATAAAAGTATCACTTTCGTAAGCAAAGTAAAATATAAGCCACAAAGACAGTAGTTTTGTTGTGATTTTTTTTTGTTTTTGTTTTTGAATTAAAACTAAGTTTTATTGAATACAATTTTATTTTAAATTTAGACACAATTCACTTCCAGCTTTCTTCATTTTGTTCAGACCCATGGGATGAGTTTCTCTTTTGCCACTTAACATATTAGGCAAATACATTTTAAAGGTTATTTTTAAACTTAGAAGGTTGTCTTATAACTGGTGATAAATACTAGTCTAACACAAAACACTACATAATTAATAAGCACATCATTTGAAAGGGCAAAGAAAACTCTAAGTATTTACATCACAAGTTATCCCATTTGGTGTATTTCGTAAAGATAGAAAATTTGTTGTAAAGATGCATATAATGCATCCACTTATTACACTCTACTTTTTTCAGTCATTTTATTTAGGCATGTGATTTCCCCCCCCCATTGCCATACAGCATCAAAATAGACATTTTAAATTATAACATAAGACATGAGGAGGGATAACTGTGCATCTGCTACAAAACTTAATAAAATAATAATAAACATGACTGCTTTGCTGACAGGAGGGGCTCTGATGTCATTAGACCTGCAGAAAAAGCCTTTTTATCTGAAAATGTATGCACAGCAGTTGCTGTGAGATAAAATTAAATTTGGGCAGTAAAAACTGAAAAATTATGTGGCACTTCAAGCAGTCAGAGGATTTACAATGACATTTGTCATTTTGTTTTTTAAATATATTTCAGGTACTTCCACCACAGTTGACTCAATATAGATTTTGATTTTTCTTTTTTATGGCACAGGAATTTTCCATTTACAATTTTCAAATTTTAATGTGTATTAAATTCATTCTCAAGATTGGATCTGCAAGTTTCTGTATTTACTCTATCTTCAATATTCTCAGACCCTTAAAAGCTTTTCCATTTTCTTCTAGAAATATCTCTCTGGCTATTGTGGCTAATATCTCTCTGGCTATTGAGAGCCTAAGTAAAATAAATAGAGATTAACAGGTGTACAACATTTCAACATGCATCAAGGGTTTAAATTCTCCTTCTCTATGTAAAAGACAATCAAAGTAAGCCAATAACAACAAAGAGCAGGTAGGAATGCACTTTTGGAGGATGTGGGGTAAAGGTAAGTAACTCATTCTGCTCTTGAGTTGCCCCAGTGTTGTCCACTGCAGAGAAAAAGACTTCTGTACACAATCTGATTTTGTGAGTGTAGGTCCTTATGAAACAGGGACCAAACTGGCAACTTCTTGAGCTTGCTCCAAACAGATCAGAACTGAATCTGAACCCTTTGGCTCATCCATATTCTTTGGAGCCAACCTGGATTCTAAGAGGATCAATTACTCACTATCCAAAGTCTGAGAGTCTTTACTTTGTATGAGAAGGATCTGGTTCTAATTTGTCCTGTATGATATGGGCACAGAGGTAATCCTAGGGAGTGCCAGAGTCACTCCAGAAACCCAAGGGGCACCTACAACCTGGCAGCTACAACTAGCATTAGTGTCAAGTTGTAGGAGATACCAAAATGCCCAAATGCTTCTGATTTAAGCAAATGTCTTTTACACATGTCACTGATAAACGGTATACCCACGGGGCACTGATGGCAGGCAGTGATGAAGGGTGCTTTTTAAATGCTGCCCTGGATCAGAAGTATGTTACAGTACTATTTCTTTGGACTAAAACTGTAGCACTAGTTTATAAATGCATTCAGTTCTTATCACAAGGGCTCAGGAATAAAACTGAGTACCATTTAAGGGAAGACTATACATCACAGGGTTAGAAAGGATCTTGCAATCATCTAGTTCATTTTCCAACTTCCAGACAAAAGGTTGATCACATTTATTTGTTTACTATATAAAATTTTATTTTATTAAAATATAAGGAATTGGTGTGTAGTGTACAAGTTACATATAGTTGAATAGAAAAATATTAGTTTTGGTCAATCTCACTTGAAATGAGTAAACAACATAAGATTGCACTGTGCAGTTCTAATTTATTTTACAGTGGTGAAACCTTAGTTGGCTAACTCTTAGCACTGATTCATTGGGATAATCATTTTTGTTAGGTTCAAGATAAAAAATAATGTTAGGGTAGCTGCAACCTTGGATTCTATGCCCAGGAAACCTTAAATAAGATTCTCTCTCTGGGTTCCGAGCCTGGCTTAAGTTTCAGCAGTTCTCCTTGAATTAGGAAATTTGAGAGAGAGGCAGAAGAGGAGAAGGGAGAGAACAAATATATGTGTGCTGGAGGAAAGTGGGGCAGAAATAAAGGAGGGCTTATTAGAGGCAGGAGATAAGATCAAACTTTGTCTGTTTCCCCTACAATTTGCTAGCAAATGCTTCTGAAAGGCATGATTTTTAGGTAAGTCAGCAGAATCAAAATTAAATGGCATGAAATTTTAGGGGTGTAGTTAGTTGGTCCTCTGTTTCACAGCTCTGACTCCAGTGCTCTTCTAATGTTCCATCAGGTCTCTGGAAGTTAATTGCTTCAAGCCCATTAGTGTTCATTCCACTGATGTAACCATCAACATTTGGGATTTCAGTCAACAAAGAATGCGATACTTCAAAGATGATAGTTCCTGAAATTCCCTTATATACCAGATAAACGCCATCTACCCATATGTGCTTTCATGTTCCTAATATTCTTCCTTGCTTCTCAATACTGCTTTGGACTTTGAAACATTTTAATTGGTACAAAGTGTTATTTGATGCTTCTGCTACCAACACTGAGATGGAGTTGTGCTCTTATAGCCTTTGGTTTGAGTTTGTGAGACATCCTTTATTTATTTATTTACCTAGAACTAATGAATCTACTCCTCTGCAAATATAGTCTTATCTTGGGAATTTTTACAATGGACCACATACTTTTGATGACTAGCCCCTTTTTCTAAATCTAGTTTTGAGTAAAGTTCAAAAATTTGCAATAGAGTTTAAATCAGGTAAGTTCCCAGGACACTTAAGTATGTTTAGTTCTATTATTTGAATGAATTTCTTAATCATCTGTAACATGTGGCATGGTGCAAGGTCATACTGCAGTATACCATTTCAATTTGAAAATTTCTATAATTAGAAAACACTTCTGCTTCTCAATATATCAATGGACTTATTAGTCCATCATTTCCTAATAATAACAAGACATCCAGGCTTATTGGAAGTAAAACCAGACATCATGCCACCTGGACCAGAAACTGAAGGCTAGAGGACTTCACCCTTTCATAGATGAAATATTCTTTGCAGCCACAATGTACTGGCTGGAGATTACCTAAATCACTGAGTTGGGGCAGCTAGGTGGACAGAGTGCTGGCCGTGGAGTAAGGAGGACCAGAGTTCAAAAATGACCTCAGACACTTACTCGCTGTGCGACCGTAGGTAAGTTACTTAACCCTGTTTACCTCAACTCCTCAGCTGTAAAATGAGCTACAGAAGGAAATGGCGAAACACTCCAGTATCTCTTGCCAAGAAAACCCCAAATGGGATCATGAAGATTCAGTCATGACTGAAAAACAACTTAACAAGAACAACAACAAGAACAACAAATGTCATTGAGTACATCTAGGGCCAGTTTCAGGCATGTTTCATTTCAGTTTCCAAACATTTCCTCAGAGTTACCATGTTGCTCCACACATATCTGTACACTTACCCTACTTCCAATTCTGGAATCATAATCACATCAATCCTGTCATTTCTTCCTAGAAGGTTGTCATTCTATTTCCCTTCTGGTTCCACTAACCATCCCTGTAATTCTCCAAACCAAAATATCCCATTCAGGTAACAATTCCTCAATATATACTACTTCGGCTTTTAGAAAATAAGCTTATTGGGGCCAGGGATTTCACTTATGTATTTGTACCCTTAGCACCTACCAACTCGTTGGCACTTCAGAACATATTAAATACTTTTTTCATTCATCATTACTGTGGTTTTTACTGGTATTCTCACTGTTCATACAACTTCAAGAAAGCTATGTTGTATTTTAGAGGAATCAATAACAACCCTTACAACTAAGGGAGTTTCTCTAAATGTCTTGATTATTTTTTGAGGATTGATTAGGTTGTTTCATTTCAAAATTTTGTTAGTTCTTGGTGGCATTGTTCATTTTCAAACACATTCCTTTTGCCCTGTGGTACAACTGATTTGATTTCATTGTGGCCTTGAATGCTCCTTAAAACGCTTGATTGTTGCATATCCAACAACTGCTGCAACATTTCTTGGAAAATTAGCTCAATTTTTTTTGAGGGGGGAGGTCTGGTGAAGCTCAGACATTCTGAAGTTGCCTGCTGTTACTAGAAACACACATGCATCACAACTGTGGTGAAATAATAGGCAGGTGAGGAAGGACCAGGCAGATAATGATAACTTTCAAGTGTGCTACACTTTGGCTATCACCCTCACATTAGTGAAGATGAACTTTTATTCTCAAATTGTAAGCTGTTCCACTTATGAAGAATAAACTCTCCCACTGCTCATAGCACCCCAGACTTCTCTTCTTTAAATCACAACTCATTGTTCACTTCGCTCAATGAGAAATTATAATAACAGGACATTCTCTCTGCTAACATCAACCACAATGTTTCTTTAATATACTGTGGTTAATTTGCAATCACATTTTTTTATTATTTACATGTCCATCTGTCTTGCCTAGTGCACCAGCCAGGGGCTGTTTTTAATATATAGTTTGGAATAAAAATATTTAGTATAGTAAGTGCCCTTTGGTTGTTCAACAAATACTAATTGTTGTAATAGAAAATTTCATCTTTCTAGAAAAAGCTACAAGGGGTAAATAACGTAAATAATGTAAATGAAAAAAAAAAAACATCTTTTATGAAACAAAATTTGTATTCTGAGAGGAGAGTCATAGGGAATATTTGATAATCAAAGACCTAAGCATCTTTAAGGAAGAAATTTGAGTTTTCCCTGTTAGAAATTTACTAAACATACATTTTTTTCTCATAATTTAAAAGTTTTGAAATTCCCCTATAAGTTTTTAATGACTGAAAATTCAGGTATTAAGAATGTACACTTCCTTCTTCAGCTTACACACATAAAAACACTGAAATCCATTTGATCGGAAGTAATTAAAGCCTGAACTACTATAAAGAAAATACAAATACTGGTCTCTCCTACATGTTGCTGTAAACACATGTCAAGGGTAGGAACAGAAAGGGCCTTAAAAATATGTGTATAATTGATACATTTTATCTATATATTCCAGAATAATTTAGAAATATAAAAAATATAAATTACTTAAATAGTTCAAAAAGTTTCTTTAAGACCTCATTTGACATGTGATAAAAATCATCACTTAAAAAGGATAACATTATTTGCAAATTGAGCAAGAGGACCCAATGATAGCCATATATAATCAGTTGTCACCTTGCAGCTCAATTAGCCCTCATGTAAAAACGAGGCATGTAAGGAGAAATGAGGTTTTGACATTATCTCTGCCAGCAAGATAATTACACAGCCTTCATTTAACAGTAGGGCAACACTACTGTAGCAACAAATTAACTCAGCTCCATTTGCAATTCATGGTGTGTTTTCTCATTTAATACCATTTGTCTTACCCCAAGTGAATGTTTCCATTAGTTTTCTCCAGTACAGCAAATACTCAGTTTGACTCCACATGTTACATCATTGGCTCAGTGCTTTGCTTCCAGCAATTCCGTGAAAGCACACTTGAAATTTGATATAGTACTTTATTTTTTCATTTTAACTAAAACTTTTCACTAGTTTGCACTCAAATAATACAAAAGATGCTTCTGTAGTGAATGATCGAGGATAAGAAATTCTTTATTTTAGAAACTAAGAGTAAGCTCTTATAATTTACCAACAAATCAAGATGGGAATCTGATTTGTTTTAGGTGTCATAACAGCCAAGCCCTAAGGTGATTGTTATTATGTTCAGTAAGTACACATAGCACTTAAAAAGGTACCACCAAAGGGGTATACACATCAGGAAGATAAAATCAAATGGAAAAATGACAAATAAGTTAGTTTTGAGATCTAATTGCTATGAAAAAAAAATACCCTCCCCTCATCTATTTGCTTTCCTTTTCAGGATCTGCATTTACACATGGCCCTTAGCTTGAATTTAGAGTCAACCAAAGCACAGAACTATAACACTGGGGTTGGGTGTATAAAAAGGGAAGAAGAAATATATTCTGCAAGATACCAGGTTCCAGAAAAAGAGGGCTTTCTAGAACTCAGTGATACATTTTATAGGCCTATCCTATTAGAATTTAGATTAGACCCAACATAGCAGTATTAAACAATGTATCCATTTAATTGTTATTTTATTTATTGATGTATTATTTACGACTGAAAATAAGAACTTTGGGTTCTAGAAATGCTTATTTTGCCTTTTCCAAACAGCTATGTAAAACTAATATACTTAAACCTTTTTTTTTTGCTTAACATACACACACAAAAAGAAATCTTATCCTACTTGAGAAATGTATACAGATAATTTAAAATAAAAGGGACTACTGTACTTAGAAATACAAAACTCTAGATGTAATTTTAGAAAGTACCTGAAGAAAAAACAAAAGCTACCTTTCCAGTGGTTTTATTTCAATTATCACAGCAGTAAGCAGCAGCTGTCTGTGAAAACTAGGTTATTCTGTACTCTCAAAAAATTACATACTATAAAAACTAGCATCTACATCTTTTTAACCACTAAGAAGTCACTATAAATGAACATAAAATCCCACATACTGATAATTTTTTTTCATATGTTTTTAAGAGTAGCTAAATACATTTGATTTCTTAGTTTTATTCATAGGATTAATTTCACCAGTTCCCTTGGTTGAAACTTGGCAGCACAGAGAGTGTAGTAAAGATATTTCTCTACTTAGTTTTGTAAAATTAACAATGTCTATGATTGCTATGGTCCACCTCTGGATATCCTCCAAGTTATCAAAGTTCTTCCTAAAATGTGATGCCCAGAACTGAGCACAATTCTATAGATGTAGTTTGATCTGGGTTTTGGAGTACAGGAATATTACCTACCTCATTCTAGATGTCATGACTCCCTTAATGGAGTCTATCTGTCCTTGTTCAGTTCTATCTGTTATATCTAACTCTTCATAACTCCTTCTGAGGTTTTCTTGGAAAAGATACTAAAGTGGTTTGCCATTTCCTTCTCCAGCTCATTTTACAGATGAGGAAATTAAGGCAAACAGTTAAGTGACTTGCTCAGGGTCACACAGCTAGCACGTATCTGAGGCTAGATTTGAACTCATGAAGATGAGTCTTCCTGATTCCAAGCCCATTGTTCTATCCACTGTGCCAAGTAGCTGTCCTAATGTAGCCTAAGATTACACTAAATTTCTTGCCTGTCATATAATTCTGTTGACTCATATTAACCAAGAAAAATCATTTGAGATTCCCTGACAGAATTTTAGAATGTAAAAGAACCTTAGAAATCATCTAGTATCACCCTGTCATTTTACAGATTATGAAACAAAGACCCAGAGAGACGGTATGTCTTGATTAAGGTCATTTATACAATTAGTAAATGGCAGAGCTAGAATTCAAAGCCAAATTGATACCAAATCCAGGTCTCCTTCTACTACACTATGCTAATTTATTAACTCAAGTTATGGAAACCTAGAGGGCTAGAACAAATAAATATTAATGCAGAGAAGATAAAAGTTTAAGTTAATTATTGTGACATTCAAGGCCTTACAAATTCTGACACTAACCCATCTTTTTAGTCTTATTTCTTACTTGTCTATTATATAGTCTCTGCTCCACACTGGCCTACCTGAATTCCTATAAAAAAGGCCTTTTAGAGAAGAGCCTTCCGGGAGCCTTATGTGGAGTAAGCAGTAATTTGCGGTAACTCTCTCGTATTCACCTCCAAACAATCATAAAATAGCAGCCCAAAACAAATCCTGGAAGAGCAGAACCAGCGAAAACATGGGATGAAACAATCTTTTAGCCCAAGAAATTTGAAAAATTGGCAGGAAAGGTCTGTCTCACTCAGGTAAAATGAGACTGTAGTCCAAGACAGGAGTGTCCCAGAAAGCCAACAGCAATGCCCACCTCAGCAAACCAGCAGTAGATCCTGAGCCCCAGTGTGATGGAGCAGGCAAATGCCAACACTGGGACTCCCACACGTGCCTCAGCATAGCCTGGGGAACAGGCAGACTCCAGCTTTGAGAACGACCATGAGCTACAGCACAGTGCCGGGCAAACAGGCAACCTCCAGTGGTCAGACCAATACGTGCTTCAGTGTATCCTAGGGAAAAACAGAAACTTCCCACCAGCCTCAGCACATGCCAGATACCAGCACTAGGATCCCAGCACAGCACCAGGTAAGCTGCGAGACCCCTCTAGTCTCCAGTAGTGCCATCCCCTCATCATCCCATCCCCTCAGTGCAGCACCAGACAGAAGAGTCCTCCATGTGCAACATCAGCTGAGCACCAGGTAAAGAGCCAGGGCCTATAGGCCTTGGCACAAGAAAGTTGAGACAGTGCCCCTTTCACCCCAGGATCAAAACTCTATTTTAAAAGAAAGGAAAAATGCCAAAGATGAGCAAAAACTAACAAAAAAACAATCTGACCATAAAAAGTTATTATAGTAACAGGGAAGATCAAGATACAAACTTTGGAGAGAAAAACAATGTCAAAACATTGATGGGTTAAAACCCCAAGGAAAAATGGGAAGCGGTCTCAAAGAACTCATGGAAGAACTCAAAATGGAGTTTAAAAATCATGTAAGCAAGGTAAAGAAAAAACTGGGAAAAGAAATAAGAGTTATCCAAGAGAATTGTAAAAATGAGTCAATGGCTTGGAAAAAGAAAACAAAAGCTTTAAAAGTAAAACTGGTCAAATAGAAAAGGAAATACAAAAATCCACTGAAGAAAACAACTCCTTAAAAAAGTACAATTGGCCAAACAGAAAAGAAAGTACAGAAGCTAACTGAGGAAAACAACTCCTTAAAAGTTAGAATTGGTGGGACAGTTAGGTGGCACAGTGAATAGAGCACTGGCTCTGTAGTCAGGAGGACCTCAGTTTAAATCTGGCCTCAGACACTTAACACATACTAGCTGTGTGACTTTGGGCAAGTCACTTAACCCCAATTGTCCTCCTGTCTTTCCCTCTCCAAAAAGACAAAAAAATTAAAAACAAAGAAAAAAAAGTTAGAATTGGGCAAGTGGACACTAATGATTCTATGAGACATCAAGAATCAATCAAATTCAAAAGCATGATAAAATAGAAGAAAATGTAAAATAATTCATGGGGAAAAAAAAAGTGACCTGGAAAATAGATGCAGGAGAGACAGTATCAGAATCACTGGATTACCTGAAAGCCATAATCAAAAGGAGGAGCTGGGCAGTATCTTTCAAGAAATTATCAAGGAAAACTGCCCTGATATCCTGGAACCAAAGGGCAGAAGAGTCATTGAAAGAATCCACTGATTGGCTCATTCCCTTCTCTCAGGATGGTAGACAAAAAGATCTCCAAGGAGCCAAAGGAAAAGAAGGTCAAAAAGAAAAAAAGAGAGAACAAAAAGGAAGATGTAGCTGAAAAGGGGGTGAAAAAGCCTTGAAAGTATTGCAGTCAGAAGCCAGTCCTGGCCTGAGGGATCAGTAAATAGTCTAGGTCTTCAGTGTATTCCTGTAGAGTCACATACACGTGGAAATATGCTGCATCAAAACCCTGGATTGAAAAGAAAAAGAAAGAGAAGGTGCCTGCTACTATCTCAAAGCCAGCTGGTGTTGATAAGAATGGAAGAACATGTGTGGTAAGAATGTCTAGGTATTACCCTACTGAGGATACACTTAGGAAGTTGCTAAGTCATGACAAAAAGCCCTTCATCCAGTATGTGAGACTTTGAGCTAGCATCACCTCAGGCACTATTCTGGTCAAGTTCACTGACTGCCACAGGGGCAAGCAAGTGGTTTTTCTGAAGCAGCTGGCTAGTGGTTTGCTACTGGTGACTAAACTTCTGATCATCAACCATGTTCCTCTGAGAAGGACCCATGAGAAATTTGTAACTGCCACCTCTACCAAGGTTAACCTTTTGGGTGTAAAAATTCCAAATCATCTTACTGATGCTTACTTTAAGAAGGGGCTCCATAAACCCAGACACTAAGAAGAAAAGATTTTTGACATAGCAAAAGAGAAATATGAGATTTCAGAGTGAAGCAAGGCTTATTAGAAAACAGTGGACTCAGATTCTGTCTCAAATCAAGAAAAATTCCTTAGCTCTGTGGCTATTTGTGTTCTGTATTCTCTCTCTCCAATGGAATTTATCTGCACAAACTGGTGTTTTAAACGCCTTGTAGAGAACTCTTATTAAAATATTTGGAATAGCTAAAAAAAAAAAAAAAAAAAAAAAAAAGAATCCACTGATCATGATCACCTCAGGAAAGAGACCCAAAATAAAAATTCCAAGGAACATCATAACCAAATTACAGAACTCTTTAAGGACAAGGAAAAAGTACCATAAGTGGGGAGAAAGAAACAATACAAATATCAGGGATCAACAATCAGGATTACACAGGACTTGAAAGCTGCAATATTAGAATATCAGAGGTCATAGAACATAATATTCTGGAAGGCAACAGAGCTGGGACTACAACCATGAATCATCTACCTGGTGAAATTAAACATAATATCTCCAGAAAAAAATGGTCATTCAATGAAATAGAAGGATTTCAAGATTTCATAAGGAGAAGACAAGAATTAAATTAAAATATTGATCTCTAATATCAAGACCCAAGAGAAGGTAAAAATGGAAAACAAAACATAATGAATTCAATAGAATTAAATGCTTTACATATCTACATGGGAAAATGATACTTGTAATTAAAAATTATATCACTAATAATATAGCTAGAAGGAATATACAAAGATGGAGGATATAGGTATAAGGAGAATTTAAGAGAATAACATAAAGGGATGAGAAACAGCTGTATACCGGGTATAGAAGGGAGGAAGAGGTAGAAGGGGTAAATTATTTCTCATGAACAGATGTAAAAGACCTGTTACAGTGAAGGAAAAGATGGTGGGGTGATAGGCATTGCTTGAACTTTGTTTTAATCAGTATGGGCTCAAAGAGGAAATAATATAAACAATCATTTGAATATAGAAAACTATTTTACCTCACAGGGCAGTAGGAAGGGAGGAGATCTAGTAAAGGGGGGAGGAGGATGACTGACAGAAGGGAGGGCAGATGCAGATCCAGGGAGGCAGTAGACAGAAGCAAAACACTGATGAGGAGGGAAATGGTGAAAGGAGAAAGAGGAAAAACAGGAGGAAAAATAGGATGGAAGGAAATACACAGTAATAATAACTGTGAATGTGAATGGGATGAACTCTCCCCAGAAATGGAAGCAGATAGCATAGTGGATCAAAAACCAGAATCCTATAATACATCATTTACAAGAAACACCTGAAGAACATGCATGTGCGCACGCACGTGCACACACACACACACACACACACACACAATAAAGTAAGGAGTAGAGGAGATTCTATTAAGCTTCAGCTGAAGTTAAAAAAAAAAAGCAGGGGTAGTAGCAATCCTGATCCCAGGCAAAGTAAAAACAAAAACAGACTTAATTAAAAGAAATAAGGAAGGAAATTATATCTTGCTGAAAGGTACCATAGCAAATGAAGCAATATGAAAACTAAACAAATATACACCAAGTGTTAAAGCATCCAAATTCTTAAAGGAGAAGTTAAGTGAGTTATAGGAATAAATAGACAGAAAAACTTTACTCAACAGTCTCCTCTCAGAACTTGATAAATCCAACCAAAAACATCAGTAAGAAAGAAACTAAAGAGCTGAACAGAATATCAGAAAAGCTGTATATGACAAACCTTTAGAGAAAACTGAATGGAAACAGAAAGGAATGTATCTTTTTTTTTCACTCGGCAGCACATGGTACCTTCACAAAAACTGACCATGTATTAGGGTATAAAAATTTCAAAGTTGGGGGGCAGATGGTGGCATAGAAGCAGGAGAACTCCGCAGCTTCCACCATAACCACCTCAAATACCAATAAAATATGACTCTAAACAAATTTTAGAGCTCCAGAACTCATAAAATTACAAAAAAGCACATCGCCCACGGGGGGCAGCCCAGCAGGCGGGACAAGAAGGTCTCATCGCAGAGCGCCAGAAGCCGAGCCCAGCCCAGGCTGAAACTGCAGCTTAGCCCCAGGGCAGTCAGGACAAGCCATGGCTAGAGCCCTCGGGAGAGTGGATCACTGGCAGCTATGGCAGTTTCCAGAATTATCAACTCATAAGAAACAAAGACAAATTGAAAGGTCAGTGGAACTCAGCTAAATTTCAGGGAGAAAAGTGAGTCTGGCCATCTGCCCCCAGGACAAAAATGCAGCAGAAGTGGTGGCCCTGCAACTGCCTCCACATGGCTGCTCAGAGCTCCTGGCCTGCAGATTCCAGGGGGGCCAAGCGACCATTCAGAGGTTAAGTGCTCTTGCCTTAACCTGCCTGGATCAGGATTGTGGTTTTGGGTGGTGGTCCTGAGGTATGTGATCAGTGAGCCAAAGCTGGAGGGGGCTGCGGAGACGGCCTCCTAATAGCGCCAGCAGCTGCAAAAACCCCAGTGATTTGGGACAAAGCTCTCCCCTCTGAAAGCAGAGTTCTACTGTGGCTCAAAAATCAAATTAATTGACCGGCAACAGGAGCAGGCAAAGGAAGCAAACCAAGCTCAGCAATACAACTTTAGATTCCTTTTTTGAGGACAAAAAGGAGCAAAGCATGGAACGGGAGGAAGACAACACAGTCAGAACTCCTGCACCAAAAGCTTCCAAGAGAAATGTAAGCTCGTTACAGGCCATAGAGGAGCTTAAGAAGGATTCTGAAAACTAAATAAGAGAAGTGGAGGAAAAGCTGAACTATTTACATGCCAACATGGAAAAATGATAATTGTAACTTATGAAACTTTTCTCAATATGAGGAGAGGTGAAGGGAATATAAATGTATATATATGTAAACATATACATATGTCTATATAGGAGGGTATATATATATGCATATGAATATATATGTGTGTGTATATATGTATACACAG
>CM053586.1:270120485-270130956 GCA_028646515.1 Pseudochirops corinnae
AGTATGAGACTGAATAAGAAAGGTAATAGTGGACATCCTTGTTTCACCACTGATCTTACTGGAATGCTTCTAGCTTATCCCCATTACATATAATGCTTGCTGAAGGCTTTAAATAGATGCTACCTCTTATTTTAAGGAAGACTCTATTTATTCCTATACTTTCTGGTGTTCTTAATAGGAATGGATGTTGTAATTTGTCAAAATATAATTTCTGCATCTTCTGAGATAATCGTGGTTTCTGCTAGTTTTACTGTTGATATGATCAATTATATTGATGGTTTTCTTAATATTGAACCATTCTTGCATTCCTGGAATAAATCCTACCTGATCAAAGTGTATTATTCTCGTGATAAGTTGCTGCAATATTTTTGCTAATATTTTATTTAAAAATTTTTGCATCAATATACGTGAGGGAAATTGGTCTATAATTTTCTTTCTTCATTTTGTCTCTTCCTGATTTAGGTATCAATACCATATTTGTGTCATAAAAAGAGTTTGGTAGGACTTCTTCTTCACCAATTTTCCCAAAGAGTTTCTAGAGTATTGGAATCAATTGTTCTTTTATTTAAGTAATTTATTTCCTCTTCAGTTAATCTGGTCAACTTATATTTTTGTAAATATTCATCCATTTCACAAAGATTGTCAAATTTATGTGCAGACAATAGGGTAAAATAATTCCTAATTATTGTTCTAATTTCCTCTTCGTTGGAGGTAGATTCACCCTTTTCATTTTTGATATTCATAATTTGATTTTCTTCTTTCTTTCTTTCTTTTTTATCATATTAGCTAAAGGTCTAACAATTTTATTGGTTTTTTTCATAAAACCAGCTCTTAGTTTTATTTGTTAATTCAATAGTTTTCCAAATTCAATTTTATTAATCTCTCATTTGGTTTTCATTATTTCTAATTTAGTATTTAATTGGGGATTTTCAATTTGTTCTTTTTTTAGCCTTTTCAATTGCATGACCAATTCATTGATCTCCATTTTCTCTAATTTATTCATGTATGCATTCAGGCATATAAACTTCCCTTAAGAACTGCTTTTGCTGCATCCCACAAATTTTGGGATGTGGTCTCATTATTGTCATTCTCTTGGAAGTTACTGATTGTTTCTATAATTTTTTGTTTGAACCACTCATTCTTTAGGATTAAGTTATTTAGTTTATGATTAGCTTTTAGTCTATTCTTCCATGGTCCTTTATTACATATAATTTTTATTGCATCATGATCTGACAAGGATGCAATTAATATTTCTGCCTTTCTGCACTAAATTTTGAGGTTTTTATGTCCTAATACATGGTCAATTTTTGTGCATGTGCCACGCACCACTGAGAAGAAGGTATATTCCTTATTATTCCCTTTCAGTTTTCTCTAGAGGTCTACCATATCTATCTTCTCTAAGATTGTATTTACCTCCTTAACTTCTTTCCTGTTTATTTTGAGGTTAGAATTATAAAGTTCAGAGAGGGGGAGATTCAGGTCCCTGCTGGTATAGTTTTGCTATCTATTTCTTCCTCTAACTCCCTTAACTTCTCCTCTTGGAATTTGGATGCTGTACCACTTGGTGCATAAATGTTTAGTAATGATATTGATTCATTTTTGATGGTGCTTTGTAGCAGGATATAGTTTCCTTCCTTATCTCTTTTAATTAGATCTATTTTTGGTTTTACTTTGTCTGAGATAAGGATTGTTACCCCTGCTTTTTTTACTTTGGCTGAAGCATAATATACTTTACTCCAGCCTTTTACCTTTATCCTATGTGTATCCCCTGGCTTCAGATGGGTTTCTTGTAAACAGCATATTGTAGGGATTATGGTTTTTAATCCATTCTGCTATCTGCCTCTATTTTATGGGAGAGTTCATCCCATTCACATTCACAGTTATGATTACTATCTGTGTCTTTCCCTCCATGCTATTCCTTCCCCTGTTTATGCTTTTATTTTTTTCACTTCTCCCTTCCCCTCCTTTAGAGTTTTCCTTTTGACCACTGCCTCTGTCAGTATTCCTTCCTTATCATCCCCATCCCTTTTCCTAGCCTTACCCCTTACTACTTCTTCCCTCTCTTCTATCCAACCCCCTCCTTTTCTGAGCACTTCCCCCCTCCTACTGCCTGTAGGGTACAATAGATTTTTATGCTTAATGTAGTATGTTATTTCTTCGTTGAACCAAGATTGACAAGAATTGATCTCATGCAATGCTCCTCTTCCTCCCCTTTTTCCCTCTATTATGATAATTTTTATGTCTCTTCTCAATAGAGTCCTATACTTAGCTGATTATGTTATTGCCTCCTTACACCAGGACCAAAGAGGGGTAAGATCATTTAATGTTCATCTCCCTCCCTTCTTTCCCTCTACTATAATATGCTTTTATGCCTCTTTGTGTGGCATAATTTACCCTTTTCTGCTTCGTTCTTTCCTCTTCTTTCATCGCGGTTCCTTTGTACCTCTTAATAAGGTTTTTAAAAAAATCATTTTGTTTAACTTATACCCATCTCCTCTATTTATCTATATCCTTTTTAAATGTTGCAATAAGTACACAATTCTCAATATTAACAGGTATCAGCTTCCCATATAGGATGGTGAAAAGTTTGCTTTTATTAAATAATTGTGTGTCTGTGTGTGTGTCTGTGTGTGTGTGTGTGTGTGTGTCTGTGTGTTTTTTCCCTATTTACCTTTCTATGTCTCTCTTGAGTCTTGTAACTGGAGACTGACTTTTCCATTGAGCTCTGGCTTTTTCATCAGGAAGGTCTGGAAGTCCTTTACATCACTGAATGACATCTCCTTGCCTGAAAGATTATGCTCAGTTTTGCTGGATAGCTGATCCTTGGTTGTAACCCGAGCTCTTTTGCCTTGCAAAATACCATATTTGAGTCCCTCCGACCTTTCAATGTAGAAGCTGCCACATCCTGTGTGATCCTCACTGTAGTTCTGTAATATCTGAATTGTTTCTTTCTGGCTGCTTGCAGTACTTTCTCCTTTACCTGATAGTTCTGGAATTCTGCTACAACATTTTACAGAGTTTTCAACTTGGGATCTCTTTCAAAAGGAGGTGTCTGGTGGATTCTCTTGATTTCTATTTTACCCTCTGGTTTTAGGATCTCAGGGTGGTTTTCCTTGATGGAAATGGATAGGACGATGTTGTCCAGGCTCTTTTTTTCATCATGATTTTATGGTACACCAATAATTCTAGATTATCTCTCCTGGATCTGTTTTCCAGGTCAGTTATTTTTCCATTGAGATATTTTACATCTTTTTCTCATTTTTTATCCTTGATGTTTTATTTGACTGATTCTTGGTGCTGCATAGAGTCATTAGTTTCAATTTGGTTGATTCTAACTTTTAGTGAATTATTTGCCTCAGTTTTTGAAGCTCCTTTTCCATATGTTCAGATATCATTTTTAGTTCACACATTTTTCTTTTTAAGAAACTGCTTTCTTTATTGAAAAGTTTTTCTATTGGGGTGGCTAGGTGGCACAGTGAAGAGAGCACTGGCCCTGGAGTCAAATCTGGCCTCAGACACTTAACACAAAAACTAGCCATGTGACTTGGGCACAATAATCCCAACTGCCCTCCAACATGCAAAAAAACTCCAAAAACCCCACACAAAAAAAAGAAAAATTTTTCTCTTTTCACAATTTATTTTAAAATAATCATTTTATCTTCTACCTCTCTAATTTGGTTTTCAAAGTCCTTCTTGAGCTCTTCTAAGAAGCTTTCTGGGCTTGAGATCAATTTATATTCCTTGTTGAGGCTTCAGCTGTGGGTGTGGAGTCAATGCTCTCTCCTTCTGAATTTGGTTCTTCAGGCTCACAATAATAGGATTCTAGAGTCTTTGTCTTTGCAATCTGTCTTTTACCCATTTTGAGGCAGGGCCTTAACCACGCCCTTCCTCTAGGAGTCCCATGCATTCACTATTTTAAAATTTTGCTCTGGGGGAATAATCTCTGTATTTTCAGGGTCAGAGGGGGTAAATGAAGCAGTCGGGGTCCACTTTGCCATCCTGGTCCTTGGAAGTTCAGATAGGTGCTTTTTAAATTTCCAGGCTGTGGCTTGATAGTCCCAGGAGTAGCTGCTGCCACTGCCATGGGCCCTGCATTTGTCTCTTACCAAACTCTAACAGATCCCAGCCCTGTGGTGATAGGCCTGGGAATGACCCTTGAGGCTGGTAGATAAACTTGCCTCCATGTCAGCCAGCTCCAGAAATGATTTCTTAATTGATGGCCTTTTTACAACTGTCTCTCTTGACTTCTCTACATACAGCCTTTGACACTTCGACACTTTGACAGAGTTTTTCTTCTTGATGCTCTCTCCTCTCTAGCTTTAAGTGAAACTGCTCATGTCTGGTTCTCCTTCTACTTCACTATCTACTCCTTCTTAGTTACCTTTGCTGGATCTTCATTCAAGGAATACCTGCTTATGTAGGTGCCCCCAATGGCAATTCTCTTTCCCCTCCTTTGTTCTGATTCTTCTTTCACAACATGACCAATGTGAAAATATATTTAATATGATTGTACATGTATATCCTATATCAGACTGCTTGCTGTCTTGGGGGGGGGAGGGAGGGAGGGAGAAAAAAATTGGAACTCAAAATCTTATAAAATTCAATATCAAAAACTATCTTTACATGTAATTGACAAAAATAAAATACTATTAAGTGGAAAAAATATTTTGACTTAATTCTCTGAATTATCTTTTCTACCATTCCAGGGGTTCTTTGAATTACTACATTGTTCTAGGGGCTACTGCAGAATTTATTGTAATTCTTTTAACTTCTGCAGAGGGTTGTGATACAGACTCCTCTGCTGTGAAATGACTGTTCATTGGGATGGTTCTTTCATTTGATTTTCTGGTTCTTACATTTCAGGCAATTTTTAGTGATCTTTAACAAATGCTCTGGTGATTTTTCTATTGTTTTCTTGCTATAAATGTGCTTATTACCACCAGTACTTTTGTTTCTGTTTGTTCTGTGATTACAGCCTCTCTTTCAGCCCCATGGCTGACCTTGGCGGAGCAGGGCCACTGCTGGAGTGAAGTACTTAGAAATTGTTGCAATTTGGTCCCTTTTCCACCTTTCTCTTTGTCCTTATGCTGACTGCTTGTTTGCTCTTTTATAGTATTAAAGACCTGGAATCAGTGCTGCATCTTTCTGGTCCCCCTCGAAAAGTGGAAGCACTTCTGTGGGCCAAAGGCTCTATACTTTTCCACAGATACCTGGGCTTCCCACAGGACTTTACCCCTAAGTTCATGTCTAAACTGAACTTGCTATTAGGGATATAGTACCTTTTCCTCAGGGGCAAGCCACAGATCCTGTGTGTGTGTGTGTGTGTGTGTGTGTGTGTGTGTGTGTATAGGGGAGTGGGGATGGGGTGGAAGGGAAGGAGAAGGAAGAAGCATGCTCAGGATCTAAACACCTGAAGAGACTAAAGAGCTGGACCTCAGCTCTTTTTTGTTTAAGAATTATTCCAGGTCGACTTCTTTCTGTTATATTCTTTCTTTTGTCACTAGCTTGCTGCATTTTGGGGTACTTTTCTTGCCTATGTGGGGTTGTAGGGTGAAAGCTGCATCCTACGTAACTTACCTCTATTCCCCCATCTGCCCTCAGTTATAATAAACACCTTTTAGAGGGTACACAGAGTTGCCACATTGTATGTGTGAAAATAAAAAAGACTGTCTACATCCAGGTCACTAATAATGACATACAGTATAGATAGAGCATACTCACTCATGGAGATGGGAATCAGGGGAGAAGTGAACCATTCTCTTGTTACTTACTGGGCCAGATGTTGCAACCTGAAGAGATCAAACAAAACAAGGGAGAAGAAAAGAGTTATAAAAGAGTTTGTAAAGAGACAGTAAATAATGGGAGACTACATGACATCTAAAATGGATAAAATAACACAGAAGAAAATGTTCTAAAAAAAAAGGTTCTCAGAGTCTAATGAATAACTATTGAATGAAAACCTGACCATTTCTATTAACTGAGCATTTACTGTTTTTGTGGCTTATAGGATAGTAGTTTGGTACTATTTTTTTTAAAGTACATTTTAAAATAATGTTTTATAATATTGAGAACCAAACCATTGGTCTTTTTAGTTGAGAACATTGTTCCACTGATCATATATTTAACTTTATTTGGAAAAAAATGGTTTCATTTAATTAGGTTTTTGTTGACCACCTTGTATTTTATAGAACTATAAGCATAGTTTATTTATAAATATAACTAATGCCTGTTATAATGCACACATTTAAATGCATACGCTAGCTTAAATCATCAAATGTGTTCTTTTTTACATATTAAAAAAGCTAAGAAATAATGTATATTATCTTCACACTTATAAAAAAACCAAAATACATTTCACTAACAAAAAGAAAGCTTTATTTCTCTATTCACAGACTCAAATCAAACCATTACAAGAAGCCATAGGATCAATTTAGAATTAGAATGCCCTCTTGATTAACCTAATTCACTTCTTGCACTCCTTAGGAAACCTTTTACACTGTATTAATTAGAAAGATTTGTGAGATCCACACATTCCAAATCTAGAAATATTAGTATTGCACGATGCAGTGAATAAGTTCCCCCTCACTGTATCAAGAGTAGACATTTACAAGTATAGATACCATCAAAATACTGGGAATTTCTACTATTGTCGGCTATATTCAGGTCAACATCCTGTAATTATAGAAGTATCACTTAAGATAAAGGATTTAAAATGGCACGGTGATGCAGCAGATAACTTTAAAAAAACTGAAGAACATAAAACTGAAATGATATTGTCTTTCATTTGGGTAAAAAGGTAGACAGAAAAGAAGCTTCAAAATTCCAAAAACTAGAACATTTCAAATATTCACTGCAGCTGATGCTAATAACCAAACAGTTACTTGGGAACCATAGGTAAACATGTGGCTCAACTCCAGGACTACCTCCAGTGTTCATCTCAAAATGAGGTTTTCATGCTATTCCAGGGGGTATCCCTGGCATACAGTAATCCATTTTCTACACTGTGGCTGTGAGAAAAGCCGACCAGGCCTATGTCATGCTTTGTTACAGGTTCATGATCACATTATCTCATGGTGGACCTGACACTTTTATTCAGTTTACAGTATGTTCTGTGTACAGGCAACTTATTTCCTTTGCCAGGGCTGCTGACAACCTTTTCCACACTATATTAATCTTGTTTACTGACTTTATCTTGGTACAAATATCAGAAAACTGAACTTTTTATCTCATGGAAAAAATAAACAACATGTTGACAGAAGCAGAAGCTATTTTCTGGACTCAAATTGCTTGTTTACCTGCAGCAATACTTATGGAAAAATGTTTAAGTCTTGATCTGGCTTGAAAAACATAATCCAAAATTTAATAAATGAAGAAATCTCACATGAACCCATGTGATAAATTGCCAGGTGAAACAATACATCTGAACATAATACCACTGAATTTGTAACTAATTTATACAATAATATAAATGTAAGCTTTCAATCTAGTCACAAACAATCAGACAGTGAATTTCTCAGATTTGTTATATTTATATCTCTAAGCCCATTTCAAATGTTGGAAAAAAAACCCACGAAAGATTTACAGCATCAAATGAAAAATTTTAAGTATTTCTCTACTCTTATAGTGTTTTTCCCATAGTGAATTCAAGTAATACTCCATTGTTATTTTAAATTCAATTTTTAAAATACTCAATCCACAAGCATTTATTAAGCCCTATTATGTATCAGGCATTGTGCTATATTCCAGCATAAAAAGAAAGGCAAAAACATTCTTTGCCCTCAAGGAGTCTCTGCTAATGGCAGAAATACATACATGCATACATAAATATATATGTATACTATAAATGAGAGCTAATTCCTAAGAGAAGGCACAAGCAGTATTGTGGGAGGAAACAGGGGAAAGGAATTGCTCTTGTTGGTGGGATTTTGGGTGAGTCTTGGGGTTCAATCAGGCAAAATTCAGAGTCTGTAGGCAGACAGAGTTTCATGTGTATGAAACAGCAAGAAATTCATTATCTCTCAATGTAGAATATGTAGAGGATAGTTAAGTGGAAGAAATCTGGAAGGGTAGGAAGGGGCCACATTTGAAGAGCTCTCAAAGTCAAACAGAGCTGGGTATGGTAGGGTACTAGCATATTCCCTACTGTAGGGGAGGCTCTTGACGGTAGACTGCTTGACTTTGGTAATTCTGAGCTGCAGAATGACCATCTATATGACCACTGCCTAGCATCAATAAGAGGAGCCCCAATCAGGGCTGGGATTGGTTGCAAAAGATGGATTGCAGGAGTGGCTAGGTGGTGCAGTGAATAGAGCATCAGCCTTGCAGTCAGGAAGATCTGAATTCAAATCGGGACTCAGACAACACAAAAACTAGCCATGTGACCTTGGGCAAGTCACTTAACCCCAATTGCACTCCAAAAAGCAAAAAAAAAAAAAAAGAGATAGATTGCAGAGAGGAGAGAATAATGGTATACGGAGACCAAGTGGGAGATTATTATAGTTTAGGCAAGAGTTGTAAAACATCCTGAACTAGAATATTTGTCATGTAAATGGAGGAAAAGGAGAAGATGTGAAAGATGTTGTGGAAGTAGAATACCAAGACTTGGACATAATTACACATTAGGGGGAAGGAAGAAAGCAACAAACAGCTATTACCAGGAGTGTGAGATTTAATCAGGGAAGAACAAAAGAATTTCTATGAAGAAATAAGAGCCCAGTGAGATCAGATAAAATGAATCTGAACAGGATTCACCAGACATAATTCTGGTTCAGCGGCTTGGCAAGAACTGAAAAAGCAGATTATGATTAGAAAGGCAAATTTCAGTGTTCAAAACCATGGAGATTGTACAATTTTGCCTGAATACCAAGTTGTTTTTCTTTCATCTGACTCTTTGTGACCCCATTTGTGGTTTTCTTGACAAAGATACTGGAGAGCTTTGCCATTTCCTTTTCAGACTCATTTTAGAGATGAGGAAACTGAGGCAAACAGGGATAAGTGACTTGCTCAGGGTAACACAGTTAGCTAGTGTCTGAGGCCAGATGTGAAGTCAGGAAGAAGAGTGTTCTGATTCAAGCCTGGCACACTATTCACTATGCCACCTAAGTGAATGAAAGGAATGTTTAAATTATGGCCTTGTTTATGTGAGTTACTGAGGGGGAATGGGGATAAAGGCCACAAGAGTTCATAAACTGAATCAGGATATGATTTGGGAGTTTGCTAGCCACAGAATAAGGAATATACCACTTGAAATGGTATTTTGCTGAAGTCTATTATGACGAAGACCTTTAAGAAATTCCCTAATATGTACTGGGAATTCAGTTCTAAGGTTCCTATGACATATTAAATTCTCCTGAAAAGCATAATTAGGCTTCAATGTATAACTTTCAATATGTAACCAAAATGGAAATCTTCAGCTTCTTCAAAAAAATAAAATGAGAAAGAATGCAGTAACTGGAATTACTAATACAAACAAAACACCAAAAGCTAACAAATGAAAATTCAAAGTTAATAGTGGAAAAAACAATAGATTTGGAATAATTAAAACTGAATTTAAATGCTTTGTTTCCTCACTTGAAAAATGAGGAGATTGAAGTAGATGATTTCTAAGGTCCTTTTTATAACTAAATCTTATGATCCTAAAATAAGTAGACGGGATTTATAGTACAAAAGTATCCTTTGCTTTAAAAACAATTTAAAGCATTATTCTTTGAGAGTTTAAAGAGTCTTAAGTAGGCTAATTCTGTTGGGTATAAAAAAGATACCCTCTGAGGTGTAGACACAAGACAGTCCTTTCTCTGCTACTGCTACTGCAGTAGGGGAAAAGGGCAGAGGAAAAGTGATAGAAGGAGAAGGGAGCAGGCCAAGTCATGGAATATCTTAAAATTTTCAAAGGACTTCCTTCTGGAAACCTAATCCATACAAAAACAAAACAAAAAACTGAACTGAATAATCTGTAGAACTATAATCTATCAAAGATCTATTTTAATGTCAGATGAAATTATTAATCCTGGTTAATAATACAGTGCAGTGAGATGTTTTGATTTTCTCCAAAAAGAGATAGTAATCTTTTCTGGGAAAAGATTAAAAGTTAACAAGTTTATGTTCCTTTGAATATACAGGCAAAGAAATACTCAATCAGGTGAGGATTATCAAGCAAAAACTAATTATATCTGGTAAGAACAGATGGAAGAGTTATTCTACAGTCTAATCCTTGCTATTTGTTGCTGCTTTGGAGACAACTATTTACATAATTAACTATCATTTACTGTAAAACTAACCTTACACATTAGATCATATACTTCCCTAGACATATGAAGTATATTTTCTAGTTGGACTACTTGATTTAAAAAACAAACAAACAAAAGTTTCAATACTCATGCAATAATCAATATAAAACATTATTTATCTTATAACTTCAACTCAAGAAGATATGTTTGGTGATAATTCAGCTATATGGTTGTAAGATCGAGAA
>CM053586.1:270131456-270202284 GCA_028646515.1 Pseudochirops corinnae
ATAGCTTGTTCAGCCATTCCCCAATTGATGGGCATCCCCTATATTTCCAGTTTTTTGCAACCACAAAGAGAGCTGCAATAAATATTTTTGCACATATGGGACCTTTTCCCACTTCTGTAATCTCTTTGGGATATAATCCCAACAGTGGTATTGCTGGGTCAAAGGGTATGCAATTATTTATAGCCCTTTGGGCATAGTGTGAACATTTTCTTAAGTGATGGTGAAAGCCAAACATAAATGGGAAAGAAAAAAATAAAATAAGCTGCCTTTCAAAACACTTGTTAAGATTATCCCAAAAATTCTAAGTGTCACGATGAAACTACTGGAACCTTGCTGATTAGAAGATGAGGACCCGAAGTCCCAGTGTTGCCATTTCCCAATGTGAGATGACTGGCCAAAGTTTAGGAGTGTAGCTTGTGACCATAGAACAATTTTCTTTGTGAAGCTTGTATCGACCATAGAACCTGCACCTCATACCATTTTTCAGAATTGAACTCTTTGAGACTGGGGGAAAGTAGTATAAATAATGACTAATGCCAATAATGTGTTCACTTTTCAGATAAATTTAACTCTACCCCGCCTTACACACACACACACACACACACACACACACACACACATACATACATACATTTTATTATTTCACTAGAACTTTTAGCAGCATTTAGTCTCAGTGTATTGTACATCAGCACTTACTCAGCCTGCTGGTCATATGTTTACATTTTCGTTTAAAATAAGTCCAATTAGATGGTGTCTTTTGAACACCCAACCAAGGTAGATCCCCAACTCGGCATCATCATAAATAGTTGACGCAATTCCCACCTCCTATAAGATTATAGTTTAGAAGCTACTGGATTTTGTTCAGCCTATTTTAGTGACTCACATCCTAGGCTTCTATTTGCATAGAGATATCCCTCCAGCCCTTAGCATACCATCGCTGTCAAGTACAAGGTTAGAGATGCCAAAGACCAGTGGTTCTCAGCCTTCCTAATGCCAAGATCCTTTAATACTCATATGTGGGCGGATCACAGGAGCGGTGTCTTGGCTCCTAAGACCATCGGAAATATGTGCAACCCCACACACAGGGGTCGCAACCCACAGGTTGAGAGCCGCTGCCTAAGACAGAGCTGTCCCATTTACAATCTCAGAAAAAACAAATTTATTTAGAGTTATTTTGCAATTCAACCAGTTCTTACTCTCGTGTTTACTAATGTAAATGAATTTAGTTGTTCCATTCAATGTGTCAAGACAAAGTGCTGCAGAGACTTGGAGGGGTGAGGGTAGAAAGGACTCAGTTCTGACACTAGCCTGGCTTTTGCAGCCCCTTTACTTTCCTCTACCACAACTTTGCCGTGGTGATAACACTTGCAGGCCTGCTTCATTGCTGTGCAGCTGATGCCCTGTCCAGGCTTATATGTTTCTAACTGACAGTGAGTGTTCTTGCCAAACGCCAGGGACCATAGTCACATCTGTTTGTCTCTCCTCTGGAGCTTGTCTGAAGCTGCTTGGAAACACATTTTATCCAGAGGGCAGCTTTAACTAGGCCTAATACTCTGAAAAGCCTCTATTTGTAAATGCATACAATGAGGCGACAAGTTCCTGTTGTCTTTCCTTTAAAATTATTCCATCTGACACTGCCTGCCCGAGTCCCTGTCAGCCCCACGTCAAAAGCCAAGTTTTCAGGCAAGGTGGGCTTAACGAGTTTTTCTTTTTTTCCCCTCCTGATAAAATGCCTAGCTTCCCACCACATCACTATTTATAATGATAGCTTGCAGCAAGCCATGAATAAGAGGAGATGAATCTGTGTGGTTCTTCAGAAAAAAAAATAAAAAGCCTGCATTCTTTTCTAGTTCTTTGTCTTTTGATTATAATATTAAGAAACAGGTTTAGAAATTTAACTATGATTCAAGGATCAGAGTTCCACCTGCTCCCCCATTATTGCATCAGCAAAATTTAGATGTAATACCAACACATCCAGGTTTAGGTTTAAAGTTACAGCTAAATGAAACCTGACTCATGTAACCAGGTTAGTTCTTTGTCCTTTCTTCTTAAAAATACATGCTTAGGGGCAGCCAGGTGGCACAGTGACTAGAGCAGCAGCCCAGGAGGACCTGAGTTCAAATGTGACCTCAGACACTTAATACTAGCTGTATGACCTTGGGCAAGTCATTTAACCCCAATTGCCCTGCCTTCCCCCCTCTAAAAAGATCAAAAAAAAAAAGTGTGTATTCTCACCTAATAATGAATACAACAGTATGTATGAAATAATAAATACTTTTCTTTTCCTTCCCCAACCAGTAACAATGAAAAAAGGAGGTTTGTGACTTTAAAAAGTTTGAAAAGCAGTGATGTTTAAGGGGATGTGTATATGTCATCATTTGCCATATATATATACATACACACATATAACTTTTTACACTTAATCAGAGCTTTCATTGTTTTCAGTGTTGTGAATGCACTGATACCGTTTTTTTGTTAGTCTTACACGGTGCCCGATGGAAGAGTCTTCTCTAATTTTTAATAATGTTGGGTCTGTTCATTTACAGTACAAACTATAGTTTTCCTTCTTAGTACCACAGGAAAAAGATACCCACTATCACCTTGACTGGTGATCCAAGTGTGTTGCTTTTCAAAGACAAATGATTCATTTATGTTGAAAGAACAAGGCTGCCTTTCAGACATTCATTGATTTTAAATTAAAAAGTAACTGCTATGTTCTACATGAAGGGTGACAACAATAACAAAGTAGTTCTTACTTAGTGTTATTTGTTACAACTCTATTACAGGTGCCTTGAGGAAGAAGGGGGGTGAGGACTGTCTGGAGTACCTTAATCTTATTGATCAATAATCCAGATATCTCAATGCAGTGTAACAGATAATCAATTCTTGGTAAAATTACTCAAACACAGCCAGAGCTGTTGCTCCTGTGGCTTAGGTCTTCAGGTTCAGCAGGCTACTTTATTAGTTTCTATATTTCATCCTTCTTATGTTCTTGTCCATTAGCTCTGCATAGCAATATTGCAGGGAAAATCAAATCCAAATATTATTCTTCCTTTTCTTTCTTTCTCCTTTCCTCCCTTCTTTGTTTTCCTTTCTTTCTTTTTTGTCTTTCCTTCTGTTTCTTTCCTTTTTAGACAAGCATTCTTAAGAATAGTAGTTGTTTTCTTGTCTAGAATATATGAGTAGAATATATTTGAATATGAAAGAAAGTCATGTCAGTGGCTATTACACATCTGCTTTTCATTTGCACGCCCTGATAGCTATATTTTAATAAAGATTTCATTAATTCAAATTATGTGATTTCAATTTTTTATCATTTAGACTGCTAAACAAAAGTATATTTTTATAAGTATCTAGAAAAACTGTATTTTCTAAGCAAGTTAATAGTGAAAACAAAATTTTTACTTAAAAGAACTACATTCACCCACTTCTGAACAATTCCTATATTTTGTAAATAATGTTCTGTAAGCAAAAGCAGTACTGTTCAAGCTGGGTTTGGAGTATGCTCATTTCAAATCATCCTTATTTTTTCATTAAAGGAGACCTCTACTGGGCAATATTTCACTAGCAGCTAAGTTGAATTATTTTTAAAATAGCAAAACTAAACTTTTTTATTCAAATTTTCATAGATTCAAACTTTTTTCCCCACATGGTCTATATTAGTCAACTTTCCCTTTGTGTTTTCATCTAAGTACATGTATTTGAAGTATTGAAATGTATGTCTTGTCTTCCTGTCCAGACTATTTTCTTAGGACAGACTGTGAATATTATGATTTCTTTGTGCACCTCATAGTACTTAGTAAAATAGTACTGTGTACCCCACCATATTTGTCTACTGAACTCTTGTTGAATGAATTATTATTTAACAACAACACAGCTTAGCAAATTACTCCTAGTTTCTTAAATCAAATGTCTGACTTTTTAATTCTGTTAATAGTTTTATTTTAGGTGATGTTCTTTTAACTGTTTAGTTAAGTCATTTTAGTTATTGATTCCATTAATAAAGTAGCTTACAATGTTCTTAAAATAAAAATATTTGTACTTTTATTCAGTTTTTTAAATTGAATCCAAGTATTACATGGCATACCAAAGAAATCAGCCTTATTCTGGATATGAAAGGTGAAGAATTCACTATTCAAGTTATTTTATGTCATATATGATATCCCTATCTGTGATAAATGAAATAACCTTTTTTGAGTTTTGAGTTTACTTTTTTCTGATTTAACCAGTTATTTTTAGCACTATATATATATATATAGACACAGCCTTAAATTGCAGTTCTTTAAAGCACATCTCTTTGGATAAGAGAATTTAAAGCTGTCTGTGACCATAGTGATTATTGAGTGCAGGGATTCTTAACCTAGAGTCTATGAACTTTTAAAAATTATTTTAATAACTATTTCAGTATCATTTGGTTTCTTTTGTAATATTAAGCATTTTATTTTATGCATTTATAAGCATAATTCTGAGGAGGAGTCCACAGATTTCACCAGAGTTGCATGATGTAAAGAAAACATCAAGGTTTACTATATTCCCCCTACTTTATAGTAAGAGACAGATGAGACCCAGAGAGTAAAAGTGACTTGATTTTCTGTCACACAAGTAGTTTTCTTTAAACATTTTTCAGTCTAGAAGTTTTGTTCAAGTAAAAAAAAAGGTAAATCAGACAGTTGATTATATTGTTTCAGAGCTTGTATCGTATAACCATTATCATTGTAAATTAGAAATTGTAAAGTATGAATTTTTTTAGCAATTATATTTAAAATATCCCTTGGACTCCCCCAACAAGGAAACATGAAAATCTATATGATTACATTCAATTCTTAACTCAGAACCATTGTAAACAATATTATCCTCTGGTCAATAAAAAATCTATTCAGAAGTCAGTTGGGCTTCTGCCTTCTTCATAGCAGGTTGTCCTTAAATTACAGATAGAGAAAATTCTTGTTCAGAACTAGGTTTGAAAGGTTCCCTTTTTTTTTTCTGAGATCCTGTTTCTGTGATCATAAATTAAAATTTAATTTAATTTAACTTAATTTCAACACAAATTACCATATGTTTGCAAAATGAGGACATTTTATTGCTAAAAACTCAGAAATGGAATCCTCATTTTTAATGAATAAAACTTCAAAGAAGCTGAATAAATTTTATGAATAAAATACTTATTATTAATTTCTTCCTAAAATATAAATTAAAATTTTTATTCTACAATTCATATACCTTATTCCTTTTTTCTTTTCTTTTTTGAGAGAACCTTTTTTTAACGAGGAGGTATTATTTCTTACAAGTGAAAAAGATGCAGCCCAAGAATACTCACATAGCACAATGTGAAGTAGAAATTGGGATAATTCATTTAATATAATCAGCTTACTTATTCTGATTTATCAGTTTGGCTGTTTACACCACCTAGATTAACCAAACAGGTGATGAACCTTCCCCTTATAATCATAACCTAAGGAATATCCCAGTATTTGTAAGTGTTATTGTATATTTCAGTCAATCATTCCATCAGTAAGTAATTTATTAAGGACCTACTATGTGGCAGACACTGTACTAAACGCTGGGGATACAAAAAGAGGCAAAAGATAGTCCTGTCCCCAAGAAGTTCACAATAGAATGAGGAAGATGAGAAGATCAAATATGTAAAGGATAAATAGGAGAAAACTCACAGAAGGAAGGCACTAGAATTAAAAAGGGTTAAGAAGGGCTTCAAAATAAGTTACTTGCTTCCAACTAATTGGTAATTGCTTTTACTATTAGGCAATACAGCCTTAAATCTAACCTAAACCCAAGAGTATTTTGAACCCATTTCCTCCAGATCAGTTCATTGTAGAGACAGAAATTAACTGGACATATTTCTGTTTATGATATCTTCATACATTTTGCATAGGCTTAATTTCCTCTTAACATTTTCTTTTCAACAAATATTTTCAAATTATTTACAATGAAAACTAAGAGCCTCTCAAAACAGTGCTATGAGTTTTTTGCAATTAAGTTTGATTCTTTTGCAAAACATGGCAATTTATGTTTATTTTGTGATCAGAGGAACACAGAATCTCAGATTCCAAACCCATACGGAATAAGAATTAGAATTCCCCCTCCTAGCTTTTTGCCTGAAAACTGCTTGTAAGAGGGAATCCACAACTTTCTGAAGCAGCCATTCCAGTTTGGGATAACCAATTATTAGGAAAGACAACATAATATAGTGGATAGAAGGGTGATCTTTATCAGTAAGGCCTACTTTCAAGTCCTGCTTCATTCACATAATGGATGTGTGACCATGAGCAAGTCACTTTACTCTCAGTGTCCTGTACTGTTCTCTAAGACTCTCACTTCCATAGGAGTTGCCAGTCTGTATTGATAGGAGTTTCCAAATCAGCACTGCTTTCATACTGATAAAATTACAAATCTATACACACATACGCACACCAGAAAAATTAGTAGAAAATTAAATCTGTCTCACTGCAACTCCCCCATTCTTCTTAGTTCTTTCATCTAGAGCAAAGCGAGAAAAGACTGCTTCCTTATATAATTATCCTTTCAAAAAAAGGAGTAGGACAGAATTAAATGAGATATTGATTTTAAAGTGTTTAGTATAGTGTCTGGCACATAGTATGCATTATATGAATGTTAGTTATACATATTATTTTTATTATTATTTCCATACAAGATATGTGTGTACCTAGCTATTTACATGTTATCCCCACTGTTAGACTATATACTTCTTGAAGGCAAGGACTGTTTCCATCTGTCTTTGTATTCTTGGCACAGTGCTTGGAACATGGTAAGCATTTAATAAATTTGTTTTGACTAAGTAGGCCTCAAAGATGCAAAGACAAAAATGGAAGAAAAAAAAAGGAATGCTTTTAAGGTCAGTGCATTAATTGTCCTGCAAATAATAGACAATTTAATATTTTTTTAAATTGAATTGAAAATATGAAGGCCAGGGCTGCTAGGTGGCGCAGTGAATAGAGCACTGGCCCTGGAATCAGGAGGCCCTGAGTTCAAATCTGACCTCTGACACTTGACACACTTGCTAGCTGTGTGACCTTGGGCAAGTCTCTTAATCCCAATTGCCTTCCCTTCCCCCTCCCAGAAAAAAAAAAAAAAAAACACAAACATGAAGACCAAAATCACACATCATCATCTAATGTTGCCTATTTTCAAGTATAGTAGAAAGCTGATTCTTGGCTAGTACTCATTTTTATCATTACAATCCAGTATCATCAGTGTTTTTCTGAGAGTAGTACCAATAGCACTGACATTCAAGTTACATTCCGTTACCTGGTCAATGAACTATCAGTTTAAGGCTTCTCCTAGTTTGGATTAAAAGAGGGAACATTACGTTTTTCCTTATGTCTCTTCCAGCTATTTTAAACAAATACCCTGTTGCATAATATCCTAAAAGAAATTGATCATGCTTTTCCTGTAATAAATGTTGTCCTGACAGTAAGGCATTAGTAACCAATTGATAACCTAGCAACAATATTGTGATCTCTTTAGATAATTAATCTTAGCTATTTTCCTGTCAGAAGCAACAGTGTTTGATTTTATGTTGAGCTAGAAAGATTGCCAGTTTGGAAAATTAAAAAGCATTCCTTTTATATTATTCATTCCAGTAACAATTTATGATGGCGCATTTAGCTGCTGAACGCTTGTCAACAAACGTAATTATGTTTCGATATAAACAAGATTGGTGGCTTTACTATGCAGCTTCATCTTTGTTGAGAATGTTTTGATTTAGGTTCAGATTATACAAGCTGTGTATTTATGTGTCATATTTTTCCTCCTTTGTTAATAGTTTTCTCTGATAATTACTTATAGACAAACAAGTATGCATTTAGGATCCTTGTGCATGGGAGATATCAAACGGAGAAGAAAGGCTGCACCCTTGCCTGGATCTACTGCAACAGGTAAAATGAAATTTTTTAAGTCTCAAACATGTGAAGGTTATCCATTCATACGAATCAAAATATAGTCAATTCTCAATTACCCGCACAAGATAAGAGCAATATATTTACAGCAAATCAAGAATAATAGCAAATAATGTTCCTAAAAATCTTTCATGTTTGTTTTTAGAATGTATTTGGTCATCTATAATTACCAAAACTTTCCTCAGTTAATCACTAAATAATAAATCAACAAATATTTACTGAGTAATATGCATACCGGGCGTTAGAGTAGGTGCCGTGGAGGAATAAAAGTCCCCTTCAGAAGTTGACTATCTAATTGGGAATACAAAGTTAAAACATATGAATAATTAAATAACCGTAAATACAATTACCTGTCACAAACAAAGTACAAAATACCCTGGATTAGGAAAGAACTCTGAATTATGAGTCTAGAAACCTGGATTCTAATTCCTACTCTGCAATTGGTGAGCTGTGTAACCTTAGTCAGATCTTCTCTAGACCTCAGATTTCTCATTCATAAAGTGAAAGGTTTATAGTAGAGGAACTCTAAGGTCCTTTTCGACTCTGTAGTTCTAGTTCCATGCAAATGAGTGGTAGTGACAACAGATTATGGACCATTTTCATGGAAAATGGCAGAATTTGCAATAGGCCTTAAAAGATGAGTGTCTAGTTTCTAAAACCAAATCCCATACCAATTTATACCTGAGGGACAGATTCAAAGAACATATTGGGTACAAGAGGGAAATTAACCTAGGATTATGATTTTGCCAGAATTTACAATTGACATGAATTATATGTGAATAATCAAAAGTTAGCTATAATATATTGGCAATACAACAGATTAAGAATCTGAGAAGATGTTCTTAAGGCAGGCACTCAGTTAGTTGTAAAGACAATCTGTTGTTTACTGACAACCTTTCTAATATTTCACCTCCTTTTGTCTTTTTTTTTTTTATTTTGAGGGAGGAGAGATAAGGTAGGAAGGATCCTTAAAGAAAAAATGATTACTTTGCCCCCAGGATTTATCAGTTCAATTCAATAAATATTGATTAGGTACCTACTGTATAATATTCAGAGCAGCTCAGTAGGAATAAACAGTGATATTCATTCCTTGAAATTTTACCCAGAAGCAATAGAAAATAAAAGATGGAAAACAGAGCAATATCCATTTAGAACTGCATATCCCACACTTGAGAGTTTAAAAGAAAAACTAAAGGGGGTGTAAAATTAGTATACTCCAATGTAAAGTTATTACTAGAGTAAACAGTCTAAAGGGAAGCTAGGTGGCACATAAGAGAGTGTGCTGGGCCTGGAATCAGGAAGACTCATCTTCCTGAGTTCAAATCAGACCCTTCCTAGCTCTGTGACCCTGGGCAAGTCCTTAACCCTGTTGACCTCAGTTTCTTCATCTGTAAAATAAGCTACAGAAGGAAATGGCAAACCATTCCAGGGTCTTTGCCAAGAAAACCTTAAATGGAGTCATAGAGAGTCAGATATGACTGAAAAACAACTAAACAACAAGAAAATAGTCCAAAAAGTTGTAGTGTTTTGTTTTTATAAGATGTGGTTACAGGCTTTATATTTAAGAGATCCTATACCTGTCAGTTAAACTGTTCAAGAGAAAAAACATGTCGGTACTTACATGTGTGATTCTGTTTGTCATGATTATAGACACTGTATGGAATGATTTTATATATAACTATACCCACATATATGTACATTTTCCATATATACATATCTATGTATGTACATATATATGTGTGTATATATATGTGTGTATATATATATATATATATATGTGTGTATATATATATGTATAGAAATATAAAGTTAAATATTTATAGAATCACTAAATTTTAGATTTGGAAAGATTCTTAGAGGTCATCTAGTTGCAGATATGTTTTAGAGATGTAGAAGCCAAGGTTCCAAAAAGTACGACTTTTCCAAAGTCATAAAGCTAATTATTGGTAGAGCTGAAACTAGAACCAGGTTTCTTCCACAATGACACTTCCACACATAACTCAGTATACATAATTCAATTCAATTTTTTAAAAATGAGTGTGCCAGCTATACACTTTGATAACCTTATGACAGAAGCAATAGTTTCATGGATAAACTCATCAATTCAAGTAATTCTTTAGTTCAGTATTCTACAGAATACCTTCATGCCCCCATTCCGGGTGAGTAGTCCTCTCAACTCCCTTATCTTTCAGTGTTTTGAACATTACTAACAGAAGGTGACCAATAACAATCTCAGGAATGCTTCCAATGCACCTCAGTGGCAGTAGTGAGAAGGAGATTACCTGAGTCAAGTCCTAAGACTCTGGACATATGGGAAGGTAGAAGGAAAATGCCTAATGGTTGAGGAGAAGATAATATAATTATTTCTACAAGGTGGAGGTTCTGACTCCCTAACTCACTAGTACCAGAGTATATCATTGGTAAAGAATTGTGGGTATAAACATTCAACTTTAGCCTAAAACTCTTTATTCTTTTTTTTTTTCAATTGCTCGCAGCATTTTCACCATGTTATATTTTAAAAGTTAACTCCTGCAATTCATTTATAAATCCATCTTTTGATAAAATTACCAGATATCTTACATATCTCTTTTGGAAATTCCAATTTTGTAGTCATTTAAATATTCTTTTAAATTATTCCAAAAATAGCATGTTAGGAAAAAATGAGTTTAAAAAATGTTTTTCAGTCTTATGTTTTAAATTTATATCTAACCTTTAGAAGTTTTGCTCTAAGCAGAATCAAACTAGTATGAAATATATAGTCATATCAAAAGGGAAGAGAGTGAATTATTTAAAAGTACTCCAGTTTAAGTAGTGGATAATATCTCCTAATGCCATTGAATCAAATCACAAATGAAGATAATTATCTAAAGTCAGGTGAGAAATGCTTTTGCATGAATACATTTTGAAAAAGCATTGATGGTTATGAAGATTAGTTCTTGTTCTTTTGTCTCCTACTCCCTATAATTGTGATTTTTAAATTCAAGAATGATATAGTATCTGGTTTCTGTCAGACAAAGCATAACATACCAGATACTCTTTTGTAAAGGACCCAAATCACATTAGCATGGGGAAGAATGTACATTTTGTTTTTTAAAAGCAAATAGACATTTTATGAACTGTTTCCTTCCTTAAAAGACCTGGATATATGCAGTCTTTCTAGTGTATCACATTAAACTTAAGGTAAAAAATAGCCACATGAAGATATTTTTCAGTTGAATTAAAAATTGAAAGTTAAAAGACTTGACAGCCTGACTATAGATTGATAATCAACTCAGATTTTATGTTTGAAATACCATGCAGTCAAACAAAGTGGTGTAAAAGCATTTACCATAAGATTGGTTAGAAAATCTGTCATCGGGTAGTTTAGCTTCATAATCCCAAACTGTGTATTTGGAAAAAATTGTATAGCTCTAAAGATAGAAAGTGGTGTTTGATACATACAAATGCTGTTCATTGAAAGTAAGATTTACAATATTGTATTGTTATCCTGCTACAATATGTTGTCATTTTTTTAAAAAAAATAAACACTTTTGAAACTATACCTAAGCATGACTTGAGATATTGTATGAGGCTCTAGCCTATTTGGCCATGTTATTGGTTAAACATTTATTAATTGTGACAAGAACACCAAATTTATTTCAGTTCTCTGCCTTATTTGCTGCTCTTTCACCTTTGGATTTTGTATTGACAAAGGAAAATGAATATTGATAAGTTAGCTATTGATTTCTAAATTTATTGCTTGTTCTCTGCCTTATTCAAAGTCACAAAGCCAAAGATAGTGTGTATATTAGTAACAAAGGATGTAGATTTACTCTTATAAAATTGTGAACTATTGAAGCAAGAAAGTTTGCCAGCACAATGCATTTTATAGTTTGAAAAATGTCATCTGTAAAGGTGAAGAAAGGCAGTGAACAAAATATGAATACTATTAAGTTCCCTTTTATATAAAAGCTAGTCCACAAGCAGCAGTGATATTTTTTGATTGGATCTTGTATTTTTAGTAAAATCTCTTTTGGGAGACTTGAGAATAAATGCATAGGGGAAAGGGGAAGAAGAGGCAATGGATTTTGTCCATGGTAGCTATGAGAATTTGTTTTACCATATATGATCCTGCTGAATGAAGGTGGAGTTTTTGTTATTGGCAAATATTACCCTTTGTCATTTGGTTTTCAATGGTGTAAGCAGCAAAATATTTTTATAGTAGAAAAACTAATCACAGTCAACCTTTTTTCTAACCATTTTCAGTTATGAAACTGACATCCATTAAAACATAAAGCTGTTAGTATAGATAGCTGTAATTGAGGGTGGCTGTGCAGCTTTTTAAAATACCCGACTGCTCTTTGGTAGGGGAAGTCATTTCAGATGTTGAGTGTTCTGGGGGGAAGAAAGGATGACATTATAAACTTTTTACTCTTTGCCTAATTTAGATTATATTATAAAATGCCCTTTGTAAAGGCAAGAGTGAACAACATGCCATTTAAAGTAATAGTTTAAAACTTTCTGAAAATGTGTACTTTTAAATGATGACTCACAAAATCAAGACATCTCCTTCACAGTTAAGTTCTTAATCCATTTTGAACTTGTGCTCCTGGAATTCAGACTTACCATATAAATGGTTATTTTCTTTCTTTTATTGCTAGAATGATATGATCATAAGACAACAATAGAGATTTCATCCATGGTTCAATGTAGGCAAAATTTTCAGGATTCTCTTTTTTTTTAATTTTAGTTTTATTAATTTGACTAAAACTTAATGTTTGACTTGCTTACATAGACTTGGCAAATGTATAGTAATTCTTTAATTACTTGAATAATTGAGTAAGTTCTTTAATCACATCTACACAAAAATACTAAATAAACTATTTGAGCCAAATTTTTTTTTGTTACATTAGGAGTCAATTCTCTTAAATCAGTGTAGACTATAAAGTGCACTAGAAAACAAAAACAGTGGTAAAATGCAAAATAATCAGCTATGTGTACATATAAGGGAAAAACAATTTAGTTAAACCTTGTCAAAAGCAAGATGTCTAAATAAGTATGACTCCTCTCATATATGACCTTGAGAAATAAACAACTACTTCATCTCAGAGCTCTAATGAATAAGCAGAAGGTTGGGCATAGATTGACATATATCATAGACTTGAGGAAAGGAAAGGTAGGATGTCACAGTTTGAGGCTCTTAAATGGAAGCTGAATAAAAGAAAAGGAGGGGGAAAAACAAATAAAATTCTGATGACACAGTCACAAATAAGTCTCATAACCATGGAATCTCAGAGGTCATCAAGCCTAACCTGTATCTGATGAGTAATCCCCATAACAACATCCTGAAAAAGATGACCATCCATTTTCCACTTGAAGGCTTCCAGTTGGAGCCTTCACTGCCTCCTGGGGCAGCCTATTTCACTTTTGAATAGCTCTCATCATTGGAAATTCTTTCTTATTTTTAGCTCAAATCAACTTCTTTGTAACTCCCTACGAATCCTAGTTCTGCCTTCTGGAGTCAAGCAGAAAAAGTTTAATTCTTCCTCCTCACAGAAGGTCTTCAAATGCTTAAAGACATCTAGTGTTTCCTCACAGTAACACACACACACCTTATTTTCTCTTCTTACCCCTAAATATCCCTAGGTCTTCTACCCAATACTTATCTCTTCTGTCCTCATTATCTTGGTTGCTTTCCTTTGGACCTATTCCAACTTGTCACTGTCATGCCTAAAACACGGCACCCAAAGTGGACCACAATGCTACACGATAACCATCACAGCCTTCATTGTGGTTACTGCCTCTCCATTCGTGGTGTTTTAAACTGTCATACTGTTGACTTATATTGAGATTGTAATCCACTGAAACTCCAAGATCATTTTCTCACAAACTGTTGTCTATCCACATCTCTTTTATTTCTCTACTCTTCTAATTTGAGCCTAAGGATAAAATCTTGTATTTATTCCCTATAAAATGGTGTCTTATTTAAATTCATCCATCATTCTAACCTGTCCAGTTTATTTTGTATCCTAACTCTGCTTTCCAAGATATCTACTATCTCCATGTCTATAAGTAGCTCCTTACCTGCTTGAGATTATATATTCCAATCTATCATTTTAAAATATATTAGGAAACTGAGGCACAGGTAAAAGAAGTGACTTATTCAAGGTCACAAGGCTTAGGAGATATTTAAGAGTCCAGGTCTTCTGACTCTAAAGTCCTATATGCTTTCCATGACAATAGGCTGTTTCTCTATCAAAAACCAAGAGTTCTCAATGAACTTTTAAAACTCAGATATTAGGTATAAGCAGCCCTAAGAAGGACTTTAATTACTGAGACATTCTTTCTTTTAGGCCCAGGGATTTATGTTTTCTTCTGAGGCAGGACTAATAGCTAACCTGGGCTTTGCACCTGGGAGAATAATCAGAGCACCTGACTGAGGGAAAGCGGGGGAATGGGCAGAGAGTTAAAAGAGAGCAGATCTCAACAATCAGTGGGTTACAAATGAAATCAGGGATAACTTACAAAAATCTACTTTGCTGATTTTGACTTTTCTTTCTAAAAATATCAAAGAACTGTAATAGATGTTCTTTAAGTCAAGTAATGACATCATAGTAATTTGAGACCTTCCACACTAAATCTTTTTTCTTCAAGAAAGCCTCATCAGGCCTCAGTTTTTTAATGTTTCCAAAAGCGAGCAGAGATTCTGTCTTCATTGTCTGTCTTCTGCCTTCATCCTGTCTTCATTTTCTTGCAAAATAAATTTAGAAAAAGATACTCTGAACAAAACATACCCTTATTTTAGACATCTTGTAGCAATAAAATCTTAACAGTATGTTTTTGCCCTTCACTCCCATGTAAAAAGATTTAAATTCGTGCCTCCTTTATTCATTTACTTTTGAGTAGTATGGGTTTGTGACCCATTTACACCTCTTAAGAAAGTTTTTTATTTTGCTCACTTCAAGGTATGAAGATTTTCAAGTTTCCTTTGTTATATGATAAACGCCAAATTGACCATTCTTTAGCCTTATGGGTTTTTTTTCCCTTTTATAGACACTAAATTATTATTTATAATAGCAAACATGCAAAGAAGAAATCCTAAAACTAAGAAGTCAACTCCGAGCCTCTATAGAGGCTCAATTTTTTATCACTTACTTCCTTTTAAACACTAAAATACAGCAACTTTTCCAAATGTTTTCATTTCTTCTCAAATGTCCAATGGTTTCCCCTCCCCCTACTCTCTCAAGTGAGAATCTTGCCTCATATTTTACAGAAGAGAATTGAGGCCATTCACTATGAACTCCCTCTCCTCCTCTCTTCCATGTCTCTTATCTCTCATGTGCCTTCTACCACTGCCTCTTCTCACATGATGAAGTGACCTTACTCCTTACCAAGGCTAACCCCTCTATTTGTTCAGTCTCCTTCCATCCTGACTCCTCAAATTGTTCCTTCTGTCATCCCCACTCTTTCATTTATTTTCAGTCCCTCCCTCTATATTGACTCATTTCCTACTGCTTATACAACATGCCCATGTCTCTTCTATCCTGAAGAAAACCCTCACTTGATGTTCGCATCCCTGATAATTATCGTCCCTATATATTTCTTCTGCCCTTTGTAGCTAAACTCCTCAAAAAGGCCACTGTAACAGATGCCTCTATTTCTCTCTTCTTACTCTATTATTAACCCCCTTAGGGGATCTTAACCCCATTAGGTCAGAAGTTTGGCTTCAGACCTCATCACTCCACTGAAACTGCTCTCTCCAAAATCACTAGTGATCTTTTAGCTGCCAAATCCCATGGCCTTTTCTGAATCCCTTACCTTTCTGCAGCCTTTGACACTGTTGGTCACTCTCTCTTCCTTGTTACTGTCTTCTCTCTAGGTTTTGGGGACACCACTTTGCCCTGTTTCTCCTACTGCTTATATGACCTCTACTCTTTTTTCCTTTGCTAGATCCTCCTATAGATCATACCCCATAACTGTAGGTGTCCCTCAGGATTCTGCCCTGGGCCCTCTTCTCTTTTCCCTCCCTACTACTTCATGATCTCATCAGCTACTTATAACAATACCATTTTAAAAGCACTTTCAGGTTTACGATGCACCCTGTGTATCTTCTCATTTGGTCCTCAGTAATGCTGTGAGGGAGGGGAACGTTATCCACATTTTATAGATGAGGAAAGTAAGACTGAGACAGGTTTTATGACTTACTCAGGGTCAGACAATATCTAAGGTAGGATTTAAATTCAGGTCTTCCAGACTCCAAGTCCCATAATCTATCCACTGAACCACCTCATTGCCTGATATATACGCACTTGATTTGGGTGCCTACAAGTTATAAAAATATTCTCAATTATCAAGCCAATTTTTTCATTCTTTCTAGTAATTTTAATCTGCTAGTAATGTCAAAATATTTCCTTCCTTCAAAATCTGTTATCTTCCAAGGATCTATGATTCTGTCACTGGGAGTATTTCTTCTGTTAATGCAGCTCATAATTTCCATTACCCTTTAGTTACTCATTTTGAGTTTTCTTATGTCTGAAAAGGTCATCATCCTGCCCGTGAACAACCTTCTGATGAGGAGCTTCTCTAAATTTAGCTGGATAGATCTAAGCTAATCTAAAGATAATTTGAACAGTGATAAATTTAAAGTTTTATCCTTGAAGGAGTTGATTTCAAAATGATCTAGAGAGAGCTTTTTGTGGACTACAAGCTCAATATAAGTCAACGAAGTACAGTCAGAAAGTGAATGTTATCTTAGGCTTCCTTACAAGAGTACATGTGCTGGACCACAAAAAGGAATAGCCAACTCTACTCTGTCTGGTCAAATGATATCTGGAGTAGAGTGTTCAATTCTGGGTGCCACCATTGATAGCTTCCAGAAATGAACAACTAGCATGGGGAATGACCTTGAGATCATTACTATATGAAGATTGGTTGAAAGAACTGGGGAGATTTATCCTAGAGAAATGATAATTTACTGGGCATATGACAGCTTTCTTCAAGTATTTGAAGGACTGTCTATGATAGAGGGATTCAACTTGTTCTGTTCATCTGCTGAGGAAAGAACTAAGAGTAATGAACAAGAAGCTCATTAATAATAAGGCAAGTTTAGCCTTCATAGAAGGATACACTTTGTAATTAATATGTATACCTATTCAAAAGCAGAGTGGGCTGCCTTGGAAGGTAATTGATTCCGCTTTACTGGAACAAAAGCTAGGTGACCACTTGCCAGATATATGGTAGAGGGGATCCTTTTTTTGAGCATGGGTTGAAGTGGACAACCTTTGAGGTCCCTTCCAACTCGGAAACTCTTTAATTCTCTATGATTCCTTAGACAGCCAATACATAGTCCAACATTAGACTTGTATTTGAAGCCTTTCCAACTTGGTAAGAGCTGCCAGAGCTTGTGCTTTCCTGGAATAACTTGCAAGAACCCCAAGGATATCATGCACACCTGGGTAAAATAGGTATTAATAGGCAATTCTCAGTTGTTGTTCATTTGTTTCAGTCATGTCCAATTCTTCATGACCCCATTTGGAGTTTTCTTGGCAAAGAAACTGGAGTGGTTTGCCATTTCCTTCTCCAGCTCTTTTTACAGCTGAGGAACCAAGGCTTAAAGCGACTTGCCCAAGGTCACACAGCTAGTGTCTGAGCTCAAATGTGAACTCAGCTAGATGAGTCTTCCTGACTCCAGTCTTGGTACTCTATTCACTGTACCACCTAGCTGCCCAATTCTCAATAGACCTGCATTATTTAAGAAATTAGAAATTGGTTTATCTGACAACCTGTTAATCAGGTTGTTGTTGTTTTTTATTAGCCAACACTCACACATATCTACCATATAAAATAACTGATTTTCATATTGACAGCCCTGAGGCACCTATAACATTCTTCTGATACATCCAAGAAAGGTTCAGTTTTGTTCAATACAATTTTAATGTGAATTTTTTTAATTCTTTGAAAATTGATCATACATGATATATGATTGTTCTCTGTAGCTTTTCTGATTTTTCTCTATTAACAAAAATGACTGAGTAGAAAAATGAGATAGTAGAAGGAACAATCCCCTGAAAGTGAGGAGATATAGATTCTAGTGTCCAGCAGCTGATGACCTTGGGAAGATCTCTTAGCCTCTATGAATCTCCATTCCTCATCTCATGAGTGAAAGGACTAGTCTGAATGACTTACCAGGTCCCTTGATGATCTGAAAGGCTGTGATTGACCAAAACAACCCTATTGTTCAATTACCACAATGCCAGATCATGTCTGATAATGTTTCCTAAACATAAAACCATTTTAGCACATATGGTTACTGAACTGCAAAAATTCAAACTGCGTTGAAAGACTCTTTAATGTCTTCAGCCCTTCCATCCAAAAAGCTACCAATTTTAGATTGAATATGCCTTAATTGAAAGTAAATGCTGAACATTCTCAGAAGAAATTATTCTATAGAACTTTTTACCCAGTAAGAATCGCGTGGAAAATTCCTACATGTTCACAATTCATAATAGCTTTGTTAGTAATGTTTATTTTATCCAAAAATGAAATAGTTAATAACAAATTTGACAGGAATACTGATAACATGTCTTGTTCCTGTCTGAATTTTGCTATCGGTTTTTTTCAAATCTGAAGCAATTATTCAAAGTATTCCTTGACTATTTACCACTGTACAGAAACCCATGTTGCTCCATTAGTGATCACAGACGTACAGCATATATATGTATTAGTTTACAGTTTTAATAATGTTGCTGGTAGATTTATATCTGGCAACAAAACAAACCTTCTGTGGCCCTCCTAGTACAATAGAAGCAGTAGAAAGAGCAGGTAGGCATGAAACACAAAATGCTTTCTAAAGCCTGTGGGTCAGGAGAAAGGGAGACTGACAGCTCTCACTGTTATAAGGGAACCAGCATGTATCACCTCCCCTTCCATTGGCTGTTTATCCAACATCGATACAACACTTTAGGAGCCAAATTACTAAACAAGCTGCCAATTAGGCTTGCAGTCAGCTGGATAGATTAGTGGCTAAGAGAGACCGATACAAGATTTTCATCTCTTGAGCCAATTACGCAAGTGAATTACCATCCACAATACTCTTTGGAAGATTTGAGGAGAAAAAAGACTGACTCTGCCGTATTAGACATAAGTGAGATCCAGCATAAAGAGGGTGAGGGGTGAGCAGACGATGTATTGCTAAAATTACCCAAGTAAAAGGAGAGCCTTCTAGGAAAGGACTTAAAGGATTTAGCACTGCTAGGAGTGATAGAAAAGGAAATAATAGTTGTGGAGTACTGTGCAGAGACTGAGTCATTTCACTCCTAAATCTTAATCTTATAAAAAGAAGGATGAGAGACTAAAAGGAAATTTCATTGCAGTATAATTTTCCATGAAATATGACATTTCTAGGTTTTTCATTTAATGATCCATAGATTTTTTTTTTTTTTTTAGGATTGAGTGTTTGGAGATATGTCCCTTTCCCCCCATCTTCTCCTTGTTACTTTTTTTCTTCCAGCTATAAGAAATTTCTTTTGAAATATATTTTAGTAGTTTGTTTAAATGAAACAATTATTTAAAACAGAGAATCAAGTTTTGATCATGAAAATAAAAATACAAGCACCAGGCTAGTGCACGTACATATAGGCTTCCATTATAGGCATATAAGACTTTTGCCAGAATTTTACAATTAATATACAGAATTAGGTTGCCCATGCTGGCCTTCCTGTTCATAATTGAGAAAGGACTACAGTTTCATAATTCTAGCTGAGATTTTTTTGAACAAGGCTAATGTTATTTCTTAAGTATTAAACAAATTTTAAGCCTGAACTTTTGCAAGCTGTTGTATCCAAAAATGATTAAACAGATGTGTAGCCTGCAGCAACATTAGACCTCTGATCTGATTTTAGCTTACAGATGGAATTAAATTAATTCATGGCAATCACTGTAAAATCAAGGGTATGGTACAGAATGCTAGCGTACTGTTTAACCAGAACATACCTATATCAGCATCTGTTAAGAAAAAGTTGCGTGCCTTAATTTTTCATGGAAATCTGCCTTCATTGCCACCATAAACATCGTTTCAAAATAAAAATTTAATTGCTGGTTTTGTTATTATATTAAGCAAGCCTTTTGACAAATGACTTGCCCTTGTTTTGTGCACTTAGAAGGTTCATGCTACCTCTTAAAATTTTTAGCACCTCCAGTTCTCAGTTATTATTTTTATGCATGCTTTTTTGGTTTTTGGCCACAAAGAACAAAGTCAGTCAAGGATTTTCTTTTTGCCATCAGACTCCAGCTGTTGAAAACTATTCCTTATATCAACATTTTTTTTCTATCACATTTTGACCCTTGTCATATCTGGCCAATCCAGCAGTCAAGCTGAGCCTCAGGAAGCCATCCTTGGAAAGACTACACCAGTACAAATACTGCAGCAAATGAAGATCTTATTTAGTCTTCAGTCCTAACAAATATAACATGTAGAAGATATAAATAAGAACCTAAAGAAATTAATTCATGGTGAATATCTAATTGGTTATCATAAGCAAATTATAAGATGTAACTTGACGTAGTGAATAGTATTGAAATTGGAAGCAAGAAGACCTGGGTTTGAATCCTACATCAGGTCTTAATCCTAGACAAGTCACTTAACCTCAATATACCTTGATCAATTTCCTAATACTTATCTTCAAAGTCATAGTTGTGTTGAAATGCAATCTGTATTTATGGAGGGGATTCCCTGCTCTGATAAAAAGTCACATTTCCTTACAATAATTTCATACATGATGAAATTATGGATGTTTAGGGTGCATCTATAATGTTTGGAGGTCAATATCATGCTTTCCAATATATCACAGCCAAATATTGGAGTAGATAGTCCATATGTTCCGGCCCAATGTGGCATTTCTTTTAAGTCTTTTTGCTTCCATGAATGGAATTTATATGTGCTTTTGTTTGAAATGTGTTTCTCTGCATTTACATGGCTTAGATTTTTTTTTTTTGCTAGCTAAATTTGGGGTTCTTTTCTTTTTATGAAGTGGCTTCTATGGGCAGACTCTTGCTGGCTAGGTCAGTACCACCATATCCAAGAGTAATCCTTTCCAGAGGCACTATGCCAGGCATACCTTCTCCCAGAGCCCTAGCTGGCCAATCTTTGGTCTGCGCCTGGCATTCATTGTTGAAAGCTGTGCTTGAGGAGATGTGTTAGGACATTTATTGCTACTGATTGGGAAATAAAAACTGTAGGAAAAAAATTAAAACCAAATAAATCAAGACCTGTCAAATGTTCCAAGCCTAAAAACTGACCTCAGCTATACAAGGGTGTTCTCTGGATACTAAAAGCCTTTATTAAAATGAAATTAATTCTCTTCTGTCATGGGGTGGGGTAGAAAAAGGAAGGAGGAGGAGTATATTTTATATTCCTTTAGCATTAACCCCTTCCAATTGCTAGAACCTATCAATAAATTAGTGTACCTTTCTTTAAAAAATACTAGCAACCTAAAGAGTTAATTCAGCCCCAGATGTCCTGCTAGCATGTATAGTAAAACCTTAAGTTACTGGAATACTTTGGAAATGAGATGTTCTTTTAAAGTGAATTTTCTGATAAAGTGAAGCTTAGAGGACCCCTTCATAAATATAGCTTACTGAACATAATTTCACATTACTTTGATGATTAAGCTTTCTGTAGTTCGTTGGTTTTGTTGTCCTGAACATCAGTTGTCCCGAACATCAGTTGTCCCAGTGTGGAATTTTAGATAGTGAAAGTACAGAGTGGTAAGTAGATGCTTTTCTCTTTATCTACAGATTTACTATTGATAGAACTGACAGGAGTGGTGCTTGCTGATAGGAAAGGTGGAGGAATGGTGCTGAAAAGGAAATGCTACCAAAAAGCCATTGGAAACAGAACTGTGGAGGTGAAGGGGGGAGTTTGCTACTGCAGCTCCTGTTCATGTTCTCATCCCACCATAATTGTGGAAAGGAAACTACTAAAAGGAGAGAGATGTGGGTAGAGAGGAGGGGGGAGGATTCCAAGAGTTTCCTATCCATACCTATTCCCTCCACCTCTACACAAATGTGAGTGAGCCAAAGACCTGACTCTACTCCTTCCTTTTATTGTATAGACATTTAAAATGTCAGTCTTACAATCATCTAAGTACCCCAAAACTCTATACCAAGCCCTCTTCTCTCCCTACATTAAGCTCCTTGGTGATCTTGTTGAGATTAAATTAACATTGTACATATGATTCCCAAATTTGTGTATCCAAACCTAATTTATTGCTCCTCAATTCTCATCCCACATCTTCAAGTGCCAATTGACTAGAACCATCTATATGCCCAAGAAGTATCTCAAACTCATCCAGATTGAATTGATCATCTCTTCCTATAGGCAGCTACATGGCATAGAGGTTAGAGTGCTGGATTTGGGGTCAAGAAAACACCATGTCAGATCCTGCCTCAGGCACCTAATAAAATTGAACCCTACACAAGTCACTTATCCCTCTATAATCTCAGTTTCCTCATCTGTAAAATGAGAATAGCACCTACCTCACAGGGTTATTATGAAGATCAACTGAGATAGCATGCATAAAATGCTTTCTAAACCTTAAAGCACTATATAAATGCTAGCAAATTATGTTGTTAATTCACTCCCCCCACCCCACTCCCCCCAAAAAAACCTTCCTGTTTCTTTTGAGATCACTCTCTGTCACCCAGGCTAATAAACTCAGGATCAGCGCTAACAAGATCTTCCCTATCCCTCCTCATATCCTGGCAATTGTTAAGCCTTATCAGTTCTCCTTCCATAGTATATCAGTCCCCTTCTACTCACATGACCACTTTTAGCTCTCATTACCTTTTACTGAACTGTTGGAATAGACTCCCAATTTTCTTTTTCCTTCTTCTATCCAATCCATCCTCCATACAGCTGCCAAAATAGTATTCCTAGGGGACAGGTCTAACCACGTCACTCCCTGACTCGGGAACCATCAGTGGTTCCCCATTATCTTGAGGACAAAATCCAGAGTTTTCCACCTGTCCTTTTACAGTCCTACCACAGTTTGGTTCCCACTTCCTTTTCTAGCTTTATTTCTCATTGCTTCTCTTCACACAATGTTCTTGCCAAACTTTACAACAAACTGTTCCTGATTTTGATAATCTCTTTCCTATTTCTGTGGATTTGTACCATGCCTATAATATACTCCAACCTCATTTCCTCTTCTCAGCATCCTTTTCTTTCTTCAAAGTCAGCTCTACTATCTGCCACCTCTATTGTGAAGCCACAGTACTTCTAGCTGCTAATGTTCTCTCCCCTTCAAATGATCTGTGTATATGTTATATTCACCAAGTAGAATGTAAGCCTCTCAAAGACTGGGTCTGTTTCATCTTTGTCTTTGTTGTTGTTGTCCAGTCATTCTGATTCTTTATGTTCCCATGAACCATTAGCACACCAGCCCTTTCTATCCTCCACTATCTCTCTAAGTTTGTCCAAGTAATTGTTCATTGTTTCCATTATATTATATATCCATCTCATCCTCTTCTGTCCCCTTTTCATTTTGTCTTCAGTCTTTCCCGATGTCATGGTCTTTTCCAATGACTTCCATCTAATAAATATTATGTGGCAAAACTATTTAAGCTTCATTTTCAGTTTTTGACTTTGCAGTGATTAGCCTGAATTTATTTCTTTAAGCATTGCCTGATTTGATCTCCTTGCTGTCTAAGGGACTTTCAAAACTCTTCTCCAGGGCTATAATTTAAAAGCATTGATTCAGTGACATTCAACTTTCACACTGCAAAAACCATGGCTTTGACTATATGGATCTTTGTTGGCAAGGTATTGTCTCTGCTTTTTAGTATGCTGCCTAGATTTACCAGAGTCTTGCTTCCAAGAAGCAAGCATCTTTTAATTTCATGGCTACAGTCACTGTCTGCAAGTGATCTTTGAGCCCAAGAATATAAAATCTGATACTGCTTCCATTTTTTTTTCTCCCTCTATTTGCCAAGAAATTATGGGACCAGTTGCCAGATCTTAGGATTTTTTTTTTTTAATGTTAAGGTTCAAGCCAGCTTTTATACCCTCCTTTTTCCCTTTCATCAGGAATCTTCTTAATTCCTCTTCACTTTGTGCCATCAGAGTTATATCATCTGCATATCTGAGATTCTTGATATTTTTCCTAGCAACCATAATTACAGCTTTTGATTCATCCAGCCTGGCATTTCACATGTTATACTCTGCATATAGGTTAAATAAATAAGGTGGCAATATACAGCTTTGTCATACTCCTTATCCAATCTTAAACCAATCAATTGTTTCATATTTACTTCTAACCATTGCTTCTTGGTCCACATACAAGATCCTCAAGAGATAAGTAAGATGATCTGGTACTCACATCTCTTTGACAACTTGCCATATTTTGTTATGATCCATTCAAAGGCTTTAGTGTAGTCATTTAAACAGAAATATAGATGTTTGTTTGCTTGTTTTCTGGAACTCCCTTGCTTTCTCCATAATCTAGCAAATGTTGGCAATTTGGTCTCTAATTCCTCTACTTCTTCAAAACCAGCCTGTTCTTCTGGTAATTTTTGTTTCACAAATTGCTGAAACCTAGCTTACAGAGTCCTAAGCATGACCTTGCTGGCATGTGAAATGAGCACAGTTGTTCAGTAATTTGAACATTCCTTGGCATTGCCAATAGGATTGGGAAGTAAACTGATCTTTTCTAATCTAGCAGTCACTGTTTTGTTTTCCAAATTTGCTGGCATATCGAATGTAACACTTTAACAGCATCGTCCTTTAGAGTTTTAAATAACTCAGCTGGAATTCCATCCCCTCCACTAGCCTTATTGTTGACGGTGCTTCCTAAGACCCACTTGACTTTGTTATAACCAGGATGTCTGTCTGGTTCTAGATCAGTAACCACACTTTCATGGTCATTTGTAATGTTAAGATCTTTCTTGTATAGTTTTTTGCCACCTCTTCTTAATCTTTTCTGCTTTATTCCAACCATTTTCTTTTTTTTTTTAATTATTATTTTAGTTCTGTGGCTCACCTTTTGTCAAAACTCCCCACTATGACCTGTCTGTCTTGGGTAACCCTGCATGACATAGATCATAGTTTCATTGAAAAATACATGGCAAGGCAGTGATGGCGGTGGGAGGAGGGGTTGTGTTTGACTGAATAAATGTTTGTTGAATCTGAATGACAGTTTCCCCAAAGAACCAAGGACAGAACTAGAGCTATAAGCCCTGGCACTGACCAACAAATTAAGGACTACTACTATAAGAGAGTACACTGAATTCATACTTTAGATGTTTTTTTTTTCCTTTTTAACAAATCCATAATGGGTTATTCTTAGTCTTTTCAGTCTTTCTCAAGCAAGGGGGGAGAAAAACCTCAGCTGGTTGGGTTCTAGTTAACCAAAGTTTTACCACACATTCCCTTTTTTTACCTGTCATTAAATCAAATCTCATAGCTATTGAGATAAAGTACAAGAAAGACAGAGCTGTGCTGGAACCACTGCAGATACATCTGTGAATTCTTGAGATTGTTAGGCTTTTGTGTTATTTCCTTCTTAATCTGTCGGGATAGGATAATTAAATTGTGCTTATTTTATTATTTCCAGAATCTACCATGTAATGCACATGCTCAGCTTTCACATTCAAGTTATCCACGAGGTCAGTGCATACAAAAGCAGCTTATTCCAGCTTCCTGTCCAGTTGTAACAATCAGAAGAATAATATTTCTCAACTGATGTGATCCTCTTTTCTTCTCATGGCAGGACTGAATAATGTTGTTTGTATCATTAATGCAGGACTTGTAGGTGAAAATGCCCAACCAATCCCAGAGACCAACATTGGAAACCGAATGCTTCAGACCATGGGCTGGACACCTGGGACAGGCCTTGGAAGAGATGGCAAGGGGATGTCTGAACCAATACAGGCCATGCAGAGGCCCAAAGGATTAGGACTTGGATTTAGCCGACAAAACAGCACACCGCCAAGTAATGTCTCCAAATCAGGAAAATCTACATAAGAAGATGAGGGTATGCTTAGGATATTTCCCACAAACCTAGTTGTTCTCAATTTACAATATAGCTTCCATTTATGAAGCAACAACCGACATGCCTCAAATCCACCACACCAGAGTTCCATCAGTGTTTAGTCTTGCCTCAATAGCAGGACTCAAATTTCAGTCACAGTTCATGGTGCTAAAGTGGAATCCTAATTGTACTTGTTTTCACTATTTTATCAATTTCTAGTGATAAAATATAACCCATTTTCTTCATTGAGATTTTTAGAAATTAGCAATTTTAGATATCCTTGCCTGGGGCATGTGGGGAACATGCATATGCAGACATGTTTATGTGATTGGGTTTTTTATGTTCTTCACATTATCCAAAATACTAGTTTACCCAGAAGACTAAGCCCTAGACAGATACTTCTTTGGGAATCATGATAGCTTCATGTTCCTTGAGTTTGACATTTTGTGCAGATTTATTAATAGAATGACACCCATCAGTTCCCATTCTAGATTAACATGGTATACAGTTTTTACACATGACAACCAATTCCTATGTATTTTCCTAGAAAATTAAGGTAAAAATATACCTTATCATCTCTTGATAAATGATCACCACTGAGTGCCCTCAACACTACTGAAATGCAGCTTTTTATGCATTTTTACCTCATTTAGGACCTAAAATGAACAAATATTAAATGAAAAGCATATTTTTAAATTCACCCTGACTGAGCCGTATGATCTCTTAATTTAGACTAGCCTCTACCTCTCTTTCCCTTAAAAAGCTCATTGTAAGATAACTTAGTTGTACTAAACTGATTTTAAATTGTGAACATTGCAGCAAGGCCTTAGAATAAAAATTTGCCTCTACTAGTCCTGGAAATTGAGAGATTTCTGACAGTAGCCCACGCCAAAATGTAAATCCTGAGATATTCAAGGGAGCAGCCAGACAAGTGAAAAAAAAAACTAGCTGGTCTTTTAAAATCAAACAGGACAGACATTTTAATTATGCGCCTAATTTAGTATCCAAGTATTCACTGATCATGTACTGCATTACATAGGAGCAGGTATGCAAACACACTTCTCATCTATATAAAAAATGCTGTGCTGTGTTCTGCCCTGTTCTCATTGTTTTTAAAGTAGTAATAGTATTAGTAATACTATTAAAAGGAGAATGAGTTTTTATTGGGTGACTCAATGCCAGGGTAGTGCATTAGGAGGCTTCTCCAAAACTTTTTGGTAAATAACTGATAGGTCATCAGAGAATTTAAAACACAAGCACATCCAACCTACCACTTCCTCATCCTCTAAAGGAAATAGTGATGATTTAGAAGAGATTGGCCTGCTGTTTAAATGCCTTGAAAGTTTTTGCCAAATACATACATTTCTTTTAAGAATTATCCTCTTTTGAATTTGGGATGGGGAGTGCCCTGAAAATAGAAAGGACAGGAGGGAGGGAGGGAGAGGGTGATATTAGTTTGCTCTTTTGTGCTGCTAGCCAAATACCCATGTTGCACAAAGGAACTGGTTTATTTGTGAGCTGCTGTTCAATGCTTTCCAACAAGTGTGTTGTATAGGAAATTAAGTTGTGTGTGTGTGTGTGCATGTGTATGTGTGCGTTTTTGTGTGATTAGAAAGGGGACTGGGGCAAAATGTGTCTATGACTTTAAAAAAAAGTAGCATATAACATCCTCAGCCATGCTGGGAAAAGGTTTTAAAAGAAGCATCATTGCCTGAGAATTCTACAGCTCTAGAATTGGGAAAATCTCAATTTTTCAAGTGATGGTAGAATTGTCTCTATGCCTAAGTGACCAAGATTTGACTTATATTTGTTTTTCAACTTCGCTGTCTTGGCTGCAGAATTCTAAAGAACTCAGTCATGAAAGGGAAAAATTAGTGACAACTCATGCAGCTTGTGAACAACTGTTTTGGATGAAGTCTACAGTTATGCAGCATTCAGTCTTAGCTGTGGGTATTTGTTTTTACTGCTGTGTTTATGAGAGTGTATCATTTCTTCCATACAAAGTGACTGCTGTTAAGACGTAGCACGGAAGCCCTTGTAACTAACCATGGTACTTGTGACACAAACGTTATATTGTTCATATTGTCATTGAATGTAAAATAGCTGCCATCCTTCAGAACTGATAGACCATGTGTGGCACACTGAGAATTTCAAATACTTAAAAATACATGTGAACCAAAGTTCAGAGTGGAGAGATCGGAATATCCCAAGTTGACTTGGCATGCACCCAATTCTTTGCTCTAGAGCCTGTATTAATTCACCATGATGGTCCTATGGCAGAAAGATACCCAAGGTGACTTGTTGGTCTGCAAATTCAGGAATGAAATGTGGAAGATTCTGATTTTAATCAAAACTTCTATGTTAAAGCACAAAGCACACTAATTTAGATGATGTTTAGACATTATCATGGTTTGGTGGGTTTTGGTTTTTGTTTTAGGGTTTTGGCTTTTGGTTTTTGATTTGTTTGGGAGTTTTTTTGGGGGGAGGGGTTTTTTTTTCCATTTATAATTCCTATAGGACCAAAGCTTTCAGTGGAGTGTGTGATTTAGAATGACTTGTTTGTCTCTCCATAGAAAGGTAGCAAGATATTTTCTCTACACTGCCATAAAGCAACCCTTCTTATGCTTCTGGTAATTGAGTACATTAAAAATCTATAGGGAAATTTTGGAGAATGTAGAGATCTAACAACGCCTGTTAACTCATACCTTCGTACCCATTAGATAGCCAGATTATCCCCATTGCCATCTGGCAATGGTATTGAGAGTTTTGTCACAAAATACTTTTGAATTAGTTTTCCACAGATTTTTTTTAATCAGTTAGCATTAAAGTTTTTTTCAGAATTTCAGCATATTGAGATTTTATCACATTCAAATATAGTTATCTTTATTTTATAATAATATGGAATGCTTTTAAAAAAATCCTATTGCTATCTAAAACTAATTGGATCATCTCTACATTTGATTACATAGGCCATCCAATTATTACCATGGCATCTACGAACAGCAAAATCATAGCTATAGCTAAAAGGATATATATGTGTATATGTATAGATGTATGTGCATGTGTCACTACATGTACCTTCTGATATACATACATTGGATGTAAAATATGCATTGTGTTGCTGTGTCTATCTTCACACTATGTACTGATGTACTTGTCATTAATTGAACAGTTGATTTAATTGACAGCAATTTCACTTTGAGCAAATATTTGAAGAAGAAAAATTACTGTTAACATGCTTGTTTTAAACATTTCCCTCTACATTTTTTTTCTGTAGAAACAGTTGAGATTGTTACTCTAAAATAAAACTATATAGGCAAAAATTGGTTTTAAAGGTATCTAGAAGGCTGTGCTAATAATTCAACAAAAATGAAAAAAAATAAAGCATAAAGACATTTTCTGGTTAAACACATTTTTGTTCTTGAATATATCCTTTATATGCATTTTCTTTCAACACTAAATGTATCAGGGATTTAAAGAAGGAACACTCTATGCAATTCAGTTAGATTATAAACTCCTCAAGGGCAAAGCTAATGACTTGTGTTTCTTTTTTATTGCTCAGTAGAGTCTGTATTACAGTCATCTCCCCAAAGTGGCATTCATTAAGTGACTGTCAATGAAATAACACTATGAAAATAAACAGGTTTTAGCCTTACATACATCCTGTTCAACCATTTAGGTTGGCTTAACCAATAATCCTAGTAAAATTACTGTTTTTACTCTAGTTCATTTTAAATTTATTGATCATGGTCTAGCACAATGGTCAAACTAGTTGGGCCTTACCTGTAAGTGAATGTATACCAGTAGAAAATGTAATTTTTTGGGGTGTTTGCTCTCCTCTATCTGGCATTACTTTTACACCGCAAATGCAGCTGTAATCAACTTGACAAATCATCCACAGATTTGGTTTAACTCAAAAATTATGTCATTCATTGATAAATTTAATCGAGTTAACTATTAAATTTTTTACTTTTGTCACCTACTCTTACCTTTTAAAAACCCAGGCTATACTCAAATAAGCAAAAGTAACAATGGCATTAAAATTATAGAATATAATCTAGACAATATTGAATGATATTTTTAAAATATCACTAAAGTCCTACCCTATTGCCTTATTGTGGTATTGAAGTGACCATAGCTGCTTAAAGGTTTTGTCAGTGGAATACAAGTCCAGGGTGATTCTACAAAGCTAGGAAGCTTTTAATATAAACTTTGTAATAGACATGATGTTTCTCAGCCCAGCCAGAGGATCACCCTAGCTAACTATAAAAGGACTTATCACCAGTAGATGGAACACCAAGTCAAAAAGTATCTAGTATACAGCAATTCGTGAAGACCACCCCTTAAGATGGGGGCATGTGGTAAGGAGGAGTTTGTATTCCTCACTGGGAAAGGGAAACAGCTACACAAAAAAAACCTAAGATCCTTGAACTACTGTATTAACAACATACATTTATATGGCACTTTAAAAATTTACAAAGCACTTTACAGATATTAACACAATCTCACAATAACTCCTGTTAAGGAAGGGAGTTTGATCATACTTCAATAGATCTGTGATCTCATTAATGTATAGATTTCTCCAGTGGAGATCACCTCATCCTATGCAACTCTTATCTATATTCTGTAATTCCACTAAGGATATACACCCAAAGTGGTAGAGACCTTCCCTTGGCTCACTTTACTTAATATGAGTACCCATGGAGTTTCCCTCAGACTGTCAGATGGTTATTCTTAATTCTTATTATATGGCCAGCTCACCCCATTTCTGTTAATACATAATTATTGTTGATAGAATACTTTACCTAATATATACATTAACTTTAGTTAATATATACATTTCTGTTAATACACAGTTATTGTTGATAGACTCCTTTAGCTTATGCACACCTACCATATGTCTCTCCATTGCCCTTTCAGTGACCTACAACAATGATTCTTCAGAGTCAGGGGTAGTCCTTGTTTTGTAGCCAAGTAGCACACGGGAAGACCATTAGTATCTTAAAGGGGAGCAGGAACCTTTGTTTCAGAAGAGAGCTTAGTAACTGAACACACTGCACAATTCCAAAACATAATCCAATTAATCAGTCAAAAAGCATTTGTTACCAGATACAGTACTATTTGCTGGGGAGACAAATACAAAGACTGAAATAATCCCTGACTCATAAGAAGCTTGCTTATATTCTAATGAAGAATCAACAAGTACACATTTGAGTATAAACAGAATAAAATCCATCCCATACCTCTCCCATTCAATTGCAGATTTAATTATGAACCCAGTTCATTGCCCATCTTCAGTGTCCACATAAGGTATATGTATGAGCAGTTGAATGAGAAATCCATCGAACACATCACATCCTAGTCTGGACAATAGTCAATAAAGCACTGCGGTATCTTATGTCCTCCATAAATTTGAGTCAATTGTGCAGCTGTAAAATGTAATGTGCTATACAATATCATTTGCAAACTGTTCCTTTTTCATACTTTTTATCAAGGATGTTCTCAATAAGTATGTAGATTATTCTAATAAAGATTTTGCAACAGTTGGAAAATGTGTACATGGGTGGGTAGTTATTGAGGTTTTCTTGATTTCCATTTTAAGTAATAATCATGTCCATAATTTTTTTGAGCATTTGGTATCCTCCTTATAACTGTATTGAAAATAAACCCTTCGATAACCTCAGAATTGTGTCATTTCCAACACAGTCGTCTCATGTCTCGACTAGGCTTCTTTGGTCTAGTTCTGATGCTCTTCCCATTTTAATTTATTTTAGTGTCACATAAACATAGTAGTTCCATAATTATAGTTGGAGAAAATAGTTTGTTACAAATGTCTTAGTAGATCTTTTTCATAGTTGTCTGTTTATTATCTTCCTTCCAGATTTGTCCATAAATTCATTTGGGGTGATCTAGTTTAGTTAGTTTCCTTGCCAAGTTTTCTGTCACCTTGTTTATATCTGTGCTGTTTCTTGCTGTTTTGTGTTAATATTGTTAATTATCTTCCATAACCCTCCTTGGTTAGGTTTTATAAATTAGTTTATATTTTTAAAAAATGATACCCTTATCTTTCCCATTTAGAAAGTAAATCATGGGTTTGCTAAATAAGGTGATCTCTATACTCTTTTGGTCTCATCATAGTAATTGATTTATATTGGTTAAACTTCCTTAGGAAGTGATGATAGTTTGTCTCTATTCTTTTATTCATTTCCCATTTTTCAGCATCAACAGCTGATTGAAATATTATGGTCAGGATAGAATTATTTAAATTACATGCTGTATCTTCTCATTTTTATTCTTCTAATTTGATACTGATTTTTACCTTTGCTCTAATAAGTTAGTAGTCTAATAGTACATATGTCAGCAGATTCAGAAATGATCACACAAATAACCAGTCATTTCCTGTCAAAATGTAATTTGTTTAATTTTGTGGACATTATTCACATTCACAGTGTCCAGTGCCACTACCACCACTGACCCCAACTGTCTTCTCAGGAAATAATCATCATACACACACACACACACATACGCACACACACACACACACACACACACACACACACATATATATATATATATACAAACACATACATATACATAAATATAATATATGTACACATACATATACATATGTGTATATGTGTGTGTATGTACTAAGCATCCATATAGTCTACAGTTGTTTTCATGATATCCTTTTTTATAAATATACATCCCAAAAAATATTGACTTACCGCCTTTGGTATCGCAATATAATCGACTTGGTATTATTTGTGATTCCAGGGAGGAACCATGAGCCAGCTCCCATTTCACTTGACTTCTTTTCATCTTCTGCTTTCATTTGTTTTTATATTCAGTTCCTGTGGTTGTATATCTACTAATTAGTCTCTGGATAAAGATTTCACCTTTACAGTAGAGTTAATTTTTAATAATGGTCTAAAAGCTAGTAATTTTTCGCACACTCTCGTCTTTTTTTTCCTCTTGTCACCATCACTAAAGAAGTGGAAAGAAAATATGCAGGACTGAAGTTCATTTTGATTTCATGGGTTACTAATTATCTAATGATCAGCCTGTTAATGACACTGACCGCGTACTTAAATAGGCTAATACTTAGTGTATAAACATACTCTATCACCAGACACATGCTTCTTTCCAGCGTGTTATCAGAGTTTGCAATTTAGACAGTCTTCTAGAACCCAGGGTTACCACATTGTGGTTTTGGTGTAGAACTTTGTGAAGGATCATAATATTCTCTTATATTGACCTTCAAAAATGCTTCAAAATTCAATTTGACAAACATCTAAGTGCCTACTGTCTATAAGGCAATGAGGATACAGAGGAGCTCCCATTCTAGTTGGGAGTTACAATACAGATAGATAAATAGGGTGTGATGGAAGCAAAAGATATATCGGACAAAATACTCGTGGAATATTTGAGGATGGAATGAACATCAGAAGGGGGGAATCAGGGAATTACAAATTTGTCCAAAAGGCTATGAATGTATGCTGAAAAAATTCCTGTATTACACTGAATCCTCAAATGCACAGTTTTGTTATAAATATTCACCTGAAAGATTTGTGAATATATGAAACTGGGAATATTTTAACTTCTTTATACATTGGAAATTGATTGATATGCTTAAATTAGCAATTATATGGCATCATGGTCAGCTGCTCCACTATTAAAATAGTGTGAACTATCTGCTTTCATCCATTTTTCCTTTGGAGATGCGATGATTAATTCACTAATTCACTTGGTAATTTTTATTTACATTATAACTACCACTCTCTTAAGTGTTTTTAGCTTTTATAAATTGCTTTCCTCATGGCAACATGATGGGGTAGGAGTATTCTCATTTTAAGAAGAAGGAAATAGACTCAGATAAATTAAGTGATTTTCTAAAGGTTAAATAGCTAGTAAGTAAATGTCTGAGATGAGATTCAAACCAAGACTCCACTAACCACATTGCTACCACTATGCCTTTAATTTGAATTATTACCCCTTCCTTAATCTTAGGTTCCTTCCCTTCCTTTAGCCTATTGTACTATCCAGAGGTAAACAGAGGTTCTGTATGGGTTAGCTTACCTTTACCATGAGGAAGATGTAAAAGGAAATAAGAAGAATCTCTTTACAATTTAGTGTGGTGTAATCCATTAGAAAGTTCCTGTTTATCGTTCATTCATTCCCAGTTGTTTCTATTTCTTTCTCTTACTCAGTGCAACTTGTAGTTATACATGTTTGTTTGTCCAACTAGCCAAACCCATTGTATTTTCCCTAGGACCAAGCAAACCTTTAAATTCTACCTTATTTCTAACTTCTCTCTCTCTTTTGTTTTTTTGGTTGGAGGGGGGAAGGCAAGGCAGCTGGGGTTAAGTGACTTGCCCAAGGTCACACAGCTAGTAAGTGTGTCAAGGATCTGAGGCCACATTTGAACTCAGGTCCTTCTGACTCCAGGGCCCGTGCTCTATTCACTCCGCCACCTATCTGCCCCCCTAGCTTCTTCTAAGACATCTTTTCATAAGATTCCATTTAACCTATAACAAAGAGACCACTTGTTAATATTAGATACTTGGTGGTTTCAGTTTTGCATTTTTAGATGTCTGTATTGCTCAGCTTTCCATTTGCAAATAGGGATTGGTAGAATTTAATATATTTTCAATAGGAATCTGAAAAATGAAAAAGCAACATGTGTGTTAGAGTTCTTCCTAGTTCTAATCTATCCATTCTGAATTAGTTGCCATCCCCAGGGCAGATGAAATGTGTGTTATCTTTGACCAACTTGTTGTCAAGTTGTTGTGTTTGTCCTTCATCATTGAAGAGGATCATGACATCAGGGAAATGATGACATGATTTGCAGTTGACTTGAATTTGAGAGAGGGAGGGCAGTGCAAGGTCATCAGCCTCACTTTCTTCTACAGCCATCTGGGTCCAGTGCCAGATATTCATCAGGACTACTGGAGGTGGCTCAGGATGCAATGGGAGACCCTGGCCCTTTTAGGCAAAGGTCTTTTCAGGTTCTCACTTTGAGTGAGGTAATACCCATTCAGTGAATAGGCCTCTTTAAGATTAATCAAGGAGGTAACCCCTATAATCAAGAAAGGAAAAAAAATATCAAACTGGGAGGGGAAGACCCTCAGGCTTCCTGGCCAAAAGAGAAACTGTTACTATGTAGTATTTGTGTTCTCGCCATACTTCCTGATTTAGGCTGATCTTGATATGTGATTTAAACTAGATAATGTGTTTATAATATTGGACGTGTTTGTCCTTGCCACATGAGTTTACAGATTTGTGCTGCTTTTATAAAACTATTAGGTTTTTCTTGAGTGACAGACTAACAGCACCAGACAGAACTTTATTCATCATAGATCTATAGAGTTTGGAGGGTGGGGAACATTTTTCAAGATGCTTAACTCCTATAACCAGGCAGACCAAATGGTCTTCATTTTAACACATTTTCCCAAGATACCTTTGCAGTGACTTAAATAAATGGGCTACTGAAGGTTTCCTCATTTGTCAATCAATGACCCTTTGAATAATGAATTCTGGTTATGATAAATTGGATGAAAGCATTCTGCACTGTAAATGCTCTTCAATATTAGCAAAGATGAGGTCAACAAACAAACGGGCTGAGAAACAAATTTTAAACCTCAACTCACCGGTCTCCAATGAACATTTCTATTTGAATGCAAAAAAAAAAAGCCATAAAATTCACTTGCTAAGTAAAGATGTGGTAGGAATTTTTTTTTTAATTTTCGATTCAATCAAAATGATGATCAGCTTCCTCCTCTTCTTCCCCTCCCCCCCGCCCTGGCCTTGAAAGAATGGGAGCAAGAAGAGGAGAGTATGACTGCATTTGATAAATCAACACCAAACAAGAACATTGAGGACCTTTTAAGGACAAGGTACTGTAATGATGTACTCTCAAAGGGATCTATAGTCCCCTTTGAAGCCTTTCCTTCAAACCACTTTATCTGATGCAATGCAAAGATCCCTTAAACTGCATTATTCACATCTGAAGTGGAGCTGTTGGATTGTTTACATGAAAGTCAATAAATCCATTTTGTGTCCTATTCTACCTTTATGTAAACCTGGCCCTTTTTTTGTCTTCATTCTAATAAGTGGTAAAGTGCTGTTAATAGCTCACTTAAGGGGCCATCCATTACCATGAGTTACTGCTAGAACTAATTAATAGAGCTGAAATTATTTTGTAATGAGAAATTGAAGTATTGCAGCATTTTTTTAAAAAAATCACCATTCATTGGCAAATTAAGGTTTAATAATGCAAATAAGTCTATCATTATTTTTTTTGAGCCATAGAAAAATTTTGTGACATATAATATTTATGCCTAGCTTGTTCCAATTGTCCCACCTGCCCAAATCATGAAGGAAATGAAACAAGTAAAATATACCCAGAACACAGATTGAACTGCAGATGATCTTGTCTTGGCCAGCCACACTCACAGATTTTTCTGATAAGTGTACCTAGACAAGACTAGATGATTTCTTAAAGCATCTTTCAGTGCAAGGATTCTCCAGTTCAAAAGATCCATTTTTTTTTTATATGACCCATTGCATTATCAGTCAGAGTCACATATGCCATCAGTCATTCTATTTCCTACCAGAAAGCCATGCTTCTCATAAACCTGCTTTTGCCTTTTAAATCTTTTCAAAATGCTCATTGAAACATACATTCAGTTGTACGTGATATTAGGAATTTTTGTTAGGAATTTTTCTCCTAAAATGTGAGTAGGGTTGTTGGGGTGAGAGGTTTGCGTTTGTGTTTTTTTTCCATCAGTAGGTATTAAATACTCATTTATTTAACAGGTTTGCAGTAATATACACCCAACTGACAAGTGGACCATGAAGGCTCCTTCTGCTGGTCTCCTACTAAGCACAGACTCATTACTTTACACACCTGACATTTTAAGTAGATCCAGATTTGTCTCCAGTAAGTCAGTGCCATTAACTGCCAGGAGTATGATCTACTATTGCCACTTTTGGCTTTATCTGTACATTAGAGTTGTCTTCTGTCTTTGAATTGTCAGACAGCATAAATCACTTTCTGATTCACAGACCTCACTTGCAATGTAGTATAAGACTGCACCATGATTATTCCTTAATTTTTTTGGTGTAAAGTTATATATCAGTAAAACTCATCTTTCTATATATTGAAGATTCTAAACATGAAAATTTAAAATAATTGTCTTTAGCATTTCTAGAGTTCATAATGCTAGATTTTCCATTTATACGGGTATTTAATTCAACCAAACCCACCTTGAATCATATAATAATACAGAAATTAGCTACTTATTCATGTTAGTTTCTCCCTTTTTACTTATGAGAACTTCAGAATTCTTCCTGCTTGCAGTATCTATATATAGGTCATTAGATGTCCTAATATTTCTTTTTCCTGTTTTGTTTTTTTGAAATGAGGAGAAGATGGAGAAATAGCATTCAAGTGTACTCTTGGCAAGTTATAATAAACATAAAAACACGGTTGGGTCCCCCCCCCAAAAAAAAAAAACTGATATGAAAGTGGGAGAGAAAGAAAGACTAGGGATAAAATGGTCCAAAAAAGAAGGAAAAGATGTTCAACGAAGCATTTTTTAAAATGCTCAAAAGAGAACAGAAGGAAGGACAGAATCATAGACAAGCAAGACAACTTTGAAAATTCTATGTTGAACTAACTATACATTTTTTAAAATAGGAACTTGTTCTATATAAAAGGGAACCACAGTTTCATGTACAATTCTCTTTTTTCTGTTCTACATATTCGGAAATGCCAATTTTATTTTAAGTTCAAAACAAAAAATTGATAAACATGTATTGAGTGCTTACTATGCCAAGCACTGGGCTAAGCATTAGAAATTAGGTTGGCAACAGACTTGTAATAGTGAATTTCTTAAGATGGACATCTTACACACTAGAATTCATGTGTATGTTCATATTTCTCTAGGGGAAAAGTATTATATGGCTCTTCAGCTGATAGAATTTACAGTTCCTGTGCTTAATTTCAAAACTGTTTTGGAGAGTCCCTGTTGTACACAGAGTACCAATCTTAGATAATGATAAAATGGATGTATCTTACTTGGGAGTGGAGGATGAAGGTACTAGATGAAGGTACTAGGTTGAAGGTGGGAAACGAAAATGTTTTTTAAATAACATGTCAATTTTGTGTTACTGTCTTTAGGTAGCATTCAGGAAGGCAAGCTATATATTTTTAAGGTTTGGTGTCATGGTTACTGACAACTTGGAGAACACCCAGCCTTTTATTGCTAGAGTCCCATTTCCTTTCAGCTTTCATAGTGTACTTGAGCTATTTCACCATCACAGGACAGCTTAACAAAATCAGCAAACAATTGTCCAGTACACACCAAGGAGCCTTCTTGTTTTGACTCCCACGCCATTGTATTTCTCCATTAGGTCTGTTAACAACTACACCAGAAACAAGCAGCAGATTCTGCCAACTCCCCCCCCCCCCCCCCAACTCGGTGAGTAATTGTCTGCCCAGCAGTGACAGATGTGCAATATAGCAGCTTCTTCAGGAAAAAATTAACAGTTTGTCCAGCATGTCAGCTCGCTCTTTTTAGTGCTTCAGAGGTCTTGGCCCCATTATGGATGATTTAGAAATTGAGGCAAGCAAAGACCAGCTGCCTGAGTTGAAAGCCTTAGTTAGTAGGCCTCATCTGCATTCCAGGATTCACTTACATCCAGAAATTGGTAGAGCCCCTCTGGCCACAAGATGAGTATGGGCTGACAATGCCTTGATTTGTTGAGAGAGAGAATAAATGGGTTTTTCAGAAGATGAGGAAATATCACCATTACTGGCCAATTTACAGCATTTTATCTGTTCTTCAAACATGTCACTTTTGTTATTGTTGCATGGTAATTACATAGTGAAACGGAAAGAAAACAAATTCTGGTTACGTATTCAGATGGATTGCAAAATCATATAATCCTGATAAATGCCCATTTATGATACACACGGATGAAAGGTTCATTTTAATTTTGAATAGCTAGCACATCCATAAATAGGATATAGGATTAAATCCCACAGAATCTGATTACATCAAAGCAAATAGTATTTTTCTTCCCTTTTTCGGGACCAGGAAATTCAAGGAGTGCCATAAGGTATTTTCACAAACAGGATTTTCGTGAGCCAATATAAAAAGTGGATTGGGAGCTGCATTTAAATAAAAAGAAAGAAAGGAAAACAACCTCAGCAGGTGAGGTGAGACATTCATCTTGTTCCAGGGGTTGGTTTTAAAGGTACCTCAAGAATCTCATCTCTAGGCCCTGTGCTAATATTTATTCATTTTGAAGGAATAGTATTATGTTTGAAACACAGATAACTGACCACTTCTGGTGGTTCTTCAAAAGCTTAGAAATTAAAGCTCACATTTTATTTAGTGGTTTCTTTTAAGACAATATTCCAGAAATTTTCAGCTGCTCTTTTTGTAATGATCTTCTTCATGTTAACATTCCACCCCTGTCATACCATTTACGAAACTACATGCTCACTAAGATTCAGTCAGTCCATCTTCGATGGGGAAGAGAAATGCCATTCTTTAGATGCCTTTTCTATAATCCCTCTTCCAAGTGAAAACTACTCTGGAGTATCCCTCTTTCTTTCCCAAACAACTGCATCCTACTCTTATTTTTTCTCTTCCCTTGTTCTCTCCTCTCCTTGCATTCCCACCTTTTCCCCACCCATTCTGATGTCCATATTCACATGAAGTAGAGAACTGGTCAGAGTTGTCAGCAGGGGATTTGGAACTGGAAGGTACTTAAGAAGCCATCAAGTCCAACTCTTTCATTTTATAGATGAAAAGAAAATAGAATGAAGAAGGTTAGGTGATATGTCCAAGGTCATACAGCTTGTAATCATTAGGGACCAGATTTACCCATGTTATTGCTCTTTCCCTTCTACTGCTTTCTCAAGGTGCTGCCTCCACCTTTTCTCTCTCATTTTCTTCATCTGTAAAATAAGTATAATCATACCCACCACACCTACTTTACAGAGTAATTATCTGCCCAGCTTTGACAGATGTGCAATATAGCAGACCTGAGAAGCTCAAATGAGGTGATGTCTCACTCAAGGACTTGCCCTGAGATAGAACTACCTTGTCTTGGAAGGTGAGTACCAATACTCAGTTCAGCCACCTGGAACCCATATCAAGACTAGGCTCCCAGTTACACTGATAAGTCAAGTTCCCAAAAGGGACGTAGCTATAAATTAACCTCAGACTTATAGAGGTACCACTGAGTATCAATGGGGTATCCTCGAATGCTATCAGCTCAAGTCCCCATTCTGATGTGTTGGCCCAGATATCAGTCACCAGTTATAATGTCTACTCTATAACATTATAAATTTGACCAATTAATATAAATGAATGTTTACAAGATGATATTTATAACAAAGATATATCAAGAACAAGAATTGCAAAGCAATTTTCCCAAAACCCTGGGTACATTCCAACCTCTACCTCCTCAATCCTTAGGGAAAGTGAGCTCAAACTTATGGCGGTTACTGCAAAGCATTCTACCAAGTTTACTTCTGAATGAATGAGTGGCTCTCTTACTTTAAAGGACAGTTCATCTCAGCTACAGTCATCCACTACTATGATGGGTCAAGCAGGTCACTTAGGGCTATGATGTTTCTACCCCTAACTAGGCTGCTAGAAAAGCTCTGGAATCAATTCCAGTTCCTGAATCTCTAGTGATTCACTCTTCTGACCTTTTGAAGTTTACAAGGTCTTAGCTATATCCAATACACCAACTTAAAACAAAGAAAAGAATAGACACAAGAGACAGAAGTCACACCTGTACCATATGCTGAAAACTTCCTGGTGACTGGGTGAGGGAGAGCCAGAGACCTCTCCCACATCTGGAGCACCCTTGCAGTTTGTGGTGAGAAAATAGTTGTTTTGGCTGGCTAATACCTTTTGTAAAGACAAAATAATTCCAGTTCAGTAGCCAATATAAAGGGCCCTCTTCACCATACAGTAAGTTGACAGTAAATATTCAGAATATCTGATCATGATCCAAAGTACACATGGAGGAAGGAGGTAGGGATTGCATCACTATTCCTAAGACTTGGTTTCTCAATGGCCATTATAAATCTCTATCTAGTCAACCCTAAACCATGCTTTATTCCATCAGGCCACTCACCAAAATGTTAGGACTTATCTAGTATGGCCATGTTGCCATTCTCGTTGCCATTTGTCCAAGTATCTCTTTGACCCAACTTCCTCACCTCTTTCCACTTCTTCGTGAGGGAATCAAGAGTCAAATCAATGTTACCAATCCTACTGGCAAGGGTGTTACAATCTACTGTTTTGTGACTGTTCATAATCCTTATAACTGCCATGCCAAATGTCCTTGGCTTAGCCACCATTTCCCTTTTCCCACTGTGCTCTTTCCTTCTTAGAGAACCCCTGAGAGTCAGGACTGTCACACAGTGCCTATTAGATAACAAGGGTCTTAGAAGTACTTGGTAACTGATTAATTGGTAGACTTTAGTTAACATTTTCTATACAATCAGTGCTCCATGCTTTTTATTGGTCAAGAGCCATGCTCACTCAGGCAATTTTCAGGACCTATTAGTAACTTCTCTTATATGGGGCTACCAGTGGAAAGACTCAATTTGGCAAATTGTGTTACATGACTGTAATGGACTGTTACTGTGCTGTAAGAAGCATGAATATGATGGAAACAGCTAGGTGGCACACTAAGCCTAGAGTCAGACACTAGCTGTGGGCAAGTCTGTTAACCTCTGCCTCAGTTCCCCCATCTGTAAGAGGGGAATAATAATAATAATAATAATAGCACTTACCTCCCATGGTTGTTGTGAAGATCCGCTGAGGTAACATTTGTGAAGGACTTAACACAGGAGCCAGTACATATTAGACACTGTTTAAGAGCTAGTTATTATTAATTATTACAGAGAAACATGGAAAGACTTATATGAATTGATGTGAAGCAAAGTTAAGTAGAACCTACATGCACATACACACACACACACAGACTACAACAATGTAGAAAGAATAACCACCACAAAATATTAGAAAATAAACATTGAAAAATTACAAAGTGGAAGCAGCCCCAAAGAAGACTTATGAGAAGACCATCCCATCCCACTACATTGCAGAGGATTGTGAACATTATATGTAGTCAGGATTTTCAGATATATTAAGTTTGCTTATTTTTTTTTCTTCTTTTAGAAAAAATTGTGCTATGTGGGACGGTTCTCTGGGAGGGATATAGAAGAGGAAATTCAGATAATTTATAAGAAAGCAAAAATAAACTTAAAAAATAAAAGATGGGGGGGAAGGGAGGGGAGAAAATCTGAAACTCAAGTGATTGTGGAACTGAATCTTGTAAATTAAAAGTAAATGAGTAAATAGAAAAAAAAGTGAAAAAAAAATAAAAAAATAAAAGACGGTTGTTTGGTTTGGGCTGCAGTTTGGTGCTAGAATGGAAAGGTTAGGACTGGGGTCATCTACCCTTTGGGGCCTTCTCCATTTCAGGAGGATGTATATGACTGAGATGAATGAAACTGGAGAGCAGTGGGTCCATGTGCTCTCCTAGGACTCTCATGGAACCTCGAGGTCAGTTTGTGTCCTGTGGAATGAGCCCTTCCAGAAGCCAACTCTAGGTTGCTTATGGCAGAATTGGCCTAGTTCAGGCTTTACCCAGTGTGACTCAAAGCCTCTGATTGACAAGCCTATCTCCTTGACAGCATCCACATAGAGGGTCACCTTACTGTCCTCCCTTGGCATCCTTGTTCCACCTAAACTCAGTCAGATTCTAAGAGTGCTGAAGAAAATTCACATAATAAGGTGTGGATATAACCCTTACTCAGAGTGAAATGTCATCAAGTTTCCAACAAGAAAATAAGTATGCTTGTTGAGTATCAGGACTGTGTAACCCAATGGAACAAGTACATTTCAGCATCTGTCTTGGTCGGACCTCTGGGGGAAAATCCACCAATCAGTGGAAGAAACTTTTCTCCTAAGTTTAAGGGGAGAAAATGAACATGTTGGACAAAAGAGCCAGAATGGCTTAGAAAAAAGAAAACTGAAAATAACCTACCTAGAAAATGGGCATAATAATAATTAGAATAACATACTGTCTAGCACACAAATTTACTGTGAAGTAACTACATGTGAGCAATTGTAATCATCACGTTGGTACTCCTGGTTGCCAAAGAGCTGGTGCTTTCTATGACCGTTTCTCTAAACACCAGCCACTTACCTCCCTCATAGTGCTCCCATCCTACCTCCAGCCAGCTAGAATGGAGATACAAAGTTAGTAAAATTCACTTGAAATTTACCAGCATTAATTAGGCACTGTTCTAGGGCCTGAAGGTAAAAAGATGAAAACAAAAAACAGTTCCCTCTTGCCTCAAGGAACTTACTTCAGTAGCTTCCCTGCAAATCTATTACCCACTTGTCCCCACAACCCACCCTACCCCTCGCTTAGAAACAAAGAGAATCCTGTTAATTTAATTCACCAGTATTTGTGAAATTCACATTCTTTTTTGTAAACTATTTACGAGAGGATATAGATATCACAAACTCAGAGAGGAAAAATCAAACCAAAATTGTGAAAAGGCTGATTTTGTTAACTGTTTCTAAAACATATATGAGCTTATATTTGAAGTGAACAAATACTCTAAACTAGGCTAGTAAAGGGTGGTTTAGTAGAAATTCTTATGGTGTCTGCTTTAATGAACAGATGAACCTGATTTAATGGATCAGTTTTGAATTCACATATTAATTGCTTATGTAAATAGTGTTTCTAAGTTACTTGGTTTCCTTAAAAGTTTATTCTCTCAACTAGTTTATTTCTTCCCAATATTTTTCTTTACTCAATTACCTTATTTAAGAAAGCTATTTTTTAAGGCTGCAAAGAAAAAACTTCCATAAATGGCTGAATTATTCACAAATTCTAAATTAGTGAGATCCAAATTTCTGAGACTTGACTGAATCACAGTGTATAAATTTCTTGACGTAACAAGAGTCCAGCTCAGCTACCCCTTTTATAGTAGGGAATCCAGTTGGCCACAATGATAATAACATAACATCATGACCTTGGGTTTGTGTCAAAGTATCATTTCCCAGAACAGGAAAGAGGAAAGTGATGGCTTTTTCTTTTTTAAGGGCCCGGGGTCTGGTGGCCTTAATTTTTGCCAGCATTTTGAAGAATTGGAGCGGGTTCTGAGAAAATCAAGACAAATGATTAAGAAGCTGAAGGAAGTGACTTTAAGAAAAACAGATGAGATGAATGGTGGAGAGTTCACTAAATAATGACTATAGACGAGGTAAGATAACCCCCAGAGGATTAAAAAGGAATAAATATCCAGAAAGAATTATTTTGAGAGATACCCTTTTGTTCTAGTGTGGGAAAAAGTTTGTATGTGATGGCTTGATATTTAAATAAAAGAAGGAAAATTGGATAAGAAGAAACAAAAAGACTATGATTTATCTTCATGAAAAATGGCTTCTTAAGCAAAGGAGTAAATATTGAGATACTTTATTCTAAAGTGATTCAAATCCTCTCTGAATGTGCTAAAGACAGCAATATACCATAATCCCAAGAAGGTAGCAGAAACACCCTAATTAGCCTAAAGGCTTGTTTCCTCCATGAGATTAAACCAAGGAATCATTGGTAGCAGATTGATCATAGGTTTATGAGGGATTTTTTAGAGTATCTCAGTGTACTGTGTTGTTGATCAGTAGGTTTATGTTTTGATGTTACTTTCTGTTATTCTTTCACTCTTGAGTTGAACTGTCAGGACCATAACAATTAGCAACAGTCTGAAGGGCATTTATTTGGACAAGCAACAATCTTATCATGGATTAAAAAAAACAAATCTATTTTCTAATTATTTCAACTTTCCTAATTATTTCAATACTTGGATATATTTTCAAAGATTGCCAAGGATCCAGGAGCCAAATCAAAATTTTTTTTTTAGGGGCCACTAGGTGTCACAGTAAATAGAGCACTGGCCTGGGGTGAGGGAGAGGACCTGAGGTCAAATCAGACCTCAGACACTTAACACTTACTAGCTGTGTGACCTTTAACCTTAGTCGTTTAACCCCAACTGCCCTGCCTTCCCCCCTCAAAAAAAATGTTTTAATAATTTTTTTCAGTTCTCATCCTCTACTTTTCTGCAGTGTTTGAACCTATTGACCCTACACTCTCTATCTTCTGTTGACTTCAGAGAGAATACATTCTCCTGATTCTCCTCAACCTCCTCTAGGTGCTCCCTGATTTCCTGTACTGGCTTCTCATCCTGTTTCTGATCATTTAAGGTATATGTTTTCTAAGGTTCTATACTTGGTCATCCTGTTCTGTCTCTACATTCTCTAGCTCTGCCGTCTCATTCATGTCCCTAGCTTCAACTATTACCTCCAAAATTTCTATGTCCATCTCAATCTTTTCTTCGGAGCTCCAGATTTGCATCTTGAACTGCCTATAGGATTTTTCCACCTCTGTGTTCCACCTGCACCTCAAAGTCAACACATCTGAAATGAAGCTAATTATCTTTCCTCCTCAACAAGCTCCTTTTTCAGATATAATTATCTCTGTGAATGGTACTGTCATTCACCCTCCATTTTCAAAAATCTGGACTCATCTTTGACTTTTGCTCTTGTTTACTTGTCATATTTAAGACATTAATGAGTCTGGTCAATTCTACCTTTGTCATGTCTCTTGCAACCATCCCTTCTTTTCTTTTTTTATTGCTACCCACCTCAAGCAGTACATTGGTCCTCATCTGCTTAGACAATTGAAATAACCTAGTAATAGGTTGGTCATCCTGGCACCACTCCTTATACTGCTATACTTTATTCATACTGCCGCTCTTCTGATGCTCCTTATTCAACAATATGGTCACTTCACCTCTCTCTTTCAAAATCTTTAGTGATTTTTTACTGCCTATAGAGGAAAGGCCCATGCTGCATACCTTACAAAGCCCTCCAAAATCTGGACTCAACCTACCCTTCAAGTCTGGTCTCATATTTCACCCCTCTATGAGCTCCACACTGTGATTGAGGCTACTCTCTGCAAACTTATTTCCATCTCTATGTCTTTTTCTTTCTGCCTAGGTGTTCTGTCCTTCTCTTTCTCTCTCTGTCTCTGTCTCTCTGTCTGTCTCTCTGTCTCTCTCTCCCTGCCTCCCTCCTTCTCTCTCTCTCTCTCTCATTGCCTGGTAAATTTTTACTCATTCTTTAAAGTTTGATACAAATGCTCCCTCCTCCATAAAGTCATCCCTGATCTCTCCTAGCATCCTCATCAGTAACAAATTTTTCCCTCTTAGGCCTCACATAGCAAGTTGTTCTCCACTTCTAGGATGTGCTTAATATGTAGCATTTTATATTATGCTCATATATTTGTGCATATCATATCATCTGCCATATAGCACAGTGGACAAAACTTAGACCTTTCTAAAGAACAAGTCAAGAAGTCTTGAGTTCAATCCAACCTCAGACACTTAATAGCTGTGTGACTCTCCTTCAGGAAAAGGGTTCTAACTGCCTGATTTTCCCCAATCATAGAATGGGAATAATAATAGCACCTGCCTCCCAGGGTGGTTGTGAGGATCAAGAGAGATGGTATTTGTAAAGTGCTTAGCACAGTGCCTGGCACATAGTAGGTACTTGATAAACGCCTGTTTCCTTCCTCCCCCCCTTTCCTTACTTTTTTCCCCTTTTTTCTTGCTCCTTTCCTTCCTTAATTTTTTTTCCTTTCTTCTTTCCTTACTTTTTTTTTTCTTTTTTCCATTCTTCTCTTTTTGTCGATCTAAAACCAGGACCCTTTTCGCTCTACCACACTAACTCTCAAATCTCAGTTTCCTAAGTTGAAAAACAGTCACAGAATTCAAGAAACAATCTTCCAAATGACAACAGGAAACAATACACTCTCAACCCTAGGAGGCAGAGCTGTGCAGCAGACAACTCCAGATTCAAAACTGAAAGTAACCCCATTACACTGATGTAGAAATGGAGTATGTTCCCATCCAAGATGTTAAGAAATTATTCTGGAAGATTGGAAAGGATAAATCCCTCATTTAATTCTAAAATGGATGCTGTTTGGCCTCCTTAGTTCCCTCTGCCATGGGTTATCTGTGTCTGCAGAGCAGGGGATGCTGGGCAGACTCTTCAGAGGCTTTAGCAAAGCCCTGCCCGATCTCACTCTCTGCTTGATGCCATCTTGCTGCCCATCTCAGCTTCTCTCCATCTCAGGGAGCCCCATGAAGATGTCAGCATACAAGCGTACAAAGTGGCTTTCAAAATCTGAATAAGCACTCGGCTATCATCTCTCAAATTGTGGTTCATCACGATAGAAATTAGGAAGAGATCACTTTCTTATTTTATTTCACTAGCAAAAATCCTCCATGGTACCAAAACCTTTCTATAATAAGCTGTCATCGCAGACAATTGTCTCAGAAGATGGCCTCGTGTTTGATTGCAGGGTCTGCAGACACCAGACAGTAGGAATGTGATGCTTAACCTTCTTCACTTATTGCCTGCTGATATACAAATATAGGATTTGGCAATTTCCCCTAAAGCCTTAGCATCTCCCTCTAGATATGCCCACTCTGGGAGGTGCTGGAAAAGCAACTTTCCAGGGGCACCAGGGCACAGAGGAGTCCAATAGAGCTAAATCACAGCCAAGGAGTGTGGCTGCCTCATACATAATCAGCCTACAAATGCACTCCGATGCATCCCCTTGCTACAGTTGATCTCTGGACTCCTCACCACTGAAATAAAAAGCAACCCCACCAAATCCTCATAAATTCTGAAAAGAAGCAGCTGGTAGTCAAAAAAACACCTTAATAACAGGAAAGAAAATAAAAGCCATAGCTGGGGACAAAAGGGCTTATAAGGAATTATTGCAAAGAATGGGGATCAGATATATTTTTATATCATGCAAATCTAGAAGAGGGGAGAATTGAGCATCAGAAAACTCCCTCTGAAACTTAGCAGAGAGCTAACACTATATCACAATACTCAGATGATCTTTAGATGTTCCTGAGTCCCCCACAGAGATAGAGAATGCTGTTCATCTTACCTCTTAGGAAGATAGAATTTCAATTTAAGAAAATATGTTTTAACACTCAGTTTCTGTATAACTGAACCAGAACCATTACTAGCAGTTATTGTCCGTGGGGCAAATTTAGTTGGTGGTTAGGGATGGCAACATGATACGGTACAAACAAGAGTGAAGTTGCAAGTTGCCTTAGAAAAGTGGTCAGCTCAATGTCCCGTAGAGTCTATAGCTACTCCCATGGGGACATGGAGAAAGTGAGCTTCTGGACTAGGGGTTAAAACACTACATAAATGAAGACTTTAAGGATCAGATGATCCTTGAGTTAGGTAGCCAGATGAGTAAGTGTTTGACACACAGAGGCTGGGGAGTCGAGGCAAAGGGCACATTCCCAAGAAGGGGAAAAGGGGGAACAAAATAATGCTGGTATGAGAGCACAGAGCAGCTCAGGCAATGAGAACAACTAGTTTGACAGAAACATAGGAAGCATAGGTTGGAGCTGGAAAGTACTCCTGAACGACACCTAGTTCAATGTTCTCATTTTATATATGAGAGAAACCAAGTCCTGAAAAGTTAAATTTGCCCATGGTCACACAAATTATATGTGTCATAGTCCATATTTGAACCCAGTTTTGACTCCAAATGGATCACTCTTTTCTCTACACCAGACTGTCTCCTAAAAAAAAAACCACAGCCCTAAATAAGGACATGAATCCTGGATCCTTGAGTTGAAAGTGTCATATACACCCTATCAACTCAGCTCCTTGAGCATTCTCACTTAAGAAAAAAATGTCATTTGTTTCCTTAGTCTTTCTAAGCCTTGCAATATCTCATCCATTTATTCACCATGTTAGCTACAGTAACACCAAGAATTCATTCATACACCCCATACACATATTTGAGCGGGTAAATATTTACAGCTTAGTCTCTATTTGAGACTTTAAAAACAACAATCCCTAGCTTTAGAGAGTGATGCCACCACCCATAAAAAATGCAAAATCATTTTCCCAATTTTCTGTGTTGTCCTTCTCTATAATGGCTGATTTTTTATGTTAATGTTTCTATTGTTTTAATATTCTTGCTTTTCTCATTCATATTCTAAGAGATTATTGTTAGTGCCAACTCATTTGATTTATCATTTAGAGAAAGCACTTGTTCCAAAAGTCAGCACTGGATATTAAATGATGTGATTGCCTGCAATGAATTTCTTCTCAACATCTGAAGACAATTTTGCCTTTTCTTCTATCACTTAACTCTAAATGAGAGATCTTAAACATACTTAAATAGGATTCATAATATCTTGCCTGCTGAACAGCTTAAAAGCTTGGATGTTAAAAATGGTAAAGTTTTTAGTGCCTATTTTTTCTTGGTTGAAGAAAAACATGTATGAGAAGGGAGCACTTTAAGAATGGACAGAACACCTTTCCCCTAAATCCTCCAGGAGCAAAAACAAAAGTGAACTTATTAACTAGCTCCCTGAATGTCATATCATTCAGCTATTGCTTTACAAGTACATCTTAATTTCAAAGACTACGTTTTTCTTCCTGACCAAAGAATATAATAAGGTCTGTTATGAGGAAAGTGAGCATTGCATATGCAAAAAGAGATGACCTGCAATTTTCCCACTAAGGTGCAGTTAGATTTTCCTTATGAAAGATCCTCTTCCCAATGGCAATATGTAAATCAGAAATGTTTCTGTTTTAACTCCAACAGTATTTTCAAGAAGCACGTCCCAGAGTTAATTCCTGCCAATTGGCTATGGCTTAATAATGTTGATGTTGTGACAAACAGACCATGCACACATATGCACGCATGCACAAACACCCACCAGGATATCTTTTCCAAGGAAAGCATTTTCCACAGACAGCAAATATTTCATTTGCTTTCCTCTTATAGACACAATCTTCCAAAAACAAAGATTTGTTTTGTTGGCAAACGATTTCAAAACACGTCTGATCCAAAGGTCGCTCCCATTGTGACTGCAGCTGATATTTTGTCAGGGACTGAGAAAATGGTCAAAACCTTTGCCCTCTTGTATCTTCATGGGAGAAGGACCTCCTGGTAGACATGGGTGTTTTTTATGGATTTTTAAAATAATTGATCTGTGAAAAAGATCAAAACTTTTTTCCACCTGCCAACATTTGAGGCTGTTAGTCTGGATTACACAATTAGCATTTATTTCTACGTTGTATTATACATTTGGTAGACTATAAAGAAAATTTGACTAAAAAAATAACCAAGTCCTGAATTCAAATTGCAACACTGATACTATATGACTATAAACAAGTCACTTTAACTTCTCTAAATATTTGTTTCTACTTCTCTAAACTAGAATCTTTTAAAAATAGTGTTTTTAAAACCATATTTCACTTGACTGTTTTAAAAGGGTCAAGGAAAAGCACATAGGTTAGCCATGAAACTTTATACACCCCGGAGCACTATTTAAATGACAAATATTCCTCACAATTTCCAGACATGGAGAAGGGGACCAGCAAGGAGATTCTAGTCCTACAAATCCTTTAGCAAAAGACCAGAGCACATATGGCCCATTATTTTTTATGTAAATAGTTTTTTTAAATTTTTTCCAACTACATATAAAGACAATTTTCAACACTTTTTATAAAATTTTGAGTTCCAGATTTTTTCCTCTCTCTCCTTCCCCTCCCACATCCCCAAGATGGCAAGCAACGTGATATAGGTCATACGTGTGCAATCATGCAAAACATTTCAACGTGTGACCCATCATAAAAGGGCAGAGCTCAGGTCCATATCACAATGTATGTGTGTATATAACATGTATATATATGTGAGTATGTATGTATGTATGTATGTATCAATCTTGCCTCCTCAATTAGATCATGAACTCCTTAAAGTGATAGCAATCGGGACTTCTATATCTCCTCTAAAGCACATAGTAGATGACAGATAATTAAATACTTAACGTACTTTTTGCATATCATATTAGCAAATGTAATTCTTTTTTTTTTTTGCCTTTTTTTTGGAGGGAGGAAGGCAGGGCTGTTGGGGTTAAGTGATTTGCCCAAGGTCACATGGCTAGTGTAGTAAGTGTTAAGTGTCCGAGATCGGTTTTGAATTCAGATCCTCCTGACTCTAGGGCTGGTGCTCGATTCACTGCACCACCTAGCCATCCCTAGCAAATATAAGTCTTTTGACTGTTTAGATATTGTCAAAGTAAAAAAACAAAAAACAAAAAAATCTAACTTTCAAAATAAAGTTACTGTTCTGCCCATACCCAACTTGGATAGCTTATTAGACCAGCCAATGGTACCTGCCCAGGAAAACTGATTAAGTTAAACTGCTAGTCTTATACCTACTATTATCCCTAATATCAATGAAGTGGTAAAGCAAGGATGCGTAACAAGAACCAGATTTATTCAACTGATTTCTAAGTTACCATGCTTAAAGAAAGACATTTCAAGGAATATGAAAGAAAGTTGTATCTTTTTTTTTTTTTATTCTGTGGTTCAATAGAAAGCATACTGGATTTGGGCTCAGGCACCTGTGCCTGAATTCCTGGCCCTCTCCACTCATGATCTGTTTATGTGACCTTGGAAAAGTAAGTTGCTTACTCCTCTGGCCTTCAGTTTCCTTATCAGTAAAATCAGGGGCTGGACCTGATCTCTTGCACTTCTAAATCTGTGATATGATAGTCTTGGGTGGATCATTCAAGAACTATTGTAGTAGTGATGATAAGATACTTAACAACAATGGCAACGATCATGATAATGAACAAAAAGTATGTGTGTGGCACTGTTAAGATTTACAAAGCACTTTACGTGTTATTTCTTTTGATCTTCACAACATCTCTGAGGTAGATGCTATTATTATTATTCCCATTGTACAGATCAGAAAACTCAGCCTGGTTAAGTTTTTGGTCAGGACATGCCTTTGGGGAACCTATGCACAAATCTGGGCAGTATGCTTCCATAATTAAATGCAAAAGTTTTTATGAAACAAATTTCCTCTTTAATTCTTTTTTATTAAATATTTAATGTTGTTTTAAAGACACTTATCTCAAGCATATTTCATACTCCTCCCCTGCCCTACTCCCGCTAAAAAGAAAAACCTGTACATAACTGTTATGTGGGACAACTCTTTCAGAAGGGATGGGAGGTGATATTGAGGAAAAACTATCATTATGTTTAAAAAAAACGTTAATAAAAGCTTATTTTTAAAAAAGAAACAAATCAGGAATCCAGGCTATAAATAAACGTTGCCATCTTTTTTCTTTGTATAAGCCCATGATCACATTATTTGGGACAGAATTTCTCAGAGACCAATCAAGGCCATGAGGGCCAAGGTCCCTCTCTCTATGAGAAGAGGCTCAAAGTCAGCCTTTGGAGTGAGTCAGACTCTCTCCCTACCCTTTCCTTTTTCTCACTTCTTTGCCTTATAATGTTCAAAGGACAGAAAAGGTAGGTTTTAGAATAGATATAACAGCACTTTTCTTCCCCAACAATTGCCCTAGAACCTCTAAGAAGCAAAGAAAACTGACCAGCACATAACTGAGCTAGGATTTTTGGTGTGTAAAATGGGGAATCCAGAAAACTGTGTTTACAACTGCTGCCTTGTCCTCTCCCATGCTCCCCACCCCACACACAGTACAATAGATGCAGACCTGGACACGTGCAAAAACAGCCCCTACCTCCATAAGGAATATTCATTAAGTCTCAATATATGTGTGGTACCAGGGCTCTCTTTCTGTCCTCCCTGGTATGGATGCTCATTTACCACTGAATTTGAGGCCACAGTGGCTAGAAAAAGGGACCTGGTGTCAATCACACTCAGACCTTTCCTAAGTGTGTCACGTCACCACTTTGTGATTCAGTTTCTCCATCTGTTAGATATTAATCTATTACACTGATTCTCATCTATTAGATACTGATAGCCTTGTAAGGGTGTTGTAAAGATCAAATGAAATGACCTACATAAAGTCCTTTGTAAACTTTAAAGTACTACACAAAGGCTTATTATTATTATGTGGAGAGGTTCTTGACCCCAAATTTAGGAATTAAAATGGGTGGGAGAAATTAATCAATTCTTCTTGTTGGCTTAAGGTGGAAAATCTTACAGACCTAACATTAATAACAGGGTAGCATCAGGAAAGGCCTCCTGTAGGACGTAGAACTTGAACCAAGCCTATACCCACATTGTTCACATTTAAATGGGTGGGAGTGTTGAGGGGGACTATATTTTGAACCTTTCATCCTTAAAAAAGGTAAACTCTGGAGCACATAAGCCATTTCAACCTGAATTTGTCAAAGGAGACATTAATGTTGAAGAAAGAACCATTTTATAATGCTAACACTGACACCAGGAAGAAGACGGTGATGGGATGAGTGGTATAAATGGTGAACAGAGCATGGGCCCCCTGTGGAAGTGAAAAGTCAAGCCATGGGGACCTTTTCAAGACCCACTTAACCACATTTTGACCTAGGACAAGGGCGCTCGAGGACCCTATGTTTAGGCCTCCATTCTGCAATGGTCTTGAATAAAATGATGATCATTATTGATCCAACAGACTGTAATGGCTTCTCCTGAGCCCTTGGGGTCTATTGTGTAAATGTGTACTTAGGGACTCTTAAATATAGCTTATTAATGGCTCGAGGGCCATAACTGCTCTGAAAGAGCCATTACAGTCCATGGTGTAAATCCTTTTGGGTTCTCACATCATTGACCATCCTGTCAAAAGCTTCCACACATGCTCATTGAACCTGTGCTCAGAGTAATGGGTGATGTTTCAACTCCCTCCCCACCCCCTAAAAAGAGTTAGGACATCAACCAGCAACAGTAACCAAGGAATTTTATCCACTGAAAGACTCATTTCCTTCTTTTCCCTCTTTCATAGCATGCAACGGATTTCTTAAATAACTTAAACTAAAACTTTGCAATAATGCAGTCATGTGCAACTGAACAAAAACTGATTCTCTCAAATAATAATGATCCATTTATTTTGGGAACATTTTCTATTGATATCTTTTGTTTTTATATCACCTTCATTTCTGAAGATATTCCTCCTTCCTCCCCTCCCATCCCCACTTAGCCCTGTAATCTGTTTCTATAGGCCGTAGAATAGTGCCTAAGATTCTCCAGATACTCAGTAAATATCGATGGGTAATGAGCAGGATGATAATTAACACGGCAGTTATATAAATAACTGCCTACAATTTTGATATTACTGTTCATTAATATTCAGCGATAGAATGCCCACAAATACCAAATCTGTCCACCTGTCCGATACAAATTAGACAAGCATTGATTAAGCACCTATTATATGCAAGACACTATGCTGGATGCTGGGAATACAAAGACAAAACACGAGGAAAAAATTAAAAATAGCGACTCATCAAAATTCAGTCATTGGTTGAGGCCTCCTTTGTGTTAAAATTCTGTTGGAAAGGTGTGTTTTCCTGATACATTTGAACCCTAGGAAAATAGCATTTCACTGGTGGGGATGCCTTGAATCCTTTCACTTCAGCAGCCCTCTCAATGCCCTAGCCAGACATGTGTTCTTTCATCAGAGAGTTCCAATAAGACACTTACTGATGCTAAACTGTGATGCCAGGCCTGCATTGATCTCATCTTCACTATTTCACAAGCCTAGTCTAGGGGACTGAACTTCTAAGTCCAGGGATGTGTTGCCTGAGGAGCACACAGAGGTCTAAATTACGTCTTTTCAATGCATTCTGGTGTAACAGCCTAAAGCCCCTACTTGGGTTGTTTCGGTTTTTTTTAAACTGGCAACCTGCCTCCCACGAACGAAGGAAGCAGATTGCCTCTATGCTGAATACTTAGACAAGGTACTGATTTAACAACGGTGGACAAGCAGCTGGGAGCTGGACTGTCAGCCTGTCACACACTGACAAATCTGTTGTTCATATTCAGGCAGGACGTTCCAGTTAGATTGCTATCAGAATCATCCATCTAGTCCAGGCGTGCAAGGAGCACCCCCATCCACTGCATGCCTATAGACCCAAAGCTTGTTATGACATCTTTCTGAAGGATCTCTACTAAATAACTCATTTGCTTTTTCATGATGGGGGCCCTGTAATGAGACAAGGGAGAAAGTGGCTTCAATTTTTGTTTCTCTTTGTCTTCCACACCCGAGGATGGCGTGTACTCATGGTAATCTCAGTTTCATATAACAGACATGAACTCATAACTCTAAATGGTTCCAAACCACTATTTCTAATTTCACAAAACAAAAGAAGGGACAAATATAAGAGAATATCATATTTAAATGCCATAGCTTGAAAGAAAAAAAAATCACTGGAATGCAGCATTTTTTTAAAAGGCAGCTCTGACTTTCAACATGATCTTTCACAAATTTCCCCTATAGCCATAGAATTTGTAACACTCAGAAACTCTCTCTGCAGATTCATTTCAAGACTGAATGTGAAGCCCACCTGAGACTGAATTTACAACTCCCTAGTCAAGCGATATCTATATTTATATCAGCCTTTGTAAATCAATGAAATATATTTTCTTTTTCAAATGTAAGCATTCAAGGGAATTTAGAGAATGATGGAGGGTATAACCCAGAGGCACCAGCATCACTATTCATTGGTATAAACGTAGAAGAATTTTGTTTAAGGCATTCCAATTATGATGGTTCGAAATGATTAATTTATGTCATCTATGCAAACGTATATATTCCCCATTGTCTTTTCCTTTTCTAACCTCACATCTTAAAATTAAGAGAAAGGATCTGGAAATGACCGATGCTAAGACCTCTCTGTGGTAGAGCCACGGACTAGTTTGGATTTGGGATTTTCCTATGTCGGTTTTTTCCCGAGGTCTGGGAAAGGTGCATTCCAGGTAACTCACTCCATAATCCAAACAGAGAAATCCATCTGTCTCAGGTGAGAAACAACAGCACTACAAACTAGAGGTATAAATCACCCAGAAAAGAGGCATTAATAGTAGACCAGTGTCTTCTTTTTTTTAAGAAAAACATGCAGAAGCGGAACATTATCAGTCACATACTTCCCCATAATCAGTGATTTAATCAGTTCATACCCCCCTTTCAGGCTTACATATTTATTCTGGCTTTATAAATAGTCCTTGTCTCCTGGATTCTTTGATTTCTGAGTTAAGAAAAAGGCAGTCCGGTAAATTTTTTTTTTTAAGATTCCAGGTTCAGAGAGAGAGTTAGAAAAGCAAATAGGGTAGTCTGGTGAATGTCTTTTATTTTTGCTGGCTGCCTGTCACGCACATTGGTCTCATATAAGTATTTGTTCAGTTAAAAAAAAAAGAATATCAGGTCACTAATATATATATACACTGAAATTTTGACTTAAAGGCAATGATTTGAAGTCAATCTCCTAAAAGTGTAAGGAAAAAACATATATATATTTCAAGCCATATTCTGTCATCTAAGAAATATTGCTTCAGGAAAGAGAAACCAAGTTAAAAATGGATCTAGGTCTGCTTTCAGGCTAGTATAACTTAAATCAGCCTTCAACAGGAAAAATCTCCCTGGGGCCTACAAATGCTGTTATCCTGTTGGTTTAGCTCAGTTTTAGGACGACAAACACTTAGATGAACCTAGATATAACCAAGTGTTTTACTCTGTTATGATCTGTTACCTACATTTTTATGGGTCTGAAGGAGGAGAAGAGAAAGACCAATTCTGTTTAAATCAAGAGTAGAGATTTAAATAGGACGGACTGATTCATACTTGGAAATGAATTTTGTCCAAACAGAAAATAAACCATAAATATTCAGAAGGATCAAATGATTCTTTTCAGCTTTAATAACATCCACTTTTGCTCCTTTATGTACTATCAAATTTTAAGATTGTGCCTATTTCTGATACAATAATGATGGTCAGCTCCTCATCTTTATACAATTGTAGGGGTTCCTTTTGTTCTCCCCTGAACCCTCAGTGATTTTTGATTGACAGAAAGATTACCTAATAAACCTTCACTACAAACTAATTAATCACTTTGAATACAACACGAAATTGGCAAGCATAAAAAGGCAAATGAGATGGGTGTTGAAGACCATTTTCGAATGACCTTAGTTAAAAGCCAAGTACAGACTTAATTTTGTTTTACCAGTTCATCCTTCGTGCTATCAAGAAACTAGTTGAGCTGGATACAGTTTGCCACATGACACCTTCCACCCAGACACCCTCCCTCCCAATGATTTTTTTACTTGAATGAATCAAATAGTGACAGGAAGAAGCAATTTCCAAGTATTCATTGAGCACCTAAAATAAAAATGTACCAATATCACCTGTTGGAGGATAAACATCAACCATGGGATGTTTATAGTCAAGTAGAAAAGAGCCCTGGTTTTTGGAGTCAGAAGAGCTCTGTTCCCATCCTCGATCTGTCATCGTTCAAGGCTCTTCTGATTCTAAATCTACAAACGTCTTTTTTCCTCAGCATCTTGTACCTTCCTCTTTTCTGAAGGGAAAGGTCAGGGCTTGAATTTTTTTGTTCACTTAACAAGCATTTGTTTTTCACCCTCCCATGCCCCCAATTTCCCCCCCCCCCAAGTTTTTTATATCAAGAAGGAAAAGGTATTATAACAAATAGGCATAGTTAAGCAAAATAATCTAAAATTGGCCCTAAAACCTGTATATCTATTTTGCCTCTTGAGTTCCTCAGCTCTCAGGAGGTGGATAGCATCCTTCTTCATCATGCCTCCAGAATCTTGGGTAGTACACACACTAGTCAGAGTTAGGCCTTTCACAGTTGCTTGTTTTTAAAAGTTGTTATTGCCTAAAGTGTTCTGCTGGTTCTGCTCACTTCAGTTTATATTAACTCATACAAGAAAGGGGCTGTTAAATGCCTATCTTCTCTTTAAAATAATTGTGACTTTGCATTTTCTTTAATCTCTAAAAATGTTTCAGAGAATCCCAGGTCATAGATTTCTAGCTGTACAGAAACTCAGAAGCCACTATCCAGCCTCTTCATCATATAGATGAGGATGCTAGTGACCAAGCAGGTTGACTGACTTCCCCAAGGTCACAGAGGTACCACAAATTAAACCAGTAGTTCTCAACCTTCCTAATGCCGCGACCCTTTAATACTTGTATGTGGGCATATCTGCATTGGACGGACCTGCCTGGAGACGGATAGAGGAGCCATGTCTCTGTTCCTAAGACCATCAAAAATATGTGTTTTCCAATGGTCTTAGGTGACTCCTGTGACCCCTGGGAAAGGGTCATTCGACTGCCAAAGGGGTCACGAACCACAGGTTGAGAACCGCTGAATTAAACCAAATCAATGCTATTTGTTTTTACCAGGACAGGATGTGCTTCCATTCTGTCAAGGTACCCTGTATACAAGGGCGTGCTAAAGCCAGCTGAGATAGACTTGCAAGAGCCAATTGTTAAATTTTCAATTTATGCCTTGGAAATTAGCAAATGTTACAAATCAAGTTTGATTTATTATTTGTTCTAGACATAAGAAAGTCATGAAGAAAATGTTAATGATTAAACTTAAATTTTTATTAAATTAAATTTAAATTTTGTCAAGCATTTTTGGAGAACTGATCATTCAACATTTATCAGCAATAACTTTTTGTGGGACACAAAATACATTTTCCCAAGCTCAAGTTACCTTAGAAGGATATTCCTGACTCAAGTATTATATCTAAGCTCAGAAATTTGTCAGCATAGCTTCCCTCCCATATTGCCCTTGATGCATCCTGTGAAGTATCACTCATGTGTTCCTTTAGGTGCAATTATAATTGGGAATTTAGGGGCAGGTAGGTGGTGCAGTGAATAGAGTGCTGGGCCTGAGGTCAGGAAAACTCATCTTCCTGAGTTTAAATCTGGCCTGAGACTCTTACTCACCGTGTGACCCTGGGCAAATCACTTAACCTTGTTTGCCTCAGTTTCTTCATCCGTAAAGAGAGCTAGAGAAGGCAATGGCAGATAATTTCAGTATCTCTGCCAAGAAAACTGCAAATGGGGTCATGAAGAGTCAGCCACAACTGAAGCGAGTGAACAGTAACAACAGTATAATTCAGAATTTGCGTCTGGGGAAGAGAAGAGGGAAAGGAGTGAGGGAAAGCAGTTAACTCCTGAATAAAACTGAAGTTTGTTAAATGTAGACGGAAAGAAATATGCTTCTTGCCTCTCCCCCCTTAGTTTAGCCCTTAAGAAGAATGAGGTGAGGATGTTGTGATCCAATACTTATAAATCCTTCCTTAATAACTTCCTGCTGGGCAGCTGATCCCAAATCACAGGCTGGACAAGCTAAAGCCAGTGACATGCTGGGCTTCTACCTCTGAAGCTTTTGCCAGTGACACTTCATCCTCCCTTCTCACTTCATTCCCCCACCCAGCCTTCCACCCGCTGTGGGTAACTTCCCTTTCCACCTACCAAGGCTTCATGCTCACCTGGTCCCTGAAAAATAAGAAAAAGAATGAAAAACAGGACAAGCTCTGAAAAGAAGTTAAAAGAGAGATTTCCTTCCCCTTTTCCTCTACACTCCTTGATTATTTCTATGGTATTGGGTAAGGTTGATACTGTTGTTTGGTTGGTTGGGTTTGGTTTTTTTTTGGTGGATACTATTGTTTCTGATAGCTCTTGTTGAACAGTGGCTGCCTGCCTTGGGATTACATCTCCAAAGGTAGAAGGAACCTCAAAGGTCTCTCTGTCTTTCTCTCTCTCTCTCTCTCTCTCTCTCTCTTTCTCTCTCTCTCTCTCTCTCTCTCTCTCTCTCTCTCTCTCTCTCACACACACACACACACACACACACACACACTCATTTCGAGGATATGTAATTTGCCCAAGGTCACACAGCTTCAGAAGTTGGGCTTGGACTCACTTTCACTGACGTCAAAATCCACACGCCTCAATGAGTATACACACACACACACACACACACACACACACACACACACATTGTATGTATATGTATATGGGAACAGAGCTCCTCTGATTCCAAAAACCAAGGCTCTTTCTATTCAATTATAAACATCCCTATGTACATACATAGACATACATATATATATGGTCTAGAGATCTGTTCGTTGAAACACAAATTCAAACTTTGCTTCTATTCATCAAGCAACAATTTTCCGAGATGTTAATAAATCAGTGACAGGGCCAGTAATTACTTTTTGTTTTCTTCTCTTCCCCCATCTCTTCTCTTTCCCAAGTCTGGCTTTCCCTTCCTTCTACTCACCTCCAGATCTAAGAAGACTTAGTTCATTTGATTCTCTCCCCCTAACACACACACACACACACACACACACACACACACACACACACACACAATTTTCCTCCAAGCTTCTCCAAGAGAGACACAGAAAGAGAGAGGGGAATTATTTATTGTGTGCCTGTTTAAAATGAAAGGCTTTTACATTTTAATGAGCACTAAATAGGCGCGAGGAAATATTGTTCATTAGCTGTAATCTGCGGAATTGCTTGAGTGAACTTCCTTTGGAGGCTGCTCTAAACGGTTCACTCAAGTAAAGCAGTTTGTATGGTAATTAAGGGAGCGTTTTTCTGTCAACATCTGTGCTGCTATTTATAACGCTAGAGGTATCTTATGGCTCCACCAAAGAGCATGAGGGATAGGTAGGTAGACACACTTGAAAAGTAGGATTTGGTACTTTACTTGATGATTTTAGAAACAGCTGGAAAGATTCCCTTTCTACTCTTTCCTCTAGAAAAGCTCTGTGCTTCTCTCCCTATGTCCCCTGCACAATCTCCACACACACACACACACACACACACACACACACACACACACACACACACACACACACACACACCCCCCAATCATTTCTGTCCATTCCTTCCTGATAGGAAGAATTATCTTTCTGACATCTTTTCATTAATCATACCCCTCTTCACTTGGCAGCTAGGCAGGGAGATTCAAGCTGCTCAAGAGATGAAAAGGGTCCCTAATTTTGTCCGCTGTCTCTCCACCATCCCTCCCTAAAAGGGGCTGGTCTCACCACCATTCCTCTCCCAGCCTCATGTTTGCTACCTCTATCATGTGCATTCAGGATCATCAGCAGTGGGAACCCTAACACTCCTGCATCCTTCATAAGAACCATCTTGTCAAAATAGAGGCATTAATAACCATCAGAAAGGTCGTTTAGGTACTTTGGATTTTGCTTTACTTTAGATGATCTAAGCTTTTCTCCCTAATGTACACTGTAACAAGAAGCCAGGAAAGAAATGTCATTAAACACTTGGTAGAAGAGCACAGACAATTAGAGAGAAGCATCTAGGAGAAGACTGATCTAAGAAGTCTTAGGGAGGAATGAAAAGTGTTTAGCAGGCAAGCCTAGTCAATAGTGGTGTGTTCAGGAAGGGATGCTTGAGTGAAAATGTGGCTTTACTTATAATTACCTCAGAACTGCAGCTATAAAATAATACAGTTTATTGTTTTAGAAACACTTAAACCACTCTTCATATGGGACACAAAAGTCCTTATAGGTCTTTTTTCTATGTGGTGTGGTTGACATGGCAGTGGATTTGGCATTAGAAATTTAAAGATTTAGAGCAATAGAGGATCATAGATTTAGAAGATCCCTAAAAAGCCATTTAGTCAATCACCCTTCCCATTTTACAGCTGAGGAAACTAAAGCCCAAAGAGTTAAAGTAATTTGCCTAAGATGAAGATCTAGGATTCAAACCTAGGTGCTCCAACTCCAAATCCATCATATGTTCCACCAAATTGTCACTTATTATTACTCAGTGGAAAATTACTCAACCCTCCTGAGCCCTGATTTCCTCACTTGTAAGGCAGATAAAAAAATATTATCTCTACTTACTTTAGAAAGCTGTTAATGAGGATTAAATTAGATAAAAAGATAAAAAAAAGTTTTCTATTGGAATATAATCTTTTTAAGGCAAGGATTCTTTGTTTTCTTTATCTTTCCATCTTCCTCAGCTACCACATTTGCACCTTTCTCAGCTAGGTTATTGCATTCATTTGGTGATTAATTAATGTTTGTTAAATGAAAATGTGAACCCAAACTTCTTTATATTAATCTACAAAAAATAAACAGACTTCATGAATTAATCAACTCAGAGTGTGTCTTCTGAGTAATTAAGCCGGGGCTAGAACAGTGAAAGGGAGACACAAAGAAGGAGAGAAGAGTAATAGTAGTTGAGTATAAGCATGTCCCCTACTCCCTACACCTCAATATCAGTTGCCTTAAGAGAGATACTAACAGGCAGGAAATACTGCCTCCATGTAGATAAATCTGATGGACTTCCTCTGCAGAATTAAAGGGTCAGATTAAAAATCAGTTTCAAGTGAGGATAATGACCAAGCAAGATATTACTAACAGCCTCAGGAAAATTGATATTGACTCCTGCTCCCTCTCTAAGACTGCAAGTAGTGTGCGATAAATGGAGGAAAGACCAGGTAATTTGTGGTTCATGCATTAAGGGGTGAGGAAAACAGGCATTCTGTGAATCTCACTTTCATCTGATTGGGTAAAAGAAGATTGAATACAGTTACACATATGCATGCACACACATGGGCACACACAGATCTCAGGATAGAAAAACATCAGTTTAAAAGAGAAATAGGAGGGCTGAGTACAAAAAATGGAGTAGAGAGGGGTACTAACAGAAAGAGTAAGATAAGGGAGGGAATAAAAGCAAAACAAGATCAAATATCGGAGGGAGCAATGTGAATAGAGGATTAAAAGGAAAGAAAAAAATTTAAAACATGGGATTAGGGAAGAGAAGACAAGAAAAGAAAAGGACAGTTGTAACAAGAAGAAATAGTCCATTTCACTTAGAAAGTAAATTCACTTCTACCACCTTTGTGTTTGTAAAGTAGAAAATGGGAGTAAATGGGGGAGGGGGGAATCTGAGAGGACAGGATCAAGGGAAGTACAAAATCATAATTATAATTGTGTATATAAATGGAATGAAATGGAAGACAATGGTAAAATGGATTTTGAAAAGAATCTCACAAGATGTCATTTACAAGAAATGTACACTTGTAGCACAAGGATTCACATAGAGTTAAAATGAAGAACTGAAATAAAATCTCTTATGCTTCAGCTAAACTAAAAAACAAAAGGTGGGGGTAGCAATTTTAACTACATATAAGGTTAAAATAAATGTATAAAAGGTAAATGTAAAAATGATAAGCAGGGAAATTAAATTATGCTAAAAAATATTATAGAAAGGTCATATAAATACTTAATATATATGTCCCTGATGATGATGATGATGATGATGATGATGATAATGTAACCCCTAAATGCTTAAAAGAAAAAAAAGTGAACTGGAAAGAGAAGTGGATAGTAAAGCCAAAGTAGTTAGAACTTTAATATACCCCACTCAGACCTAAACAAGTCTAACTAAAAGATAGACACGAAAAAAATTAAGGATCTGAATACAATTTTAGGAGAAAAAAATAGAGATGATAGATATCTAGTGATTGCTGAATGGGAGTAGAAAGTAAGTTATATACTTCTCAAAATTTACTTTACAAAACTGACTGCATATTGGAGTATAAAGACTCCACCAAAAATGCCAGAAAATAGAAATATTACACATTATTTACTCATCACAATTCAGTAAAATTGTATTCACTAAAAGACCCACAAAGGAAAAAAAATTTAAGTAATTGGAGACCAAATGATGTAATTCTAATGAACTGGTGGGTCGAAGAAAAAAATATGGAAGCAATAGTAAAATTAATCAAAGAAAGTTACAATAATGAAGCAATATATCAAAACTTATAGGATGCAGCAAAAGCATTTCTGAGGGGAAATTTTCTATCTTTAAACTTTTCATCAGCCCAAAGTAACTTCTTTCCAAACACTGTCAGATACCTACTGATCTATAACCACTCCTTTCTCAAAGTCTTTTCTCAGATCCTTCATCACCTTAACTGAAAGGGCTATCATGAAAAAAATCCCTGAATTGGACCTAAGGTTTATATCCCACCTGTGATAATTTCTTTGGAACCATAAACAACTCACTTAACCACTCAAAGCCTCAATTTTCTCAAATATAAAATGAGTCTAACACTTGTAGTCCCTACCTTTCAGAGCTGTCTGGATCAGACCAGATAATGTATATAAAGGAGAAATGGACAAGACTTACCCACCCCCAGATAAGAAAACTCCCTTTATCAATGAAGGTGAGCACCTTTTCTATAAGTTATAGCTTTAGAGAGTTGCCTAGAACACCAAGAGGTTAACTGATTTAACCAGGGTGACACAGCCAACATCTGTCAGAAGCATAAATTAAAAGTCTTCCTGGTTTTGAGGCCAGCTTCCTATCCATTACTCTATATTGCCTCTCTTAATGTATCTAAAATACTCAAAAACATTAAAAAATTATATAAATGTTATTTACTACTAAATTATTGTTAATGTATTTATTAATGGGGATCCAAGGTTTCAGATACTGGGAGGAACTCTAAGAGTAGAATCTCAGCATTAGTTAGTCAGTGGGGACAAGAGAATTTTGGGAGGAAAGGAGAATTTTTGGTTGAGAACCTGAAGATCATGAAATCACAGTACAGCTAATGGTCTTTTGTGTAATGCCAGTTTATACAGACTGTTTATACAGAGGGAACTTATGAGTAGGAATATATCCTGGCCAACTTGATCATTTCAGTATCAACTCTGTGTGGAACTGATAGGGGATATGGATAAGAATGAAGATGTCTATAGGACTGAGAGGGGATGAGAGCAGGGATAGGAATGAAAATATGGTGGAGACAAAATCAGGGAGAAATATGAGAATATGTTAGGGAGGGTGTCTATATCTATTGCCAAAATGGTGAAACTAATCCAATTGCCAGCAGAACAGTCATATTCCCCATATTTCACTGACTTAAGAGTCATGCTCATTATTCACAACTTGGATAATATTATCTCCAAAGTACCTTGATTTCTAAGGTTCTATGGTTTTATGGCCGCAGCAGGGTCAAATCAGTATTCCTAACTCTTTATGTTCAATTGTGACACAGGATGGTTATCCAGTTTCATTAATATGGTCAAAGTAAACAAAGATCACCAGTTCCATTGTCTGATTACTTCAGACACCCATCTAATAAGAGACAAATTCCTTCTTTGTGACTCCTATTAGAGGGCCCTATCCAGGAGACTACAAAAGGAAGAAAAGGGTTGTTGTCAGAGCTCTGTCACCAATGGAAAAATGCAAAGAAGCAATGTTGATGATTTCCAATCATCCTTCCCTTTGGGTTCTCTTATTTCATGGGATCAGGTAATGAGACATAATTGAAACCTAGAGCCTTTCTTACTTTAGGGAATAGATGATATTGAATATTTTGAATTTAGAAGTAATTCCACAGTTAAAGCAAAGTTATACTATAATACTTTAGAAGATCAGTCATTTCATCAGCATAGGTTGTTGCTACACTGACCCTTCCATGCCAGAGTGTACTTGGTCAAAAAATGTCATCACTTGTTAACTGAACTTTTGGTGATGATCCTTTATGTACTCAAGTAGACTGTTTCTGTGGCAACTGACATCTCTTGGTCAGTATTTAAAGCCTTTCAAACGTGGTTAGACATTTCCAGAGCTTTTTCTCCACTGAAAACCAAGGGTCACCCGTGATAATTCATATCATGATAAGGCATCAGAATAGTACTTCATTGGAGGTAAAAATTTGCATATTTATATACATAAATATATAATTTGTGTACTGTTACACATATGTAAATACTTATGTGCATGTATTATATAATTTATGTTACATATACTAATATATAATCTATATTGCATATATATCATTATGTATAATATAATATACAAATGCAATTATATGTTTAATATATGCATACAGAGATTTATTATATATTCAATATATAATACAAATATAATTTATGTAATTCCATATATACTTGTAATTTTGTGTATAATTTTTAAATTAAGAAATCATACAGATATATATTTTTTAATTTAACCTTCAATGAATTCCTACTCTGCTGCTTCTGGAAGGTCTGGAAATGAACCTGGATTCTCAGATTTTATCTATACATACAACATACATACATACAAGCATGCATGAATACATACATAATGTGTGTATGTATATATGTATTATATGTGTGTATGTATATGAATAAGGGACCATATGGAGTAATGAATAGAGAGCAGGCCTCAGGACTTAAAAGACTTAGAGTCAAGTCCAGCCTTAAACATAAACTGGTTATATTACCTTGGATAAGTCACTTAACTTCTCAGTGCTCTGAAGTGGAAACCTTCATTACTATGGGGCATTCTCTCACCTGTGGGTTACTTATATCAATGAACTTACAGATTTAGTCACCATACTATACTATACTATACTATACTATATTATACTATACTGTACTATACTGTACTATACTACACTACACACACATACACACAAAACACATATATAGATGTTTATTTATATGCATACACATATGTGTTTATATATGTGCATATACATATATACACAGCACAATGGATAGTGATGGTCACAGACACCTACTAACTGTGATTCTAAGCAAGTCATTTAAACTGACTTACTCAGTTTCCTCTTCTATAAAACTGGGATAGTAACAGCACGACCTGTTAGGTTTGTTCTTAATATCAAGATAATATTTGTGCTTTGCGAATTTTAAAACACTATATAAATGTTCGCTATTATTGTACTCAATTCTTGCTCAGCAGCCAGAATTAAAAGGCTTTCTGTTATCATGTATTCAGCTGACAGGAAATAGCATGCTCTAAAATGGTTGGCAGATTCGGAACATCACCTGGCAATATAAGGTACTGACCACTCAAATTCTTTCTTGAGATGAACTGCCAAGCATCCAAACTCTGCTCCAGAGAGTTCAACTCTGATGGGTTGGCCGTGTTTTACAAATGCCAAATGTACATTTGCCTACAAGACTTTTATGAAGAACTCACACAAGGCAAGCACTCACACAGAGGTCAAAAGGAAGTCATACAAGGATACTCTCAAGATCTCTCTGAAGAACTTTGGAATAGAATGTGAAACATGGGAGACACTGGCATAGGGCCAGCCAGCATGGTGTGCCTACATCAAAGAAGGCACTGTGTTCTATGAACAAAGCAGAATTGCAGTAAAAAGGAAACATGGGATGTGCAAATTTAGAGATGTCTGCTCTCCAAATGTTCATGTGGACTATTTGTGCCCAATTTACAGTAGAGCTCATACTGAGCTGATCAACCACAGTTGGACACACTGTACCTTGACCCCAATGTAGAGCTGTCATTTTGGTCCTCTTTGAGCACAAGGACAACAATTGACTAACCAAAGTGGTTGGCATAATCGTCCATTCAATTTTGGAAGCAGCTTCTCTAAGCATTCACATGGTTTGCTACCATACAGAGTGGACTGCACATGCTCAAAGGGTTGGGAACTCGTTATTCAGTCCACCCAATACATTTATACCAATATATCAGTCTATCATTCAGTATTTATAGATGCATAGATAGATATGAACTCATTTTTCTGATCAGTTTAAACATTATTGTTGATATCTATTAAACCTTTATTGATATTGATATCTATTAGACCTCTATTAAACCTTTGGCTTCTTTCTCATGCTAATATTTTTTATTAAATATAGTATTTTATATTTCTGCTGCTTTATCAAGACTTTGTACTTGTATTTGATTTGTAATTGATGTTTTGATTCTGTAGTTATACTCTGAAGTAATTTCATTGAAAGACTAATTCTGTGCAATCAAATAAGTAAATAAATGAATATGGGAAACTCTCAATGATCAGTGACAACTGGCAAAAGGAAATGGGCAAGGTAAACCTATCTGTTTTCGCCAAAAATACCATTAGTTTAAATCATCTCCTAGAGAACAAAAAGAAAAATTAATGAATCAACAAATTTCATTTCCTCTCCTCCTCCTCCTCTCTTGGGAAGGGGCTGAAAGACAGTAAAACGTATTGAAAACAAGCAGTAGAAAGAAAGTGTACATGACAACCCTATATGGAAACCTTCCCATTCATAAAGTGGTGTGGGTTTTGCAGCATCATTTACATGCAAGCCTATGGGAACTTCAAGTTACTGGGAGATATACAGAATAAGCAAATGCTTTGGGAGGGACTCGTGAGATAGGTTGCTGTTGTCAGTCACATCCATTTCTACCTGACTTCATCAATGGGTTTTTCTTAGCAAAGATATTGGAGCAATTTTCCATTTTCCTTCTTCAGTGTCTCCATTTTATAGATGAAGAACTGAGGGGTTAAGTGATTTGCCCAGGGTCACACAGGTAGTAAATATCTGAGGCCAGATTTGTACTCAGATTTTCCTGACTCCAGACCCAGTACACACAATAGCATGTGTGTACAGTGGGCTTTGTGGCATCATTTGGGTCCAAGCCGACATGAACTTGGTTACCTATGCCTGGAGATATACCAAATAAATCCTTTAGGAGGTATTTGAGGTATTCGTGAGATAGGTAGATAGCAAGAATTTTGCTGAAGTTATTATAAAAGGCAGGAAAGGTATGCTTAGTTTCCATTTAATCAGGAATCTGGTCTTTTTCTAATTTCGCTCAAGTTAAGGGTACCTTAAAAATGGCATCACTATCAGTATTCTTTCAAATGTTGACACTTTGGTTGAGTTTAAATGTCCCCAAATGGTTCCTTTCTGTTAGATAAGCATGTGTCTCACTATTCCAAAAGAAGCACAACTTGCCCACATAGCTTTCTCACCATCATCATTTGACCATTTTTAGCCAAGTCAAGTCAATTTCTGAGCTTACTTATTCTGATTCTTTCCAAAAAGATTCTTTTGATTTGGGGCATCATTGCCTAGTAAGTCATCATCTGTTCCATTAAAAAAAAAGTCAAGAAATAGTCAAACATACATTGATGTCTTAAAGCCCTAGTGAGATTATAAACTCCTCAGGGGCAGGGGTTGTACTTTATGGGTATTTGTATCATCAATCAGCCCAGCATGGCTCCATTTCCAACTCAATAAATATTTGTTGATACAAAAATAAAATTAGTACTGTTGCAAGTGATAGATCAATATCTAGAAATTTTGGAGCCCAGAGCAAATGCCCTCAGATAAACTTTGTAATAAGTGATGTGAAACTAATACAAGAAATAATTAAGGCAGTTTTAGTTGTGAGAAGAGAGATCTTGGAACAGTAGGCCCCCGTGAAGGAACCAAGTCCTAATAATGTCCCCATGCAGTCAACCCTAGGACAATGGAGCCAGTTATGAGGAACTTGGCTCACACCATCTGGTATCATTTGATTTTATCTAATTATTTATTGCTAAGTTGCTAAGCTTAGTTGTTTCTGTGCTACTCAGAGTACAAGAATTATCAAGTGGACATGTAAGGAATTTTTACATTACAAACTATTTTAAAATATTATTTTTTTACCCCATAAATTTTCATTGCTAGGACAAAGTGCTGATCACCTTGTCATAGTTATGGCTCTGACTACTGGTTATTTCTTAATAAGCAAATGGCAATATATTCATGTTGCAAAGTTGTCCCCCTCAGGTTGCATATAGGGATGTCATTATGTGGCTTAAAAGGAGACAGAATTGACATTTCTCTCCTCTTCTCCCTGCTACCCTTCTTCAAAAAAGATTTTAACTCTTGCCAGGAGGGGAAGCAGGAGGTGGGGGCCAGAAACTTGGTCACTCCTCTCTCCTCAAAGAGAAGGGGTATTGAGTTAGAATTATCTGCTCTTGCAAATAGTATTTGTCTAGGGGATATGATTTTCAGGTTCAAGTTGAACTTGTAATAACTATTCACATTTTCCAGGACTACTGTCATTTTACATTGGCTCTGCACTATCTCCCTTCATGGCAATTGTTTTCTGGCAAGCCAGGATAGGGCTTGAGCTCATCTTCTTGGTGGTGGTCATCTGCTCCAAGAGTACTGGAGTAGTTGCCAAGATTCCTTTCCTTGTCTCCAATAATTTTATTTTTTTTAAATTTTGTTTAGCATTTTTATTCAAAGTTTTTAGTTCCAAATTCTGTTTCTCCTTCCTTCCCTCCCCTCCCCACTCCCTGAGATGGTAAGCAATCAGATATAAATTATACATGTGAAATCATGTTAAATATTTCCATATTAGTCATTTTGTACAAGAAGACTAAAATAAAAATAAATGAAAGAAAAAAATGAAAAAATAACATGTTTCTGTATGTATTCAATCATCATTAGATCCTTGGGGTTGTCTTAGATCATTATACTGCTGAGAATAGCTAAGTCATTCACAATTCTTCATTGAAAAATATTACTGTTACTGTGTACAATGTTCTCCTGATCAGTTCATGTAAGTCTTTCCAGGTTTTCTAAAACCATCCTGCTCCTCATTTCTTACCACTCAATGATATTACAGTAAAATCATAAACCACAGCTTGTCCAGCCATTCCCCAATTGATGGGCATCCCTTTGATTTTGAATTCTTATCCACTATAAAAAGAGCTGCTATAAATATTTTTGGTACAAATAAGTCATATGACTATAGAAAGCTTCAATTTCTTTGTTTGAAAACTGCCTGTTCATATCCTTTGACCATTTATCAATTGGTGAATGACTTGTATTTTTTATAAATTTGACTCAGTTTTCTGTATATTTGAGAAATGATTATCAGAGATATTTGTTATAAATTTTTCCCCCAGTTTTCTGCTTTCCTTATAATCTTGGTTACATTGGTTTTATTTGTGTACAAGCTTTTTTATTTTACATTATCAAAAGTATCTATTTTACATTTCTGTTATGGGAATCTAAAGATCTTCCCTGCCCCTAGGCCCTTTGCTGAAGTGGCTACGTGACTTTGAGGACCCTTGGATATTTGAAAGTATACTCTGTTCCCTAATAGGCTGAATGTGGTCACGTGGAGCCTGTGGCGCC
>CM053586.1:270202784-270246022 GCA_028646515.1 Pseudochirops corinnae
TGAACTAGGTAAATGATATGTTTGATTAAAGTAAGATTGTTAACCCATTTTGAGTTGCTTTCCTTTAGAAAAGCAGATCTAAGAACCTGTGCTAGTAGCCGCCCTAGGCATGCTAGGGTGCTTGCTGTTACAATTTCATAGTTCTATATCTTCTTTGGTCCTAAATTCTTCCCTTTATCCACAAATCTGACAAATTGTTCCATGCTTCCTTAATTTGCTTATGGTATCACCCTTGATATGTAAGTCATGTCCACATCTTGACCATATCTTAGTATATGGTGTGAGATGTTGATCTATGCATAGTTTCTGCCATACTGTTTTCCAGTTTTCCCAGCAGTTTTTATCAGATAATGAGTTTTTGTTCCAAAAGCTTAGATCTTTGGGTTTATCATATACTAGACTATTATGGTCATATACTATGCTGTAGTTTGCACCTAATCTTTCCTCTGATCCACCACTGTATTTCTTAGTCAGTACCAGATTGTTTTGACAATTACTGCTTTATAATAGTTTGAGATTTAGCATAGCTAAACCACCTTCTTTTGCATTTTAATTGATTTCCTTGATTTTCTTGAGCTTTTGTTCTTCCAGATGAATTTTGTTACTATTTTTTCTAGCTCTCTGAAATAATTTTTTGACAGTTTGATTGGTATGGCACTGAGTAGGTTAATTTAGGTAGAATTGTCTTTTTTGTTATATTGGCTTGGCCTACCCATTAACAATTAATATTTTTCCAATTGTTTAGATTGGACTTTATTTGTGTGAAAAAATGTTTTATATATTCATATAGTTCCTGGGTTTGTCTTGACAAGTAGACTCCCAAATATTTTATATTGTCTGTAGTTTATTTTAAATGAAATTTCTCTTTATATCTCTTGCTGATGGACTTTGTTGATAATATATAGAAATGCTGATTATTTATGTGAGTTTATTTTGTATCCTACAACTTTGCTAAAGTTGTTAACTATTTCAGGTATTTTTTTGGTTGATTCTCTGGGATTTTCTAAGTATAACATCACATCTCTTTGCAAAGAGTGATAATTTTTCTCTTCATTGCCTATTCTAATTCCTTTAATTTCTTTTTTCTTCTCTTATTGCTATAGCTAACATTTCTAGTACAGTATTAAATAATAGAGGCTGACAATGGCCCCCTTGCTTTACCTGATTGTATTTGGGAAGGCCTCTAGCTTATCCCCATTACAGATAATGCTTGCTTATGGTTTTCTATTGCTATTACTTATCATTTTAAGGTAAGCTCTATTTATTCCTATTTTCTCGTGTTTTTAATAGGAGTGGGTGCTGTATTTTGTCAAAGGCTTTTTCTGCATCTATTAAGATAATCGCATCCGGTCATTTTCAACCAAAAGACCTAGGACTGCCAAACTCCTTGAACTCACAAAATGACTTCCAAACCCAGATATAGCCATCTTGGGATCCATACTCTTTGACTTAAATTCAGGAAAGAACAAACACAGAAGAAGCAGTGCAAAACCCAGACATGTGCTCATAGCCTCATGGTTACTGAACTTTGGGAAAGTCAGATCTGTTCTTCCCCCAGTTCTTCACCAGAAACTATAGTGAAAGAGAGAGATAGCAACCTGTCACCCTGGGAGAGTCAAAGGAAGAAAGCCACAAGGGAAGAGGAATTCCAATTTTAAAGGCCCCTATAGTCAACAGTTTTTCCTACTAAGTGACCAATAAGGAAATGTTGTTTCATCTGTCTTTCTCTCAAAGGACAAGAGTCCTTTAGCCAGGAATCACACATGGCCGGAAAGAACCAATTACTTTGTCTTCCCCATAACACCCAAGCACTGAGCTAGTATACAAGATTGACCAGAATTAGGAAGAAAAGCTTCAAATACATCCTGTTAACACTTGGTTACTTGAAAATAGGCAAGAAGGTTTAAAAAAAAAATTTTAAACATTTTTAGAGGAAATATAGTGTAATGAAAATCATACCGGACTTGGTGTCAAACGCCCTGGCTTCCAGTATTGGCTCTGCCATTTACTAGTGGTATGACCTTGGGTAAGTCACATGTCTCTGGGCTTCAGTTTTTCTTAACTTAAAAATTATGCAGTTGGAATAGATTTCTCTAAGGTCTCATACAGCCTATGAATCTAAGTCACTTGAAATTGGTCATCATATTTGTTGGTTGAGCTTGTATATTTTCAGATAGACTGGGAAATTCAGTTTCAAATGTTTTGACCCTATCTCTGCAAAAATGAGCCGGGGAGTTTCCTTGATACTGGTTGTTGTTATTTGCCATAATTATTTAACATTTATTAGTTGCAGGATAATGGGTGCCAGGCAATACATATACATATATACATTAACAAAATTGTCTCATGTTTAATATGTATTTTGGTCCCAGAAATATTTACTACTTTTTTATTCTCTAAATAATCACAGTTAATAGGTGAAAGACTACATTGTTAGACAGCAAACATTTATTAAGCACCTACTGTGTGCCAAGAGCTATGCTGAGCTGTGAGGATTCAAAGAAAGGAAAATATATGACTCATGCCCTCAAAGAGCTCTTATTCTAATGGGGGAGACCACATGAGAATAACTAGATTCGTACAAGATATGTACAGAATAGATAAAAGGTTATGTGAAAGAAGGAGGGTACTGTATGATTTCTAACACCCTCTCTAGCTCTCAAATTTAAGTCATGTACAGAATTTGAAGCTAGTTATGCCCCCAGACTATGTGTCTGGAAGATGTTTAGCCATTGAACTCTTATATTTTTGGTCTCTCAATCTCCATATGTACCTGCATCCCCACATATACATGATTCTTTACTTTGAGGGTCTCTCATATGACTTTCCCATCATGGTAAAGAGAAGATATAATCTCTGTCCTATATGTGCTTACAATCCACTAAGGGAGACAGGACCAAAATGTAAAGAATATAGATATGAATGCCTAAATATAGCAATTTTTAAATGTCTATGAAGGGCAAAGGCAGGTCAAGAACAGGGCTGATGGGCTAGAGAGTAAAAAGGGAGGGGATGGTGAAAGTATTTCATAAGACCAGACTCCAAACTTGATAGTCTTTTACTGGAGAGTACCAAGGATATTATCAATATACTGCCGTCCCGGGACTCTGCTCCAGGTGGCTGGTAAAGTTTTAAAGATCGCCACGTTTGTGCTGACATGCTCAGGCAGAATCATTCTCTTTAGTGCCTGTTCCCATGATCACTTAGATATCTCAGCAACTTAATAGGCAGTTGATACTTAACATGTAAATGAGACCATTCCATGAGGAGGCAGAGTTTACATCCACATAACCAAAACCCTCAATAGTATAAAGGTTGGACTGCCTACTGTAGTGGACGGTGTCCAGAGTCGTATTTTGACAGAGAAGGAAGAACTGACAGGCAGAAAATCAACCCTTCCTATGCAATAAGACACATGTAATTCCTCATTCTCTTCAGGTCCAAAGTACAGATAGAGAATAAGAAATGTAGGGGATTCCTTAGCCCAGAAATTATTTGGGGAGACAAATCTCTGCCCAGCTGCTCCCGGCAAAGAGAAGTCTTTCAACTACAATTTCACTTTTTTTGCTTTTGTTTGAAAAATAAATCAGTGAGACAAGGTCATGGTGGCTTTTGGCTTTGCTTGAATGTTAGGGATTGAGGAATTATGATATGGTATAAAAAATAGAGTATAAAAGAATTTTTTTTAAACCTGAGAACTGGTATTTTTTAAAAAGGAAAGGAAAATGAGAATTTAATCACTACTGCTGACTTTATGTATAGGGCAAGAATATAGTTTGAAGTTTTAGTAGGTCAAAGAATCTTAACCTTTTTTTTCTGTCAGGGACTCTGGCAGCCTGGGGAAAGCTATGGACTTCCTCTTGGAATAACATTTTTAAAAGTATAAAATAAAATACATAGGATTATGAAGAAAACCAAAGATTAATAAAAATAAAGATGGACCCTGAAAATATATCCACCAATCTCTATGGACTCAAGGTTAAGAAGCATAGCTTAGGTCATAGGCCATACCTAGTTATAAGGAGTCTACATTCATTTAAGGTTATCAAAATCTGTGGTATTTGAAGACTATTTGGGGAGCATATGGCATTCTTAATACAAATCGAAGGCTTCCCAGTGGTGTAGTTGAATTGAAATGAAAAAACAAACAAACAAACAAAGAAACCTACTTGCTCCAGAAACAATCGGTCATTATTATCCATTATGGTGGCAAATACCTGTAATCCCTGCTTGCAAAGAGGTCAGTGCTGGCCACTCTCAGGTTCAGAAATTCTGAGCTGCAATGGACCAAGCCCATAAGGTTTGGCATTAATATGGTGAGACACTTGGTATGTGGGCAGGGGAAAATGAAGGGAACAAACATTTTATTAAGGGTTTACTATGTGCACGGCACTGTGCTAACCACTTTATGCATATTTTCTCATTTGATCCTCAGGACAACGCTAAGACGTAGGCACTGTTATTATGCCCATTTTTTAATAGTTGAGGAAATTATTACAAACAGAAGGGGAGTGACTTGTCCAAAGTCGCACACAGCTAGTATAAAACTGAATTTGTACTCAATCCTGATGCTAGGTCCTATATTCTATTCTCTCTACCACCAGCTGCCCCACCAGAAGGCCTAAGGAGGAGTGAGCTGGCCTCCATTGGAAAAGAGCAGGCCAAAGCCCTTTGCCAAACAGACTGGGATCAGGCCATGAAAAACTTTTGTCCATTCAGTATAAAAGAAATAGGGAGACCTAGACTTGAAAAAAAATCACTTTTTTACTTTTACATAGAGCTTTTCTGTAGATTTCCATTCTCTCTCTCTGTCTCTCTCTCTTTCTTTCTCTCTGTCTCTCTCTGTCTCTGTCTCTGTCTCTCATTCCTTTTGTTTCTCTCTGTCATTCTCCCCCCTCTCTTTTTTTTGGTGGAGTATCCTCCTGGAATAGAGACACGTGACACCAGTCATAGCATCATGAATTCATGTGACCATCTACTTTCAGAAGTTCATGTAAGTAGAGATAAAGGTCATCGTAACAGTTCACTTTTATGTGATTCATGATTTATAAAGGGCTTACCTCATGACCCTGTAATGTTGGCAGGAACCTGGACTTGAATTAAAACCTGGGCTTTCCTTGATTTTTATATAAAAATGAATTTTTTTTCTGAACTTCAAATCTTATTAGGTTCCAAAAGTGGCAGATTACCAAGTGAATAGAAGGCTAGGCTTGAAGCCAAAAAGACCTGCATTCAAATCTTATCTTTGACATTCATTAGCTGTGTGATCCTAAGCAAGTAAATTAATATTTATGTATTTCAGAGAACTTCCTAAGACATTAACTATTTCATGGACAGCTTAAGATCTGCAATGGTACTCTGCACATTCCTTATGCTGGCAAAATCAAGGGTTCTTCATAAAATGTTTCCTCATAGAACCTCCACGTGCTCCTTAGAGACCTCTAGATGGCTCATTGGATCAAACTCAGGACTTGGAGTGAGGAAGACCTGAGTTCAAAAATTACCTAAGATACTTACTAGCTAAATGACTCCAGGCAAGTCACTTAACCTCAGTCTGCCTCAGTTCCCCAAATGTAAAATGGGGATATTAATAGCACCTACCTCCCAGGGTTGCTGTGAGGATCAAATGAGATATTTGTGAAGTGCTTAGCATAATGCCTAAAACATAGTAGGTGCTTAATAAATGTGTGTTTTCTTTATTCCTTCCTTGGGGTTTGCAAAATCAAAACTGATTCCAAAAATTAATCGATGTTGATCCATACAAAAGACTAGGTGCCAGCTTGTATTGGCAGAGGGGTTTCTTCACCTGGTAAATAAAATCACAGAGCTAGTAGTCCACACACACACACACACACACACACACACACACATTATATATGTATGCTAAGAGGTTAAATGACTTGACCAGAGTCACACAGCCAGTCTATGTCAGAGGTGAGACTTGACCCTTAGTCTCCTTTATCCACTGTGCTCTATTGCTTATGTGTGTGTGTGTGTGTGTGTGTGTGTATACTCACATATACATATATATGCCCAGAATGTTTAGATAGATATCAATTTACCATATGCACATTTTTTTGGATATTTGTATAGTATGTATATTTATACATGCAATAGATAATATTGCATACCTATTGTTTATATATGATCCCTCTCTATATAATATATGTATATATGATATAAATATACATTATAGATGTAAATAGATAGAAGTATAGGTATAGGTATATCTTCTCTTCTAGATTACATTGTAAATTCTCAAGGACACAGGCAATGTCCTTTGTTTCTTTTGTATTACCGACAGCATCTACAACAGTGCTGGGTACATATTAGGTACCCAATAAATGCTTATTGACTGAATAAATTAATTAAAAAATTAATACATCAGTTAATTCCATGAATCACTCATTAATTTCATGATAAGATAATATAAATTACAAGTACTGAGGGGACACACTGATCAGTCACTAAAGGAGTGATCAACAGAAGGTAAGGTTATAGTGGTTAGGGAATGATTATTGAAAGGAGAAAACAATTGCTGTAAAGAGACCCTTGAAAATCTTCTTATGCAACTACTTAAAGCATCTTCATGTGAGTCATTCTCTCTGCTGTCCTACCTTCTAATTTTTCTCTACTCAAAAAAACAAAACAAAACGTGGTCTCTTAACAATAACTAATTTACCTATGAAAAGTTCCTCCAGCCAAGGGTTTAGATGACCTGTAAGTAAGATTCCATTTTACAGGTTGAATGGTTCTTCTGGTTAGAGGAGGATTGACTGTGACACCATGAAACCATCAGCCTACCCAGAAGACAGTATGGAAATAGTGTTACAGACCAAATAGAGTGAGGCATCTATCACAATTATATTACTCAAAATTTTACATGCTTCTTGGAATTTTTTCCTTTGTTCCCTGATGACTTCCACATGATTCTGTTGATTTAATCGTAATTTATAAAACATTTAATTCAGTTTTAGGCTTACTCTTAGAATTTTATTTGTTTGTTCATTTTTGCAAAATGGCAGCTGATAAAAGTTTTAATTGGGCATGCCTTCTGTAACTCTAATGAAATTCGGCATGTGGTTAGGAATTATTAAAAGAGGAGGAAGATATGCAACTGCGCTGAAGTCTGCAGTTTATAAAACTATCAATCAAGCTAACGATCTATAGAATTCTTTGATATTAATATCATCTATGTATCCAGCCATGTCAGTATTGTCCCTCCTAGATCATATACCACTAAAGTCAGGAACCCAGACTATTTCCTTCTTGTTATAGTTTCTAGCACAGGTTCATGAGCAAATAGGTGTTAGAGGATTTTTGATTCTGATGCAGACTAAACCAAAAAGGGGAAATTTGGGAGAAAATTCAAAATTATGTCCTGATAAGTGTCCTTAACCCGCCAACTGTTTCTAAAAGCATCAGATGGATTTCATCCTGTCTTAATCATCACTCTAGATCTTATACAGCTAAGATCAGGAAAGAAAAGGAGGGGGAAAAAGAAAAAAGGAAGTCACGGCATGATTATATTTTTGAATATCGGAAACCCAGCTGGCACAGATGCCATTTACTGTTGCTCATGAATCATGAGCCACTTAGACTTCAAATACTTGGATACCATACATTTATACTTCTGTACAAGGATAGAAGAAAAATATAAAAGGCAAAATATTAAAAAACATTTTATGTATAAAGTATATATTATATATTTATTTTAAAGGATGTATTATATATTATTTCACAAATCATTTTATGGATAAGCAAAAATATGCATTTTATATTTTAAAAGATGTCCATGCTGAATAAACATTGCAAATGAAACAAAATCATAAATACATCAGGGCAAGTCACTTAACTTCTGTCTGTCTTAGTTTCCTCTTTAATAAAATGGAGAAAATAATAGCATCCGTGTCCCAGGGCTGTTAAGGGGATAAAAAGAGATATTTGTAAAGAATTTTGCAAAAATCCTAGCGTACTATATAAATGGCAACTATGATTATTACATAAAAACAAAAGAAATGATTCAAGATAAAGAGATGTAGCCTGGTCTAGACAGAGTGAAAAAACAGCTAGGTTAAAGACCTGCCTCTGACATTTACTAACTGCGTGACCATAAACAAATCAGTTAACTTCTCTGAGGCTGTTTCTGCATCTGCAAAATGGGATTTACGTGCCTGTATTATCTACCTCACAGTGTTGTTAAGAAGATCAGTAAGATGATGTGGATAAAATGCTAAGTAAATGTCATTTATTATAAAGCACTAAATGATGTATAATTACAATCCTATTCTATTTTATATACCTAGTTTCAAATTTCACCTTATTCATTTGTGATAAGTTATATAAAAATTTGGGGGGATTTTTCTCAATTAAAGGAGTAAAAACTCATGGACAAATATTCACCAGATTGTGTTTGAATGTTAAATGAGTGAGCAATGTATTTCTTTAATGATGAACTTTAATAAAATATAAAGTAGTTTAATTTTTGGAAGAACACTCATCTGGAAAGATACCACTTTATCATTTGCTAAACCAAAGCATGCTAGAGGAGATAATTAGCACCATTGAATCATCCTTGAACAAAATAATTACACTAATAAAATACTTCATGTACAAGTCTATAGATATTGGGGGAAGGGCAGTTGTCATTTTAAAATAATTTCAGCTCACTGTTTACATTTCTGAGCTTATAACAAACATTGTATTTCTGTAGTGGGATTGTAAATGCCCTCTGTGTAGCTATTCCTTAAAAAAAGTTAACTACTTTATGATCATAGCATGAATACATCTTGCATCTTCATTAACCAAAGCCATATGCAACCTGTTTCTTTTACTTTTGTGTGAGACCCTTTGAATTTCAAACATTCAAAACACCTTAACTGGGCAATAAAATATCTTCATTTTATGGAAATGTGATTAATTTCCAATCTCAAACCTCTAAATGCTTATAATCATATCATGCAACAGAATCCTTTCCTCACATTAAAAAAGCATTAGTGAAAGTGAATTTGGGAGATAGGAGACACAAACTCAGATTGCAACATGGTGTCTACTGAGCACCATATAGAAAAATATACTATTTTTTTTTAAAGTGGCATGATGCATACCAATGAGATTGTGATGGAAAACAGAGACATGAAGCAGAAATAAAATCTAAAGGAAACCCAATCATGGTGCCAGTCATAAAGGCCTTTTCAAACACGGTTGCGTCTAGAATTATACTGTTAGCATTAACTACTCTGCTAAATGTAATTTCAGAGCAGCTTGGCTATGCTGGGACCAATAATGTTTCAGCAGATGTTAACAGTGAGGGAATTTAAAGATTACAGAGTTTCATGGGTGTAGTAAAGCTGCAGTGGGAACAGAAATATTACCGTAGCTGTTATGTTCTAAGTGCATCACATTTACGGACAAGTAATACATGAGTGATAGTGGGGACCAAGGGAATGGAACTTTATACTTACTGGTCAGCAGCATATAAATTCCATAAATTAAACAAAGTTTTATGTATTCTTCTTTCCTTTCAGACTGATCCTCCTCGAAGGGCCTTTGTTTCATGTTAATTTCATCATCAAGGCTTTGCTCAACCATCCTGCAATTTTTAAGAAAGGCATTTCCTTTAGTAACTAGCCTTGATGTCTCCCTCTCTGCAGACTTCCAGGCTTCTTTGTTCTTTCTGTGATCTCTGTAATGTCTGTGAAGAGTTTCACACTGTGACAATTTAAATCACATGCAGCAAAATGGAAGCTGCTTGAGGGCAGGGCCCATTTTTCATTTTACCCAGTGCCTTACACATAGTAGGTACTTAATAATGCTTTGCATTTTGAATATTTTATAACTTCTGTCCCTTCCCTTCATAGGGAGAATATTCCCTCTTTTCCTGTCTTTCTTATGTGGTGAATATTTTGGTTAAAAAAAAAGAAATGCACTATTTTTTTCTCACCTTCTGGCTCTATAACATATAACAATAAATGTGTCCCCTGAAGTCAGAGAGTGGAGTAAATGTGGATGGGGGAAGTATCTTCATATATGTGTGTGTGTATATGCATATATGTATACACACATGTGTATATGTTTATATGTGTATATTGTATGTATGCACATATGTGCATTTATGGAATTTTTTTTTCTGTGCAATTATTCTACATAAACTCAAACTCCAACCCATGAAACACTTTATCTGGTATGTGTCCACCCTGGGGCAGCATCTTCCATAGTTCTAAGGACTCAGTAGAACTGCAGATGACTGTTATTTTAAAAATTCAGTCCTGGAACCTATGGAGCACTGTCAATCCTTACTCTTTACTTACATCTGAGATTTGCTTACTGGTTTGTTTGTTTTTTTTAATTTTTGCCAAGTACAGAGAACCAGGAATTTTCATTTCAATTATAATATGGAGTTATGATGAAATGAGTGGTTAAATAATACATTAAAAAATCATTCTCTTCTTTGCCTTTTGAGTTTCTATGTATACCCTAAAATTTAACTTAAATGCCTTCTTTTCCCCAGGAGCTGACAACATTTTCCTTAAACTTCTCTTAGGCATTTATCATAGAATGATCAAATCTCAGGATTAAAAGGGACCTCAGAAACCATTGAGTTCAACCCTAACTGAACAGGAATACTCTCTACAGTAAACCCAAGAGGTGGCCATTCAGACTTTAACTGAAGACCTCCAATGAGGAAGGAATCCACTGCCTCCTAAAGCAGCACATTCCATTCAAGGATAGCTACAAATTGTTAGCAAGATTGTCTGCAAAGTCTACTCACATGAAGGGGTGGGGGAGGGAGTAAGCATATCAAGTCTCTAAATCAACAAGTTTTTATGAGTAATTGAAAAGAAGGCAGAGATGATGGTACTGACAATGGATGGGTCCTGTCTCAGGCTGGTTGTCTAATAGTATAAGTCTGATTTTGAAAAAAGCAAAACAAAACAAAATGACACTCTTTGGTCATTCAGCATTTAATGAAAAGAGATTTACTTAAGCTACAGCACAGGAAGGATTCTCAACAAGAATATAGCACTTAGCCCAGTAGAGACCACCATATACCCCAACCTTGTCTCAGTCTACCAGGTCAGCAGGGCAGAGTATGGTAACTTTTGTGGCCTCTGCCACATGGGTAGACCTTTTATGCTCTTAGGTGAGCAAGAAGTCAAGTCAATATGTCCCGAGACCACTAGGAAGCAGCATCAACAACAAGACAGCCTGAACCTTAGTCCCCTGTTCCAGTCAAGTCTCTGTGACAATTTCATTGAATTTTAAGTCAAAGAACCAGCATAACCTATAACGTAAGGGGTGGGGAAACTCTAACCTATCAAAATCTTTTTCTAAAATTGCAGATAACAGAAAGCTGGCCAATACTGGAAGACGAAGTTGGGAAACAGAAAGATCTCAACAGGCTAGAAGGATGGATCAGGTTTAATAATGTGCTGTTTACTAGTTTATCTGTCTCTAATCCTGTGGTACCACTCCTATTTTTCATAGTTGCTTCAAAGATCACTGACAGTGACTCAACAATAATGTGTCATGCTTTTCTTCCCTTTTTATTATAGATATTTGTACTTGGTGTCATCCTCTTCTTATATAAGTTCAATGAAGATACAAATCATATCTTACCTAAACTTTGTATATCCTAAAGTGTCTACTGTTGCTCTGCATAGGATGGATGCTTAAAAGTATTTGCTGAATTGAAAATAAAATAATCTTATGTATCTTAACAGATGGAGTCAATTACATGGAGCCTGTCCTATTTCAAGAGAATTCCCTATTTACAGTGTGGAATTTACTATATTTTCCCAACTTCATAATTTCATTTATTTACTAATTAGAATTTCTGGAAGAAGAAAGCCATAAGCTGTATGTAGATAACACAACTAAATCAACCACAAAGGGGTAGTAGTCTGAAATTTTATGTTACATTCTTCCTCAGATGCAACATCACGACACAGAATTCTTGAGGACCGTGATGGTAGACAACACACTCTGGAAGGTCCTGCCAGACAGGAAAGCCTCCAGAAAAGAGCCTGGTACTGTATTGTGTCCATCATCCAAAGATTGGATTAGCTAAATTAGCTAAATCAAGAAATTATCATCACCAGAAAGTTTGCCCCTCTTTAGGGGCAAAAACCTTTAGCTATAGAAATTTGTGACAACTACCATGCTGAGGCATGAATGAGTGTGGTCCATGTCAGCAGAATAAGGGCTTCCCCAAGCAAAATCAAATCTATTTTAAAATATTTTTTAAAAGTTAATGGGAAATTATGTGACAAACAAAATAATTTCACGGAATTACAGAACCTCATGGTTGGACCTGAGAGGGCATCTAATCCAAACCAAGAATATTTACAACACATTCAAGTAGTTATCTAGCCTTTCCTTGAACATTTCCAGCGAAAGCGCCTTCCCAGAAGCCTGATTCTATGTTCAGATGCTTCTGGTTGTTGTGTACATCAAGCCTCAATCTTCTTCTTTTCAGCTTGCGCCCATTATTCCTTGGTCTTCTCTGAGATGGCCAAGCAGTACAGGTACACCTTGTTTTACTGCACTTTGCTTTATTGTGCTTTGCAGGTATTGTGTTTTTTACAAACTGCAGGTTTGTGCCAACTCTGAATCAAGCAAGTCTATTGGTGCCATTTTTCTAACAGCATGTGTTCACATCATGTTTCTGCATCACATTTTGGTAATTCTTGCAACATTTCAGACTTTTTCATTATTATTATATCTGTTATGGTGATCTGTGATCAGTGATCTTTGCTGTTAATATTGTAGTTGATTTGGGGCATCACAAACCACGCCCATATCAGATGGCAAGCTCAATCAATAAATGTTGTATTTGGACTCACCATTCCATCTCTCTTCCTCTCCTCAGGCCTACCTATTCCCTGAGAAACAACAATATTGAAACTGGATCAGATAATAGTCTTACAATGGCCTCTAAGTGTACAAGTGGAAGGAAGAGTCAATGGGTATAGTAAACTTCTTTGTTGTTTTATTTTAAGAAATTGCCACAGCCAACCCAACCTTCAGCAACCACTCTCCCCTGATCAGTTAGCAGCCATCAACAATGAGGTAAGACCCTCCACCAGCAAAAAGATTGAAACTTGTTGAATACTCAGATAATGGTCAGCATTTTTTAGCAATAAAGTATTTTTTAATTAAAGTATATACATTGGGGTTTTTTTTTAGATATAATGCTATTACACAGTTAATAAACCACAGTAGAGTGTAAATGTAACTTTTACATGCACTGGGAAACAAAAAAAAATGTGTAACTCACTTCATTGCAATATTCACTTTATTATTGTAGTCTGAACTGAACCCTCAATACCTCCAACATATGCACGTATATCAAATCTCTCTTCTACATAATAGCTCTTCAAATACTTGAAGACAGCTATAGTGTTCTCTCCACTTCTGAAAGCTAAACATACTCATTTCTTTCAATCATTCCATACATGACATAATCTCAAAGCTCTTCACTGTCTTAATTATGTACCTTGACAATGTCACTCTTAAAATGTAGCAGTCATAACTGAACATAATACTTCATATGTATTCTGACCAAAGCAGACTACCGTGTATCACTCCCATAGTGTTAGACATTGTACCTCTCCTTAATGCAGTGTAAGTTTATATTAGCTTTCTGACAGCCACATCACACTGTTAACATAGTACACGTCAGTCCACTAAAACCCCCAGATCTTTTTCAGACCATTTTCTATCTAGCTATGCCTCCCCCCATCTATTCTTTGATCCCATTTGGTTATTAAAATGGCTGTGCCCTACTCTGTTGATTTTCTAGTGATCTAGCCACAGGCCAAGAGACATGTTTTGCACGGCCTTTTTGAATCTCAAAACTGACGTATTTCCAAAGACCCTACACCTAGCTAGCTAGAAATTAGATTTATTGGTTTTAAGATGCTTCAATAGTAATATTATACAAATTTAAGTTAAAAGTCACAAATTAATTTTATTTATTTATGCCCATATTTACTAAAAAAATATTACTTATCATAAAATAAACTAGATAATTAATGTCAGAGACCACATCAGATTTTTTTTTTACATCAGTGATCTCTAAGTTGGAAGTTGGGTTACTTTAGGAGACCATGGCTTAAGTTCAAGGGGTCTGTGACCCCCAAATGGTGTCTGATCAACTAATTAGATATTCAGGAGATGGATCTCATCCCACCCTTCAAGACCTTTGATACTGTTTAGTCATGAGGGCTTATGAAAAATTATGTCAAAATTTGGTTGCCCAGAGAAGTTCATCAGCATTGTACATAAATTTAATCAGCATGCTTGCCCGGGTTCTAGATAATGGACAATGCTCTCAAGTTTTCCCACTCACCAGTGGAGTGAAGCACAGTTGTGTGCTTGCTCCCATGCTTTTTAGCATGATGTTTCAAGCCATGTTGTCAAATACTTTCAATAAGGATGAGGTAAATTCAATGAGGTAAATTCTTCAACTTGAAAAGGCTACAAGCCAAGACCAAAGTGGAGGGAGTTTTGATACATGATTTTCTGATGCAGACAATCATGCACTCAATGCAACCTCTGAAGCTGAGATGTAAACAAAGTATGGATCAATTCTCTGCTGCTTGTATTAATTTTGGCTTAACAATTAACACCAAGAAAACACAGGTGCTCCATCAGCCACCACCACACCATCCATATGTGGAACCATTGATTATAGCAAATGAAGACGTTTTGAAGATAGTGGATATCTTTGGTACTACCACTTACTTTGGTAGTGTACTTTCCAGGGATGTACACATTGATAATGAGGTTGACGCACATATTGCCAGAGCTAGCTCAGTATTTGAGAGGCTGCAAAGGAAAGTATGGGACAGAAGAAGTATTAGACTGACTACCAAAGTGAAGAGCCGTTGTGCTGACCTCATTGTTGTATGCCTCTGAAACCTGGACAGTATATCAGCATCATGCCAGGAAATTGAATCTCTTCCATTTGAATTGTCTTAGGAAGATTCTGAAGATCACCTGGCAGGATAAGGTACCAGATTCTGAGGTCCTTACTTGAACTGAATTGCCAAGCATTCAAACTCTGCTTCAGAAAGCACAACTCTGATGGGCCAGCCATGTTGTTTAAATGCAAAACATATGCCTACCAAAAAGACTGTTTTATGGAGAACTCACATAGGACAAGTATTTACATGGTGATCAGAAGAAGAAATACAAGACCACTCTCAAAGTCTCTCTTAAGAACTTTGCAATTGAATGAGGGACATAGAGGACACTGGCACAAGACCGCTCAGCATGGTGTGCCCACATCAGAGAAGGTACTGTGTTCTGTGAGCAAAGCAGAATCGAAATAGCTCAAAGGAAATGCAGGATGCACAAATTTAGAGTATCCACCCCAAATGTTCACACAGACTACTTGTGCCTGACCTGTGGTAAAGCATTCCGAGCTCATGTTGGTCTGATTGACCAAAGTCAGACACATTCAAACTTGACTCTAGCATAGTCATTTTGGTCCTCTTTGAGAACAAAAGACAACAACCAACCCATAACAAATGGAATAATATTTGTAAAGCTTTTAGCACAGTACCTGGTACATAGATGCTTAATAAATGTTTATTCCCTCCCAATATCCTATAACCAAATATTAGACATGTCTCCAATGCAACCACATCTACCTTTTACCCATTACATTCTGATACTCCCCAACAATATTCCATCTTGCAGTGGTCTAAGCTCTCAACCTTCCTGCTTCTATTCGGTTTTTTTTTAATGATAGGATGAGGTATCCAAAACATTTGGAGACCACTAATTTATTTCATTGCTTATCTTCTAGGGAGGGAGGGATTTGTACTACTCCAAGACAGATGTGAATTTCTTTTATTTGTCAAGACTTTAAAGGAAGAAAAAGGTTCTCAGTAATTCATACAATTTTGAAAAAGTCATCACCATGTTTATGTCACATTGGTTAAGACCAAAAGTAAACAATTTCGATTTGGATTTGGATTTATTTGTTGATGGAAATACCGTGACTTAAGGTGAATACTTATTTTTCTCATATTTTTTTTTTACAAGGAAACAAGATATTGCAAAAAGAACATTGCACTTTGATTAAGGTGGGATCTGGGTTCAATTTCCAGCTCTCACACTTACTAGTTGTGTGACCTTGAGCAAATGATTTTTTTCCTTTTTTTTTTTTTTTGGAGGGAGGAAGGCAGGACAGTTGGGGTCAAGTGACTTGCCCAAGGTCACATGGCTAGTAAGTGTTAAGTGTCTGAGGCCATATTTGAACTCAGGTCCTCCTGACTCCCGAGCCAGTGCTCTATTTGTGTGCCACCTAGCCACCCCAAGCACATTATTTTAACTCATCAAAACAGTTTCCTCATCAATGAAACAGAAAAATGAAGATTCAGACTATCTCTATTACAGGCTTACCAAAAGAAAAGTGCTTTGTGAATTTTAACTTTGTTCAGTCATTTCAGTCATGTCTCTGTGACCCTGTTGGGATTTTCTTGGCAAAGATACTGGAGTGATTTGCCATTTCCTTCTCCAACTCATTTTACAGATAAGGAAATGGAGGGTTAAGTGACTTGCCTAAGGTCATATAACTATTGAATGTCTGAGGTCAAACTTGAACTCAGATAGATGAGTCTTCCTCACTCCGGGTCATATGTTCTATCCACTATGCCACCTATAGCACCATAGAAATGTGAGTTATTATTAGGAAACATCAGAGGATAATTCATTGCTCCATATATTTAGGTGTTTTATACTGCAGTGAGAAGCTAAAGATAAAGTTTTATCTAGACAAGAGTCTTGCTCTGACATATGCTACTGGGCCATGATGGAGGCTGGACAGGAAATAAGGAAGTTCCTCTTCTTCCTACTTTCCATTTTAACACCCTTTGGGATGACAAGGACGATGATGATGATGATGATGATGATGATGATGATGATGATGATGATACATTAAGGAACTAATACAAAAGGGAAAAAGCACTATGAAGTTAGAGGACCTGGGTTCAAATTCTGCCTCTGACACTTATTACATATGTATGTTGGAAAAGTTTCTTAGCCTCCCTTGATCTCAGTTCCTCATCTGAAAACTAAAACGGTTGGACCAGATGGCCTCTAAAATATTTAATTCCATGAACTGTTTATTTTATTCAGTGAGTGATCTCCTTATGTGAGAATTCCCTTCACTGAGACAAATATAAATGATGCGATATATATTAAACACTTTGCAAACCTTAAAGCAAATGTTAGCTATCATCATCACTCTCCTCCTCTTCCTCCTCATCATCGTGATTTTAATCTTTTGTTGTTAAAATGTTAGGTCCCTGAGGACAGGGACTGCTTCCCTTTTGTGTTTGTATCCCCAGCATATAACACTGTCCCAAGCCCATAATAAGGACTTTTTTTCTGATACAGTCATAGGAGCAAAGATTCAGAGATGAAAGGCATTTAAGTCCTTCCCCTGATTTTACAGAGGCCAAAAACGTTGAAGTGACTGTACAAAGCCACTGAGATCAGTGTCCCTCTGACTCCAGATCCCCCTGTACCATACTGCTGATTTAGTTGTAGAGAATTGCCATAAACTCAGGGAAATTGTGACTTATGCAGGGTCCCACAGCTAGTAGATGCCAAAGGCAAAATTTAAAGCCTATTCTCACTAACTCTAAGGATGACTAGGTTACACAGTGGGTAGAGTGCTGATCTTGGAGTCGGGAGGACCTGAGTTCAAATCCTGCCACAGATACTAGCTGTTTGACCCTGGGAAAGTTGCTTAACCCTGTTTGCCTCAGTTTCTCCATCTGTAAAATGAACTGGAGAAGGAAATGAGAAACTGTGCCAGTAACTTTGCCAAGAAAACTCCAAATGGGTTCTCAAAGAATCATACATGACTGAAATAATTCAACAACAAGAACAATTCCCTAACGCTAAGTCTAGGTTTCTATTTATTACATCACCATGCCTCATTATAACAATAACTGAAATTTACTTTGCACTTAAAGATTTGCCAAGCACTCTATATCCGTTATCTCATTTGATTCTCGCAACAACTCATGAGGCAAGCACTACAGGTATTGTTAGCCTACTTTTTAAATGAGGAACTGAGGTTACATATAATTTGTTTTAAGTAAGGTAGTAATTACAAGAGGAAGAATGTGAACCCAGCTCTTCCTGACTCTGACACAGCATTCTTTCTTCTACATCACCCTGAGGTTAAACTGTACACAATCTTGGATTTTTCTTTTCTTTTCTTTTCTCTCTTTTTTTGGCAGTAGAACAAGGTGAAAGGCCCAGCTTGTCCACTGTAGATCCCTGAGGATGGTTTGCTTTTTGTCTTTATATCACTGGCACCTAGTGAACCAGCTAACACTGAGTAGGCCCAACAATGCTTGTCTAACCCAATTGAATTATTGAATTGAATGGGAGTAACTAGAACCACTGGAATTATCCTGCTGATACTATTAGCTTTTAAATCCTACTAAATTCTCTTGTGTGAGGGCACCGAACCTATAAAACCATACAAGTTCAATTAGTGGTGCCGGGGAACTTTTCCTTAGGAGTCAAAACTGTGCTCAAAGGAAACAATACAGTTCTAGCCAGCTGATTATTAAGAAGGGAGACACCCACACAGCAGGAGACAATACTGAAAGCCTTTTTATTTTTGATGGCACCATTTCTCTGTCTATCATAAACTTAGCAGAGCAGGCTTTCTCTATCCTGCTCTTCTTTTATTGGGTATAAATCACTCCCGACAGGAAGTTTTATGCCTAAATCCGTTTACTGTCCTTGTTGGTAGTCTTTAAATTAATATTTATAAGCTGAGAGAAGCCTAAAAGGATGCAGTAGTAAAATATCTAAATGCTTCAGTTTGCCTCGAACCTCTTTTCTCCTTCTTGACCATTGACCTTTTAAAATTACTACTGACCCAAGCATGCATTCTTGGGTGCTGTCCCCAAGCCCACAAATCAGTGACTTCGGGGGTCTCATGGTTGACAAAAGGAGATTCAAAAGGGTCTTGCCGAAGTGCTACATCATAGGAAACAGTTTGGCAGGCTAAAGAAAGGGAAAACAAAAAGCTGAAGAAGGGAGGGTAAATTAAGTCACAATTGCAAGGAGTGAGCTTCAACTGGAGAAACAAAGGTAGACATTCCTCCTATAAATGTTTAAGTTGTGATTGCATGGCTTGATGGATTTTTAAAATGCCATTAAAAAAAACTGCAGCATAACCTGTGATTAACAAAAAACAAACTTCATACCAGATTAATTATTGACATTTAATGCATGAAAGAATTCTGTGCAGCTCCATTCTCATTAAATCAGGATGCAAAATATTACCTCTAGATCATTGACACCTTTACAAGAATCCTAGCCCTCAATGCAGGAAGCAAAAAAAAAAAAAAAAAATTGAAGTAATACAATGTGCAAAGGTTGAGTTTTCCCAAGGGATTTTATTTTTAAAAAAAATTAACATAATTGTCTCTATATTTTATCTATCAAATATAGACTCCATCCTCCCTTGCAATTCTGCTTTCCTTCCCCTACCCTCATTCACTTATACTGGGGGAAAGGAAAGAAATAAACATATAGTACCTACTATGGGCTAGGCCTACTATGGGCTAGGCACCTTTTTTTTTTTTTTTTTACAAATAACTCATTTGATCCTGGGAGACAGGTATTATTATAATCCCTATTTTCATTTGAGGAAATGGAGACAGAAAAAGGTTAAATAATTTGCCTAGGATCACCCAGCTAATAAGTGTCTGAAGCTGGATTTGAACAAAGTTCTTCCTGCCTCCAAGACCAGAATTCTATCTGTGCCACCAATTAGCTGCCTTGGTATACATTCTTTGCTCCCATGTGTACAAGGCCAGCCTTAGAGTTTCACTGTATGATAGTCTTCCATCTCTACTTCTTTATAGAACATTTCCACTTAGGTGTATACTTATTATTTGAAATGTATACAATTACCCCCCACATATCTTGCTCTCTTCTAATCCTTTGGAAGGAATATTTCTCATGCCTTCCCCTTCTTGCTTTCCTATTAAGTCTGTGTATAGAACATTTTTCAACACTCAATTCAAAACTCACCTCTTCCAAAAAGTCTTCTCACACTATTGTGATCATTCTTTTATCCCCTTAAAAATCCCCTTTTATCCTCAATGCAGTACCTTAAGAACTTAAGAAATGTTTGTGGAATTGAAGTGAATTAAATTAGAGTTGGAAGGAAACCTTGGAGGTCATTGAATCCAACTGACCACAGGACATAAATCTTGTCTAAAACTCACTTTGTTTAAAGAATGTCTTGTAATGATTAATCATGCTTCCCACCTTTTTGCAAAGAGTGATAGACTAGGTGTATAGAGGCATACATTTTCAGACACAGTCGACATGTGGATTTGTTTTGTGGGTTCTACATGTTACAAGGGAGGACTTTATTTTGGTAGGAAAAGGTCCTATGGGAGGAGTAGTTAGAAGGTATAGTGATAATGATATCAAATAATAATAATAATAATAGCTTGAATTTATATAGCACTTTATGAGTGCTAACTCATTTGAATCTTACAACTCTGTGGGTAGGTGCTATTATTTTACAGATGAAAAAACTGGGGCAAACAGAGGTTAATTGATTTGCCCAGAATTACAGAGCTAGGAAGTGTCTGAGGCTGAGTTTGAACTCAGGACTTCTGGAATCCTGGTTCCGTATTCCAACTTCTGTGTCACCTCCATACCTTGAAAAGAGAAAGAAAAAGACTGTCAAGAAGGTTTTTTTTTTAACATGAAAAAGAGAGCAGAATAAAGTTTAAAAAAGAGAAATAGACAAATAGAGCAGTGTTGGATCTACCATATTGATTTTAATATATGCTTTTTAAAAATACAAGCTGTATATAATAGAGATTCATAACGTACAGTACTCTTTATTTGTTCTTTGTATAAGAAAATGTTCATTTTGTTAATGTGCTTCAAGTTCAAAGTAATGAAAAATAAAATTTAAAAAAGAAAGTGTTTTATAATTGTATCTATACAGGTCTTAAGTATACCTTGGTAGATTGACTTCTGGATACATTATGCATATTAAAGTTATTTTGAATGGGACTTCCTGTTATATTATGTCTTGCTGGGTTTTGTTATTGCTATGTAGAAATGTTGGCTTTTGTGAGTTTATTATGTATTCTGCTATCTTACTGAAGCCATTAATTGTTATAATTAATTTCTTTGCTTATTCTCTGGGGTTTTCTAGCAAATTATTATCTTACCAACAAATAGAACTAATTTCATTTCCTCTTTGCCAATGTTTATGCCTTTGATTTTTTTCCCCTTGTCTCATTATGACTTACTTTCATAGTTGATCAACCCATGTTCTTATCAATGTTGGTATGCTCTCTGCTAATACTAAGTACAGTCCCATACACCAGATTGTGATTCTTTCCTGGCTCTCAATAACTAGTCTATAAAGAATATCCTCAAAACACTGGATGCCTTTCTCTTGTTCTTTACACATTTTGAGGATATCAGTAAAATAGAATGACTCTCAATCCATTATCCTGAGGTGGCTGGGGAAAGGGGAGATAGTGTATACAGAAATAAATGTGATGTAAAAACAAAATAGATCAATAAAACTTTTTTTTTCAAACAAAAGATGGGCTTTTGCAGAAAGAAGTTGCTTGAGATCACTGAAAGTACTTCATAATTTCCCAAAGGCAGTGTAGCCAGTCCTCCTATTTTTCCCAGTTCCAAGTCAGTATTTCCCAGACAATCCCAAGACGTGCCACTTACACTTTGGCCCCTGATACCTCCCTATCTCCTACATTCCAAGTCAGATTCTGTCTAGGTGTTGTCTTCTCCATTAGAATGTAAGTCTTTGAGGGAGGGAGTGTTTTGCTTGCTTGTGCATGTATCCACAGAGCTTAGCACAATGCTTGGGACATATTAAACACTTAATAAATGCTTTTTCTTTCATATATTCATTCCTTTTCAATTCTGAGTAGGGTTCATTGCTTATCTTCAATGCCTGTCAAAAATGTTTTGTACCAATGTACAAGCATTCAGATTAATTTAATAGGCTGTCCACCCAACTGTATTTCATAATTTGTGCAATATATATTTTTCTCCCTCATGATATTTCCTGTGTTGACTGCTATTCTCTTTGGAGTAACTCTAAGTATCTTTGAGGAGATCCTATAGTATTTTGAGGCTTGATATAATTAACCCAATGCTATTCACAAACAGGAGCACCTTGGCATATGTAGAGTATCATTCTTCCATTTACTTGTAATGCCATGCATGGGCAGCTTCCCAAAAGAATACTACTGTGAACAGCTTTTAAGGTTCTGATTACACAGTATAGTGAACACTCCATTTATTCCCTAACAGATCGAGGCAAACTTTCTCAGAAAATCAAGGTACAGTATAATATTTACAACATTACATCTTATCACAGAAAATCACAATATAGTGTTCACAGCAGCTTAACGTTAGAATGGCCACATAGTTTTCACCAAAGTGTCCACAGTATTTAGATCAAAGAACAAAAGAATAATCACCTGGTTTCCCTAAAGGTGAAACCCTTCTTACTTAATCATTCAGTCATTTCACAATACAAGTCAGTCTTCCACTCATGGGGCAATCATAAGTTAACTTAATCACTTATCCAGATTTATAATTACTAAGTATCATTAATAACTAAATACAATCACTAGAAAATTACAGAAACCCTCCACCCCTCGATGTCTAGTAAACTTCAGTTTCATCACATGTTCAATACCCAAGGACAGATCTTATTTTCCTCTTGACTCGGGGTGGTCTCTCAGATTCCCTGGATCCCCTTCCATGGTCCCAACTCCTACCTGAATCCACCAAACAGTCACCTGGATTCAGAGGGAGACAGCTCTCAGGTTCTTGTCCAGTCCTCCAGGAAGTTCTTGTTACACACTGAAGTGCACAGGGTCCAGCACATCGCAAAACCTTCAAAACTTCTGTTGCTGGGAACTCAAGTATCAACCAAGCCACAAGCAAACAAAGTCTTATACTGGTCATGCTTCTTCAGTCCTCCAGCAGTTCAGCTGGCCCTAGGATCGAGAAGAAATATCAGCCTTCCAGGCAGCAGCCACTTCAGTCTTCCAGGAGGTAGCAGCCTTCATCAGATCTCTCAGCAGAACAGCTTCTTCCACGAAGAGTAAAAATTCTTGATTCTGACTGCCTCTCTCTCTCAGGTTCTTCTTATATACACACACACTCATTGGCTTCCTGTCTCAACCAACCCCTTCCTGTATGTCAGCAACAGGAGACAGAGTTCATACCTTCTGTTTCTTTCACAGAGGTACTTAGCCCTTAAGTACCTGATAAAATAATTACTGTTACATTACTTTACATCTGCAACGTCCCTAACAAATAGTTATCTAGCCTTTGTTTAAATACTTTTAGTTACTACTACTCTCTGAAGCAGTTTATTCTTTTTTAAAAAAAAAATCAACTATAAAGAGTTGGAGGAGTCAGCCTGTTTGATAATTTTTGATGTTTTTATTTTTTAAAAAATTTTATTTCCAGGTCCAAATTTTCTCCCTCCGTCCCTCCAATTCCTCCCCCACTCACTTATAAGGTGAGAAATACTATGCCCATTATACATATGAAGTCATGTAAAACATTTCCACATCAGCCATGTTATTTAAAAAAAAGCAAGAAAACCAAAGAAAATGAAATAAAATATGCTTCAATATGTACGCTAAGTTCATTAGTCCTCTCTTTCATCATAAGTCCTTTGGTATTGTTCTGGATCATTGTATTGATCAGAGTAGCCAAGTCTTTCACAGTTGATTGTCTTTATGCTATTGTTCTTACTGTATATGATGTTTTCCTGGTTCTGCTCACTTCACTTTGCTTCAGTTCATATATGTCTTCCTAGGTTTTTCTGAACTAATTTTCATCATTTCTTGCAGCACAATGGAATTCCATCATGATCCTCTACCATAATGGTTCAGCCGTTCTCCAAATGATGGGCATTCCCTAAGTTTCCAGTTCTCTGCCACCACAAAAAGAAGAGCTTCTATAAATATTTTTATACCTATAGGTCCTTTTCCTTTTTCTTTGATCTCTTTGAGTACAGACTAGCATCAGTATTGCCGGGTGTTTGACAATTTTGCTACCTCTTATGTGCTCAAAGTACATTCAATTTGTCGTCATGATAGGCTACACACATTTCAACAATGCCACAATTACTTAACCATTTTTGGAATTCTTTTCTAATGGTCTTCAGACCTCATGGTATATTCTTTTGGATTCCTTCAAATGAGGGCAAATTTTGTCCTTTAGGATGACAAGGTTTTTGTTGTTTGTTGTCGTTGTTTTTACAAATAGCCAAAAGTCATTCAGGGCCAATAAAGTGAGTGCTGAAGCTGAGAAATATAATTTTTATCCCCAAATTATAGAACTGTAGAGCAATTAGACACATTTTTGTATAGTTTTGCTTGTTAAAGGGCTCTGAAGATAGTTCCAAGAAAATAGTTCCAAAACTGTTTTCTACTGGAAACATCACTATATCAGCATTGCTATTTATTAAGTGAATAGCCTCTCTAGGTGACTACTATGGAAGGCATAACATCCATCAGTCTTTATTATTTCTAGAAGGCTTTATTTTTTTAAAAAGTCACACTACTTTATATCTACCTTATACACTATACTTCAATATTTAATATTTGTTTGTTACTTTAAAGTTGTGTCATATCTATATGTCTGCATTAATACAAGATATGGTAGATAGAGAGCTGAACTTGGAGTCGGAAAGATTGGTTCTGAATCTTGCTCCAAATCTAGTTTTGGTGACCATGGGCAGATTGCTTTATGTTCTTTCAATCTCATTCTCCTCATTTGTATAAAGAGGGATAATAGCACTTAACTCACAGAAATTGTGAGGATCGTATAAGATTACCTCTGTAATGTACTGTAGAAGTGCTACCTAGCTATTACAAATCTAAAAGGGGCTCTAGTCCAACCCCCTCAAATTAAATAAATACTTGGAGGCCAGACAGGCCTTACCCAAAGCCATGCAGATAGTAACTAGGAGCAGCAGGACACAAACTCAAGTCCTTGGACTCTATAATTTGCCTTTTCTCCACTGACCCATGTTTCCTTCCTGATCTGTGCCAGTGAAAGTAGTGTGCCAACCAATGAAATAAAAATGCTATTAAATGTTATAAAATGCTTTAAAATTGATTCTAGTTGTATTCCCTCATCACATCTTATGGAGACCAGTTACTCTTCTAATCCTCACTTCATAGATAAGATAACTAAAGGAAGAAAAGTATTGGACTCAAGGTCATCCAGTGAGTTGCTGAAAAAAACCCATGGACTCCAATCTTCCTTTCCCTGCTGAGTTTCAGGGTCGGTCAGTGCATTCTAAATAGCCAGGATCCAGGTCACCAAGAATGATGCTCTGTTATTTCCAGGTGGAAATACCCAACAGTGAAAAAAAGGCTAAACATGTTCAAGTATGTGGTTTATTTTTAGATGTCCATCTCTCAGTGACAGCTCAGGCACCTTCTCAGACTAGATTCATATTATCTACATTTCTATACCTTATACTTTTTTAGTTAGGAGTGGCATTAAATAAGCCTTCAGGCCAAAGTTTAAGAAGAATCAGAATGTACAGCTCACTCTGAGAAACATAACATGGCTTTTGGTAGAATTGTGTTATTTTGGTTCAGGGTCAGGAGAGGCAGATTCATGTTTGGGGATTGTGTGAACAGTGTCATTTGATACTGCCGTGGCTTACCTCCACCTCTACTACCAACCCCACTCACCCAACAAGATCCATTTTGAGGCTATGTGACCTGAACACCCCATGGAGGAAGTGGTCTAGTACACAGTCGATCTGTTTGCCATTGTAAGAGAATTATTCCTCCCTTCATGCTGTAGGTTTGTGATATCCTGCTTCTGGGCATATGTAGCCTCATTCCTTCTATTGGTTTCCATAGGTTTGTGACTTTTCAAGGGCTGACAGTTCAGGACAGCATGAAAGAAATATATTCAGGTGACTAAAAGCATTATCAAAAATTCTAGCAATGGTCAACCAACAGTTCCCAAATGTCATTTGCTGATAACTTTGTTCTTAAAAATCAAACACAAGAAGATATTTTTCAGTACTTCTAGAGTTGACATTGAAGGGCAGAACCAAGATGTCAGAGTAAAAGTAAAGACTTGCTTGAGATCACCTACAAATTCCTCCAAATACCTGTAAAAAAATGACTCTAAACAAATTCTAGAGCAGCAAAACCCACAAAATGACAGAGTGAAACAAATTTCCAGCCCAATACAATCTAGAAGGTCAACAAGAAAGGTCTATTTCACCAAGCTAGGAGAGGAGCACAGACCAACACTGGCCACAGCAGCACAACAGCCCCCAGCAAACCTGGAGCAGGCCTCAGGGCACTGAATCTCTGGCAGTCATGGCAGTTTCCAGACTTCTCAACCCACAAATGCCAAAGACAACTTAGAAGGTCAGTAGGAAAGGTCTGTCAGACTTGGGTGAAAGAGGAGTGAGGTCTGACCCCAGCCCCATAGTGGTTGCAGTGGCAGTGGAGGTCACTGTTTTCTGAGCTCTCATCCCACAGATGGTGGGTAGAACAAGTAGCTGATCAGAGGGGGACTGCAGGGTTATCTGCCAGCTCTGAGGTAGGATTCTCTTGCTTTGCCTGTTCTTCAATCTGGGTTGCAGTCCTGGGTGGTGGGCTTGGGGTGATGAGGAGCACTGGCATGGTGAATTTTGTTGTGATGGTGGAGAGGGAATCCTCCTCACAGTTCCAAGGCGGAAAAGAGTGCTTGTGGTTATTGACAGACCAGAGCACAGCCCAGGAGAGGAGTAAACACCTCTCCTTCTGACCTGAACTGTTTTGCCCTTCCTTAGGCAGCTTGGTGACCCCCCACTCTTAGAGGTTCACCAAATTGGCACAGGTATCTGATGCAATTCAAAACTCCCAAGTTCAAGCAATCTACTAATCTCATCATGGCTTGTACTGCCATGCCCAGCCATGATGCAAGATGTTTTACTCTCATTTTACAGATAAAGAAACTGATATTCCAGAAAGGTAAGTTGCTTGACTAAGGTCACTTAGTAGGTAGCAGAGATGGGAATTTGAACTTGGTTCTCTTGAATTCTATGTTCTTTCCACTATACCAAGCTACCACAGCATATAAATGATACAAGAAGGGTAGTGTGGTTAGAAAATTGTCTATTTCTTATGACCCTCTAACATCATTTACTTCTTTCATTGTCAACAATTAGTATCAGCAAGTAACAATTTACTGAGTACTTGAGTGGTATGTGGAACATGGGTGGCAAGACAAACAGAAGTTAACAAAAGGGCCTATTTCAATTTGTACGTCTGCATTGGGTTGTTTAGGGATTCCCCATCCCTGTCCCGTTCCCTTTAGTTTAATTTTTATCTTACTGAACAGGCCAAAGACCTAACAAGCTGAATTTACCAACAATGTCTTTCCTGGACATGAGGTCAATCACTGTGTCATGTGACTAAGCATTATCTTAGCAAAGCTAACATGGGGTGCTTTAACACAGAAGGCATTTGTGAGGTCGGCCATTCATTTCTCTCTTGAAGGAAACCATTTCTATTCCTGGTCCTTTTTATTTTTAAAGACTTCGAGGAGAGTGTATTCCTCAAACTGTTCTCACTCCTGGTTCAAGTTTGATAATTATGTTTTACTGCCCTTTATACATCATTCTTAAATGGGATCAAGAATGCACATAGAAACATCAAGGCCTGATTCGTAGCCCCTATTAGCACTAATACTAACATGGGGCAAATTGAAGAGTCAGTAAATGAACGTCAGCTGAGCTATAAAACACATGATAGTGAAACAGTTTATCTCAGTCACCTTTTATAGACAGGAACTGGTCACCAGAAGATGTATGGACCTAATAAATCAATAGGAAGGAATTCCAAAAAGGATAAATCAATAACCAGGAGAGTAAGAGAATCCTACAGGTGTGTGACAATGACCCACTGGGGCCCTCTGATCCTCAGCCAAAGGGCTTAGCCAAGATAGTCTGTAATGATGGATGTGCAGAAATGACAAATATCTCCATCGAGAGAGACTGGGTTGTCTCATACTTTAAAACCCAGCCCACTCTTTCCATAACATCAGTCTCTGGTGAATTATTTTAACCTAAGAATAGTTTCTTCAGGCTTTCCACTGTGGTTCTCCAGACTTGGGTCAGCTCTCCAAGGTATTAAGAAAGTTGCCTATTTGCAATGCACCAGTGAGTATGGGAACTGTGATGTTCTTGTGAATTAGGCCCAGAAATAACTTGTGCCTTAGGAGCCAGGCTGAGTGTACTCAGGAAAAAAGTGCTTGCCTTAGAAACCCAAGAAGCACGGTGTCTCTGCTTATGTGATGCTTGACCCAAAGTGGATAATGCTAAAGGAGTCATTACTTTTTTCCCTCTATCATTAACAGGTTTATGTTGTTAATTTCTCTTTTACAATCGTCATTATTCCTCTTCCCAACCAAACTATAGGCTCACTCAAGGCTAGAACCATTGCATCTAGGTAGCCAAAAAATAGTGAGAGGCAATGATAATCAGAGGTAATGTAGTATAGTGAATAGAGAGCTAGGCAGAAAGCCAAGAAGACCTAAAGTCAAGACCTGCCTATGACATAGTTAGTGCTGGATGACCCTGGTTGAGTCACTTAACCTTGACTTTCCCCATTGACGAAATCTCAGGACCAATCTCTACCTCTAATGATAATGAAAATGGATGTTTATGTGATACTTCTAAGGTTTAGACCTTAAGAAGCACTTTAAACATACATATGATGTTATTTGACTTTTACTTGTGAAACAGATCCTCATTTTAACGATGACAAAATTGAGGATCAGAGGGGTTGTGTGAATTGCCAGGGGTCATACACCTATTTGGTGCTGGAGGTCTCCTGGCTTCAAGTGAAAGTGCATGCTGTTCCTCATGATAGTGCTGGTGGATACAGTGATAGGGAGTGAGCAAGTGCTAAATGAAAAGCCTTGACAAATAAGAAATGCTATCGAACTGGAATAAGAAATAGCTGTAGAAAACACTTGAACGATGCTGTCCTAAGAATTCATATCTAAATGCAGTGAACATTAATTTATTGCTGGGATCAGAAGGCAGCTATGTGATGCAGTGGATAGAATGCTGGGCCTGGAGGCAGGAAGATCTAAATTCAAACCTGGCCTCAGATATTTTTGCTAGCTGTATGACCCTGAGCGAGTCACTCTGTTTGTCCCAGTATCCACATTTGTAAAATGGGGATAATAATACCACCTACCCCCCAGGGTTGTTGTGAGTGTCAAAAGTGACAATAATTGTAAAGTGATTAGCATAGTGTCTGGCATATTATATGGTATTATGATTATATAAGTATCAGCTATTCTATAGTAGTGATTATATAAGTATTAGCTTATTGTTGTTGTTATCCAGAGCAAAGTAGTTATTTTGTGGGAGAATCTAGATGGAATTCATGTATTTTCAAGAGGCAAAAACAAAGGCCTTCAAACAATGAGGGAATGGGAAGTCCAAAAAGATCATTTTTACTAATTTACCACTCACAATTAAATTTAAAAAATTAAAGCTTCTGCTTTAATACCTTACCTGATGTCAATACCCAGCAGATGGCCCCATCCCTTCCTTTGTGCCTTCTGGAATCCCCATCTTACTGTTAACAAATGTCTTATCATTCTAGACTTCTTCCTTTTACCAGTCTTACTTTTGGCCTATGTGATGCCAAGCAAAGGCAACTTCCAAGGTTCAGATTACTAGCATAGTAAACCCCATTTATTCAGCAAACATTCACAGAACACAGAAAGTCAAAATACAGTGTAACTTGTTCCTTTAGCAAGTTCTCAATTCAATCCAGGTACTACTCCACCCCTAGACAGTACATTCATTTAGTCAGTCAAAAGTCTCTTCTCAAAAGGAGATTAGTCTCCAACTATAAACAAAGTACATTCATTTGGTCAATCACAGAGCACAAAGAAAACTCAAAGTCTTCCCACCCCTGAATCTCAAAAGGGGCAGGAGAACACAAAAGGCCATCCACCCTTAAGTTACAACAAGGTTAAGCTCAGCATTGAATACCCAAAGTAAGGCCTTCTTTCATCTTCATTCCAGGTCCTCAGCAATCTCAGTTCCTGGGGAGACAAGGCTCAACAAAGCCATAGCCAGTGTCCTCATCAGGTCACTCTCTGCCTGTAGAACAGTCCCAGAACCCCTGAAAACATCAGCAAGGCCCTCTTCCAGGATTTCTGTGCAGGTACCACAAGAAAATTCTCCTTCGGGGCTTCTGAACCAATAGCCAGGTTCCAGGACTTCTACAACAGGAACACTGTCCTTCACCATCAGGTGAATCTGGGAAAACAGTATCAAAATAGACAGACAAAATACTGGCATCACAGCCATGCCTCCTCAGTACTTGGCAGTTCAGGGTGGCAGTTCCAGGTGGCAGTTCCAACGGGCTCTTAGCAGTCTTTCTCTCAGCAACTCAGGCTCCACGATACTGGATATTGCTCTCCCAAAGTCTTTCTGGCCTTCACTAGGCTTGAGCCTCTCTCCCAATTCACAGCTCCCCCCAGTTCAGTCCTTTCTCTTAACGTCAACAAGTCCATCCCACAAGTGAGATTCACAAGCTCTGGGTTTTAACACTCAACCAAAAAACCAAGCCAATACAGGAGCATCTCCAAATTCCATTACCAATACAGCCTACAATTGGAAAATTGGCTCCTCCAAGAAGACACTGCATTCCTGACCATCATCACCTTGTGCCTGGACTATTGCAATATTTCACTTCTGACTGGTCTCCCTGACTCAAGTGTCTCCACATTCCAGTCCATCCTCCAAGGCAAAGTGATCTTCATAAAGCACTTGTCTGACCATGCCACCCCCTTATTCAATAAACTCCAGTGGCTCCCTATCATATCCAGATCAAAGGTAAATTCCTGTGTTTGGCATTCAAAGCCCTTCATACCCTGGCCTCACCCACCTTTACAGTCTCCTTAGACTTGACTTATCTCCAGGTAATTTTTGATCTAGTAACACCAACCTCCTTGCTTTTTCTCACAGAAAACTTTTTATTTCCTGACTGCATGCATTTTCTGTTTATATGTTTTTTTATTTTTATTTTCAGTTCCAAATCCCTCCCTCCACCCCTCTCCTATCCATTGAGTAGGCAAGGAATACAATACCCATCATACATACAAAATCATGCAAAACATATTTTCAGGATGTGTGTGTATGCATGTGTGTGTACATATATATATATATATATATATATATATATATATACATATACATATGCATATATATAAATTTTCTAACTCCATTCATTTTCACTGGCTAGCTCCCATGCCCTAGCTCTCCCTCCTAATCTTCTCTTAGCTTCCCTGGCTTCTTTCAAGTCCTAGCCAAACTCCTACTATCTACAGGAAGTCTTTCCTGAGCTACAAGAAGCCTTCCCTCTGTTGATTATTTCCAATTTATCCTGTTTATAACTTGTTTGAATATCATTGTTCATATGTTGTCACCTGCATTAGACTGTAAGCTCCTTGAGAGCAGGGACCATTTTTTTTTTACTCTTCTTTGTATCCCTGAGCACTTAGCCTGGCACATAGTAGGTCCTTAAAAATCATCCATCCCTAGTTGATTGACTAGTCACTCTCTCCTGAATGAATGTTCCTTTTCTCATGCCTCCTAACATAACATTCCCTTCCTCCAGAGGAGAAGTGAGCATATTTTCTGGTCCTCGTTTTCACTTCTGCGCCATCTTTTCCAACAACATCATTCAATGACCTCTTCTCCTTTAAAGTTCACTCCATCCACCTACATCAGTGAGATCCAGATTCTTAACATTGACATCTGATTTTCAGGTTATTTTCTCTCCTTTTTCAATGAGTTCAATCCTAGGCTCATAGATTTCCCTCCAACCCTATTCCTCCTACCTCATACTCAAGGACATTGGTATACATCCTTATGTTCTTTGGTTTCCTACTTCATTACTATTCTTAACACCTATGACCTACATCTTTGGTTCACCCCAACCACTTATAGAAATGGTCACATTGTAAGTCTCGTTATCTTCCATAAGTGTGCTCTGTCCATAGTGGTGCTCTCTGAAATCCCACTTGCCTCTTATGATTCCCTTTCTCCCTCTGCCTCACTCCTTCTGAACCTATACCTCATCCTCACCTTGACCTTTAATCCCTCTATCCCTCTCAGTATCCCCACCCCATCACCACGATCCAGCCTCACTATTTGCCCTTCACAGTCTTGATCCCATGATTGATAGTCAAAAATACTCTATACTTCATCCTAGAATTCCTTGGTTCCTTGGTCCTATTTCTTTTCATAACTTCCTAAACCCAAAGCTAGGTTATCTATGCCATGTGTCTTCTCTGCTCTTCTTGCTTTACTGGAGAAAGTCACACAGTTGCTCCAACTGGAACCCAAAAATTTCCTCTCTAATCTCAACTGTGCTCAGACTTTTATAAGGCAATCTCCTTATTCAGCCCAGATTCATTCATCGCATGTGTCATCATTTATCCCAAACTTCTCTGAAGCCTTTATACAACCTCCTCACCCTTCTCTCTTAGCAAAGGACCTTGCCTCCAATTTTTACTGAGAATATAGAGAAAATACAGGTTATCTACCATAAACTCTTTCTTCTCCCCAACACAAAATCCATCTCACCCATTCATGCTCTTTTGTTTCAGTTGCGCAGGAAGTTATGGTCTTTCTGTTTCTTTAAGACTAAACCCTCTACTAAGGGCAGCAAGGTAAACGCAGTGAGTAGAGTGATGGGGCCTGAAGTCGGAAAGATCAGAGTTCAAATCCAGCCTTAGGCACTAGCTATGTGAATCAGAACTCATCACTTACTCTTTGCCTCCATTTCCTCAACTGCAAAATGAAGATCAATAATTGTACCTACCTCCCAGAGCTGTTGTGAGGATCAAATGAGATGATAATTGTAAAGCCTTTATTTAGCACAGCACCTGGAATATAGTAAATGCTATATATTTATTATTATTAATTATTAATACCTGTACCCTTAATCCCATTCTCCTTCTGTTAAAACTCCTCTAGGATTAATGAGAGTTAATCAGAAGCTTTCTACTTCAGTCATTTTGCTCCATTCCCTATTTCCAAACTCTTCTTAGTTATATCACTTTTCGGGTTGACAAGTAGGTACCAGTCTCCTTTAAAACTCTTTGCTTGACTTCTTAAGCTATCTTCCTGTGTTTATTTTCACTTTTACAACCAAATTTGATTCAATTCAACCAGTATTTACAAAGAGCCTCACTCATGCAAGTGAGTGCAACTGTAAAACCATCTCTTTTTTTAAAGAACCTTACCTTTTACATCTAAGTATACTAATATGGTTTTTAAAAAAAAAATGAAAATTTGGGGACGGAGGCAGCACTGACAACTGGAATATTCAAAAAAAAGTTGCACATAGTATGTGTAACCGGGACAGAGGGAAGGAAGCTAGGGATTCTATAAGGCAGAGATGAGAAGAGAGCGTGTTCCAGAGATGGAACATCAAATTTGGAGAATACTTGCTAGGACACTGTGGCTAGAAGGTAGAGTGCATTGTACCCCTTGACTGAATATACCCTCTTCAAGATTGCCAGTGCTTCCAACTGTTAAACTCACGGGTCTTTTCTCAGTACTTATTGTATTTGACCTCACAAGAGTTTTTGGCACTATCAAGCATCTGCTACTAGAAGAAACTCCCTCTCTGAATTCAGATCTATAGTCTCTCCAGAACCTAGTCTTGGAAAATTTCTTGGGGAAGATTGAGTTTAGAGTGACTTGCCCAGATGACACAGAAATTATGTATTAGACTCAGAATTTGGCCCCCAGCCTCCTTGACTCCAAAGGCAACTCTCTGTACTCTGCCTCTGACTTTGCACATAAGTACTTAATAAATGTTTGTTAAATTAATAATGGCCTTCATTTACATAGTGCTTTAACCCTAGGTGGTAGATGCCATCATTATCCCCATTTTTAGAAATGAGTAAACTGAGGCAGACACAGGTCAAGTGACTTACCCAGGGTCACACAGTTAATACGTGTCTAAGGAAGGATTTGCAAAGCACTTTACAAATGTTATCTCACTGGATTGTCACAACAACCCCAGGAGGGGTTTTTCACATTTTTTACATTTGCCATTTTACAAAAGGGAAACAAAGACAGCTAGAAGTTAAGTGACTTACCTAGGGTCACAGAGCTACAAATGTCTGAGGCCAGATATGAATACAAGTCTTCTTTGATTTCAAGTCCAGTGTTCTATCCACTTTACCATCAATTGATCTTACATTATAAAAGCAAGTAAGCTACTGAAAACAGCCTACCTTGCAGCTACTTAATTATTTATTCTGTGAATCCTCACAATGCCAAAAATTATTCTTCAACATGGACTATATTTTCAATTTTTTAATGAATTGTAACTATTTGTTCTTGATAAAAAAAAGTGATTAGCGCTAGGCTTACTTTCAGAAATCTCACCATGGCTTGTGAAGACATCAGTTAATAGCGGGAAAATAATCCAGAAACTAGGAAGCATTGGTTAAGTTCCAGTTTTGTGTGCTCAACAAACATTAGATTGTAAGGGATTTGAACCTAGTGGCTTGTCACTTCCTTTTTCTTGGAAGAGTTAAAGAAAGCAAATACTATGTCCCCATGTCATTGGCTCTTTCACTAATCACTAGAAACTTACTGCTCCAGCACTTTCTAAAGACAAATTGGTTTTTTAAAAGACAAGGTTCTGTATTCCTTTTTTTAAAGAAAAGTTTTATTTATGTCTTTCAATCTTACTTCACATTCATTGCCAGTTATACTCCCTACTGCCAATACATTGAGCCTTACTTTGTAACAAAGACAATATTCTCCACTCATAGTCTCCTACCTTTCCTAGTACAGGAGGGAGGCTCTACACTCATTTGGGGGTGAGGGAGAGATACTAAATTTTTATTATTATATTTTGGTTTTCTAATCACCCTTTTTCTAAAAATATCCCCACCCTTTCTCCTTCCTAGGGAGCCATTCCTTGTAATAACAGGTTTTTGTTTGTTTGTTTGTTTTTAAATAAGCATTTCAACAAAACCAATCAACATATCAACTAAGTTTGGGGAAGCTAAGTGGTAGGAAGGATAGAGTGCTGGGCCTGCAGTCTGAAGGCCTGAGTTTAAAAATGTCCTCAGTTCCTCATTGAACTTGGGTAAGTTGTTTAACCTCTGTCTGTTTCCATTTGTTTTCCTGGTTCTGCTTACATCACTCTGTTAATAATAAAAATAATAGCAAATGCTAGTTATTAACACTATATAATATATATATATATACATACATGTACATTTAATGTAAAAATATAGCACTTTAAGATTTGCAAAGCACTTTATAAATATTATCTCATTTTATCCTCATAACAACCCGGGGAGGTAGGAGCTATTATTATTCCCTCTTTACAAATTAGGAAACTGAGGCAGACATTAAGGGACTTGCTCAGGTACACAGCTAGTAAATGTTTGAGGCAAGATTCAAACTCAGGTCTTTAGACTCCATCCTAAGTTCTTCTAAGAATCTAAATTCATCATATTCATTGTTCCTCACAGTGCAGTGATATTCCATTATACTGATGTATCACAATTTATTTAGTTATTCTTCTATCACCAAACATGTACTTTGTTCAAAGTTCTTTGCTACCACAAAACTTCTGCTTTCTGTTTAAAGGAGACTAAGAGACAAAGAGAGAGATAGAGAGAGAGTCAGAGAGAATCAGAGAGGGTCAGAAAGGAGTCAGCGAAATATATTCTTCCACAACTTTGGTAACTGAGTTGTCCCAGGAAGAAGTAGGAGTTATTTCCTTGATTACCTCTTCTAAAGGAGAATTGGGATAGTCATCACAGAGTAAGTATGCTAGAAGGTTTGCCAATGTCTTGATCAACTCTAGGATTTTATTTCCTGAGGCTTCTTACTTGGGGCAGGATGAGATGCAGCCCAGTGAAATATTGATAAAATAAAGGAAAGAGGGTTTTGTTAAATAAATATTTTATGTTTTCATCAATTACATGTGTAAAAACAATTTTTAGCATTTGTTGTGGTTTTTTTTTAAGGTTTTGACTTCTAAATTCTATTCGTCCCTCCCTCACTTGCCCCTTCCCTGAGATGGTGAGCAATCTGATATAGGTTATACATGTGTAATCATGTAAAACATTTCCATTTTAGTCATTTTGTTCAAGGAAATTCAAAGAAAAAAGAAAGAAATTGAAAAATAATATACTTCAATCTATATACAGACAACATCAGTTCTTTCTCTAGAGATAGCATTTTTAATCAAGAATCCTTTGGGATTGTCTGGGATTATTATATTACTGAGAATAATTAAGTCATTCACAGTTATTCATTGTATAATATTGCTGTTACTGTGTACACTGGTCTCCTGCTTCTGATCACTTCACTTTGTATCAGTTCCTGTAAGTCTTTTCAGGTTTTTCTAAGACCATTCTGCTCCTCATTTCTTATCACACAATAATATTCCAACATAATCATATACTACAACTTGTTCAGCCATTCCCCAATTGATGGGCAACCCCCCAATTTCCAATTCTTAGCCACCACAAAAAGAGGTACTATAAATATTTTTGTACAAATAGGTCCTTTTCCCCTTTTCTTTAATCTCTTTGATATACCAACCTAGTAGAGGTATTGCTGGATCAAAGGGTATGAAGTTTTATAGCCCTTTAGGCATAGTTGCAAATTGCTCTCCAGAATGGTTGGATCAATTTACAACTCCACCAATAGTGCATTTGTGTCCCAGTTTTCCCACATCTCCTCCAAAAGACATTTCTTTCATCCATATTGATGTAGAGCATTTTTTTCATATGGCTATAGATAGCTTTGATTTCTTTGTCTTAAAACTGCCTATTCATATCCTTAGATCACTTATCAGTTGAGAATGGATTTGTGTTCTTATAAATTTGACTAAATTCTCTATATATTTGAGAAATTAGGCATTTATCAGATACTTGGTGTAAAAAAATTTTTTTCCCATTTTTCTGCTTTCCTTCTATTTGGGTTGTATTGGTTTTGTTTGTGCAAAACCTTTTTCTTTTTACATATTCAAAATTATCCATTTTGCATTCCATAATTATAATTAACATATATAATATACCATAATTATAATTCATAATTAATATGTCTTGTTTGGTCTTAATTCTTCCCTTATCCATAGATCTGACAAGTAAACTATTCCATACTCTTCTAATTTGCTTATGGCATCACTCTTTATGTCTAGACCATGTGCCCATTTTGACCTTATCTTGGTATGTGGTATGAGATTGTTGATGTCTAGTTTCTACTATACTGTTTTCTGGTTTTCTCAGAAGTTTTTGTCAGATAATGAGTTTTTGAAGGAAAAAAGTTTTAAGTTTCAAGGTCCAGTCTATCCTATACACAGCAGCCAAATTGATATCTCTAAAGCACAGGTCTATTCATAACAATCTCTTGCTCAAAAAATCTCCAGCAGCTCCCTCTCATCTCTATGATAAGATATAGAGGAAATCACAACAGACAATAAACAATTTCAACTATATTAAATTTAAAACACAGAATTAATGTACCTGAGATAGGAAAGAAACCATAAAATGGGAAATCAAGTCAAATCAACATGTATTTATTAAACTCATAGTATGCTCTGGGCACTGTGCTTAAGCACACAGAGTAAAACTAGTCCCTGTCATCAAGGAATTCACAATCTAATGGTGGAGTGTAACAACAATGCAATATTCACAATGCTTACAGTGACTATAAATATGCTGGTATAGTTATTAATCACAAAATGTAACAGGCTTTCTGCATAGGGGACATAGCCAGAACATTTATTCAAATATCAGACAGCTAAGTCACCAAACCAGAAAGTCAAAGCCATTACAGTAGCCATGGAGTTGGCACACAAAGTTAATGCAGTAAACACCTACATTCTCAAGGCTTCAAAACAAAACAGGATCCCTCAGGCAAAGATCCTCTTCTCCTCATTCACAGTAACAGCTTGCTCCCAGTAGCTCTGGCCCTCCACAGTTCCCATCTCCAGAAGTTCTCAGCAGAAGTTCTGACTGGCTCTCAGAAGAAGCTTGCACTGCCTCTGCTGCTTCCAGTCACCACACTGGCTCCAGCCCAGGTCCTACTCTGTTCCAGCCCCTTCCTGTTCCACCATCAGCAAGTTCAAGGGGCATGGAAGATCTTCAAATCCCATTACCATTACAGGGAGACAACATGCAAACAACGATGAACAGACCAGATACATACAGGATAAATTAGAGATAATCAATGAGAAGGAAGGCACTAGCTTTGAGGAGGATTGAGAACGGCTTCTTGCAGAAGGTGGGATTTCAGCTGAGATTTGAAGGAAGCCGGGGAAGTCAGAAGGCAAAGGTGAAAAAGGAGAGAGTCCCAGGCCTGGGGGACAGCCAATGAAAATGGCCAGAGTCAGAGAATGGAGTGTCTAGTTCAAGGAAGAGCAAGGAAGTCAGTGTCACTGGATTGCAGAGTATGGGACTTGGGGAGTATAAGGAGTAAGATTAATGGAAAGGTAGGAAGAGGGAATGTAATAGAGGGTGTTAAAAGCCAAAGGGAAAATTTTAATTTGATCTGGGAGGCAACCAGGAGCCATTGGCTATTAGTAGATTGTGAGCTCATTGAGTGCAAAGAGACTTTTTTTTTTGCCTCTTTTTGTGTCTCTAACAATTAGCACAGTGGCTAGCACATATAGGAGGTGCTTGATAAATATTTATTAATTATTGAATGGGAGGAGGGGCAACATGCTCAGAAAAATGAAAAGATTCTTGTATCAAAGATAGCCCATCTCCATTAAAGGGCTACTATCCAAGATACATACATTCATACATATGTGTTTATATGTGTGTATACATGTATATGTTTATATATATATATATGTATGTATGTATATAGACACACGGAATTAGTGCAAATAAGACTAGGGGCCATTCCCTAATAGATAAATGACCAAAATGATATAAACAAACTTTTCAGAAAGGGAATTATAAATTCTATGAGAAGCAATGTGGCAAAGTAGATAGACTGACTTAAGAAAACCTGGGGTCAAGCTGGGACCCAACACATACTGACAGATAGACTGGGTCAAATTACCTAGCCTTTCAATGCCTCTAATTTTTAAAATATGTCAATGCCTCATTGTTAAAATACAGAGCAGATAAAACTCTGCATTTGTAAAGGGAGTTCTCTACTAGGTGCTCCCTACAATGATGAAATCACAAGTCTATTAAAATGAATGCATGCATACATACATACATACATTCATATATGCACCCATAAATACAATATAAACACTCATACAAACACATATACAGGCCCACATTCATATGTATAGAGAAATATAATTATATAGGTATGAAACTGCTAATTAATAGAAGACATGCAAATTAAAACAACTCTGAGATTAAAACTCATGTCCAGTAAATTGACTGTGATGGCTATAACAGAAATAATGAATGTTGAAAAGAATGAAGGTAGATAGATGTACCAATACACTGCTGGTACAGCTATGAATTGACCTAACCATTTTGGAAAATAACTTGGGATTTTGGGGAAAAAGTGACTAAAATGTTTATAGGTGCCAGAGATCCCACTGCTGAGTATTTATTTCAGCGAGGTCAAGGAGAAAAGGAAAGGGCTGATATTCACCAAGTAATCACTGCAACACTTTTTCGTGATAGGAAAAAGCTGGAAACCAAGCAGGGACCCATTGATTAGAAAAAGGCAAAACCAATTACAGCACATAAATGTGCCAGAGTATTATTGAGCTGTAGGAAACAATGAATAAGAAGTATTCAGAGAAATAAAGGAAGATCTGTATGAACTGATACAGAGTGCAATAAGAAGAACTAGGAAACAGTACGCACAAGATAAACAGCAGCACTACGATGCAGAGCCCTGTGATTAAGACCACGAATCTTGGTCCTAGTGAGGAGGTTAGCAAATGCACCTGCTTCCCTGCTTTGCAGGGTGAAGGGTTATAGGTGCGGAATGTACAAGAAGTCAGTTACAACTCATGTCAGTTGGTTTTGCTTTATATTTTTTTCCTTCTTTATTATAAATGAAGGCTTAATGGGTAGAGAGGAAGCATGTAGAGGTAAAGTTATATAACTGGTACAAAATGCCTTTTTTAGAAGTGAAAAAAAAAGGCATTAGTAAAACTTGTTAAAAGCGTATTGAGGCAAAGGACCCTTACCTGCTCCTCCAGCTGCAGTATAATGTGTAATTAGTGTCAGCACCCAGTTCTAATAATTGAAAGATAAAATGAAACCAGCTGAGTTGGGAGGGATTTCCTTCTCCTCCTCCCCCAACTCATGCCCCGAGGCAGGAGTAGGTAGAAAGACTTTGCACGGGGCCTTTCTAAAATGTCCTGAAAGTTCAGTGATTCAGTGAAGACAATGAGGTACTGCCCAGCCTTGATTGGCTTTGGATGTCTGGCTGCTGTCGCATTCTGCTCCTCTCCCTGCTCTGTAAACGCCATGTTGTCTGATATCATTTGGAATGAGAGACATAGCAGATGGCAACTATCGATGTGACCTTTTGGGTTATCTATAGGACACCATGTGCATTTAAAAGAATGAAGTTGACATTTGTGGTCACGATAATTCATATTCTCATCGTGTGTCCATTGATCTAAGACATTGGCCACATCAGTGTCTAGAAGCTCAGTGACAAATGTGACATCTGACTGATAGGCAAAACCTCAAGTGAATTTTGCCATTTATTATTATAATTATTGTTGAGTCAATTTTCTTCTCTCTAGTTATGGGGACGGGGCCATGAGCTGTCAGGAGGACTGTTATGGACATCCAGTGAAAGGAGGAAGGCATTTGCCTTCGGGAGGGAGATGTGTTGGTCCCTGATGACACCTTCTCTGTAGGCTGGTTCCAGTCTTGTTTTACCACCTCCACTCACACTACCCCTCAGTGCCCCTTCCTATGTCTTATACCTTTCATTTAACCAGACTTCTCAATGTTTTCCAAATATATCCCATACTATCCTATCTCTGGGATATTACTCATGAAAATTTCTACATCTCGAATGCTTTCCTTCCTCATTTTTGCATATTGAAATCCTATCTATCCTTCAATGGACCCATTTGAATGCTGCTTCTTCCATGAAACTCTCCTTGGTTGTCTTAGTTGGAAATGTCCATTCCATCCTCTGAAAACTCATAGTAGCATACAATTATCATATTCTATTTGTATCATCATTATCTCTGTATATATTCATCTTTCCTGGTTGGTTATAAAACCCTTGAGGGCAAGGCCTATGTCTTGTCCCTCTTTGCATTCTTTAGTGTTTAACTCAGTGCTTTGAATGTAGTAGGGGGAATGGAGAGCAATAATCATTTATATAATACCTGCTATGCATCAGGGATTATGCTACATGCTGTACTAATATGATCTTAATTCAATTCTCACAGTAACCCTATGAGATAGTAGTATCATTATACCCATTTTACAGTTGAAGAAACTGAGGCAGTGATTTGCCCAGGGTCACACAGCTAGTAGGTGTCTGAGTCTAGATGTAAATTCAGATCTTTCTGACTCTTTGCCCAGGACCCTTGGCACCCAGCTGCCTCTGGTATAGGAGGTGCTTAATCGGGGTAGGGACTGGACCTGTGTTTTGACTGGCATGCAGAATTCCTGGATGAGGAAACTCCCTCTACCAATGCAGGTTGGTAACTTCTCTGCAACCTATGTTCTTAAAGAGATGCCATGATGATAATGACATCATTCCCTCTTTGTCTGACTATAGATGGCTTTATCTACATTTATTTGCATGTTATCTCCCCCATTAGGTTGCAAGCTCCTCAAGACCAGGGACTGTTTTGCCTCTTTTCACATCCCCATTGCTTAGCACAAAGCCTGAAACATAGTAGATGGTTGGATAAATGCTTATTAATCAACAAGAGCTAACTTTTATGTAGTGCTTTGCAAAATGTTTTAAATGTTCCCTATTTAACCCTCACAACCACCTATTTTTGCCCCCATTCTATAGACAAGGAAACTGAAACTGAGAGAGCTTAGTGATTTGCCCGGTGATTTGCCACAGTCAACATATGTCACAAGTAGGAATTGAACCCCTGTCTTTCTTTCCACTATGCCACAGTGACTGTATTAATACAAAAAAATAATAATAATTTAAACTAACTAACATTGATATGGCACTTAAAGTTTTACAAAGCATTTTACATACATTATCTCAGCTGATCCTCACAGTAGCCTCATGAGGTAAGTGCTACTAGAATACCTTTTTCACAGATAAAGAAACTGAGGCTGAGAGAGCTTAACTGATTTGCTCAGGTCACACAGCTAGTAAGTGTTTTAAGCAGAATTTGAATGTGAGTCTTCCTGACTCCAAGTCCAGTGTCCTGTCCACTGTCACACACCTTTCAGAATACTTACAGGATTCACTAAGTGCAAAAGCCACCTGTAGGCAGAGATGTGAAGTAGGTGAGATTATTGTTTCAATACTTCTACCCCTGTGACCAGCTTCTGTATCCTTTTCTCCTTCTTTGTAGTCCACTCTCCTCCTCTGACCTTCAGATGCTCAATGTTTTCTTCCCCTCACAACTATCAAAATCTACTCTTAGGAAAAGATCTAATGAATTTGGTTTTTTTTTAGTTAACTTTTGTTTATTTTTAGTTTACATCATTCATTTCCATGAGATTTTGAGTTACAAATTTTTCCCCCATCTTTTCCCTACCCACCACACCAAAAACAGTGATCCTATACTAGAGGCAGCTGGGTGATGGTATAGGTGCCTAGGGTCCTGGGCATAGAGTCAGAAAGATCTGAATTTACATCTAGACTCAGACACCTACTAGCTGTGTGACCCTGGGCAAATCACTGCCTCAGTTTCTTCAACTGTAAAATGGGTATAATAATACTACTACCTCATAGGGTTGCTGTGAGAATCGAATTAAGATCATATTAGTACATGTAATGCCAATCTGTTGTCTCCTATATCCTCCCCCATCACCCCTCTAACTTTCTAGTAGGGCAAGATGGATCTCCCTACCCTAGTGCCTGTATATCTTATTTCCCAGCTGCATGTAAATAATAATAAAAATTATATATATATATATATATATATATATATATATATATATATATATATATATATATATAT
>CM053586.1:270246522-270268195 GCA_028646515.1 Pseudochirops corinnae
CATTTTTCTCCTCATTAGCTTTTTGGGCCTCTTTTACCATTTGAGTTAATCTATTTTTTAAGGTGTTATTTTCTTCAGTTAGGTTGTTGACTCTCTTTTCATGATTTTCTTGCATCATTCTCATTTTTCTTCCCAATTTTCCTCTACTTCTCTTATTTGGTTTTCAAAATGCTTCTTAAGCTCCTCTATGGCCTATGACCAATTTACAATTTTCTTGGAAGCTTTCATGCAAGAGTTCTGACTGTGTTGTCTTCCTCCCATTCCATGCTTTGATCCTTTTTCTCCCCAAAAAAGGAATCTAAAGTTGGATTGCTAAGCTTGCTTTGCTTCCTTTGCCTGTTCATGTTGCCATTCAATTGCTTGACTTTTGGGCTCCATAGAACTCTGCTTTCAGAGGGGAGAGCTTTGTCCCAAATTGCTGGGGTTTTTGCAGCTGCCAGAGCTATTAGGAGGCCACCATCTCTGCAGCCTCCACCAGCTTTGGGTCACTGGTCACGCACCTCAGGACCACCACTCAAGACCATGATCCTGATCCAGGCAGGTCAAGGCAAGAGCACTTGGCCTCTGGATGATCTCTTGGGCCCCCTGAAATCTGCAGGCTGAGAGCTCTGAAGCAGCCACATGGAGTTGGCTACAGGGCCACTGCTTCACCCCACTTCTAGCTCTGGAGACAGATGGCCAGATCCTCTCCCCCAAATTTAGCCGAGTTACACTGACCTTTCCCTTTGTCCTTTTTTCTTACAGGTTGATAACCCTGGAAACCACCACAGCTGCTGGTGATCTGCTCTCCTGAAAGCCCCAGCTGGGGCTTCTCCTGGATGGCTTGGAGCTAAAACCACATGGGGCTGGGTTCTGCTCCCAGTGCACTGTGATGAGCCCTTTCTGTCTATCTGCTGGGCTGCCTTCAGCTGCCTTCAGTGTTTCTCTGTCACTTTGTGAGTGCTGAAGCTCGAAAATTTGTTTAGAGTCATAGTTTATAGGTATTTGAGGTGGTTATGGGGGGAGCTCATGGGTTCTCCTGCTTCTACGCAGCCATCTTGACTCTGCCAATCTAGTGAATTTGTAAATGACTGATAGAACTCGCATTTTTTTTCATCCAGATATAAAGCATGCAATGGAGTTGCTGAATTTGGTGTCAGGAAGGTTTGATTTAATAAATATTTATTAAGCATATATTGTGTATTCAGGCACTGTGCTAAGTCCTGGGGGTACAAATATAAGCAGGAAAACAAAAGATAATCCTTACCCTCAAAGAGCTTACAGTCAAATAGGGAAAGGTAAAACCTAAAAAAGAAGCTGAACAGGGAGTGGGAAAGTACCCACCATGAGGGTATGTTAGAGAAATCTGAAGGACAGCCTGATGTGAAATGAAGAAGTGACTGACCTGGGAGCCTTCCTTAAATGAAGGCTCTGGGAGAACCATCCAAACAAGGGGGAGGTGTGGGTGGAGAACACTTCCAAGGGATAAATTCCAGGGCTAAAATGATCTTCCAGGGTGAAGAGGATTCTGGGGCATGATGGAGAGAATATAATTCCAAGATTTTAGACAAATCTTGCCATCTTGTCCACGTATGGACTCATGAGTTACTAGCATCTCAGAGTTGGCAGGGAGCTCAGACTACACCAATCTTATCCAGAATTTCCCCTATACAATTTCTTTTTTTTTTTTTTTTTGCTTTTTTTTTGGAGGGCAATTGGGTTAAGTGATTTGACCAAAGTCACACGGCTAGTAAGTGTGTCAAGTGTCTGAGGCTGGATTTGAACTCAGGTCTTGCTGACTCCAGGGCCAGTGCTCTATTCACTGTACCATCTAGCCACTGCCCTCCCATACAATTTCTAACAGTGACCTTCTAGCCTCCACTTTAAGACCTCCAAGGCTGGGGGGGGAGGTGAGGGAGCCCATCACCACCTGAGAATACAACTCTGTGATGGTTCTCAGTGTTGGGAAGTTTTTAAAATCCTCTCTCTTGTTGCTTAGTAGTTCTGTGTGACAACATGCAAGTCATCTAACTCTCCAAATCTCAGGCAAGACTGTATCCCTCTGCAAAAGGAGATTAAAATACGGATCCTTTAACTTAAAGCTCATATTCTTGCTGCCTCTAAAACCATGTTGCCTCTGAAATTAATCACAACATGAAGGTGACTCTGCTGACATTTAAGACTATCTTTCCTTATGAACCCCTTTTTAGTGTTGGAGAATGAACACTTGCTCATCACTGCTTTCCCATCACTGCTTGGGATGCCACCATCCCAAGTGAAAGAAAAATATCTAGTTATAGCTCTAAGGCTATGCTAGAACTAGAAGTCTAATCTTGAAGTTGGAGGAATCAGATGATCCATTTTTTTGCTTTTCTTTGTACAACCAACACTTAGCGTATAGCAGACACTTAATAAACACTCGTTGACTGACTAACTCTAGCAACATAGATTTCTAGAATTTTACTTCTAGTGAAAATGGGGGAGTTCTTTAGCAACATCAGTCTATTGGAAAGTAAAGGATCCTGGAATCTAGCTTCCTAGGAAAAAAGATAGTTGGGGCCGGGGGAGGGCTGGTGGTGGCAATAAACCTTGTCAGCACCAACCTCTGGAGGAGAAAAGGATTGTATACATGACCCTATTGATGGAGGAGTAACCAAAGACTGAGCCAAGAAGCAAAAGCCCTGTACACCTGTAAACTGCCTTCCTCTATTATCATGAGTTATTCTGGCAGTGCAAGTCCAGTGGAAAGATGGGAAGGGTGTTGCCACTCTAGCTAATTTTCCCTCCAGCCTGAGTTCAGGGCTATAATGCCATATGGGGGAAAGTCCATATGCATCCCTGAGGTGAAAGTGGAACTCCCCAGAATGCCAGTGGAAATGTTTACCTCTCAAGCAACATCAGGTTTATTTCCCTTGTTAGGGTAGTATAGATTGTAAGGAGGAGCAACATAGAAGGCTGGAAAACTGCACAGGACCCTGAGAAGGAGGAGAGTGAGATCCTATTCCCTGGAGTGGAAAAATAATTATATTGATTACATGGCTTACTGTGTTGCCTTTATGTGTTTTTTGCTATTCCTATGAGATGAAATAAAGATTTGTTGTTGTATATTCAATATAAGTTGCTACCTTGAACATTTGCATGGGACCCTTTGAGGGGTCCTACTCTAAGATTTCCTAGAGGACAAAATGATTTTTGGAGTCTTCCACAAGACTGAAACCAGCTCATGTGGAGTACTGGGCCATCTTTTATATCTATGTCTCTACTTGAATCACTAAAAACAGGAACAGAATGTATGGGACGTTAGTGTTCACCCTACTGTGTATGTCTTTTTCTAGGGCTAGGTCTTTTTCCAAGGTATTTTTGTTACAGAAAACCTCAAGCAAAACTTTTGATAAGAAGCATTTAGTTCTGGAGCTTATCTGAAAACAAGAACAGTGTTGGGGCTGGTTTGGTTTCACACACTGAAATGTTAAAGGATTAACTGCAATATATCCTTGGGCAGCTTATGGTCATTGATTTTTCTCAAGTTGGTTTTTCTAGTAGAGTGGTAGCATGGCCCATGGCTCCTTTAGTGTGAGGGATGAATGGCAAGCATGCATGTTTCTATCCTGGATCACCACTTTTACCTCATGTCTTCCCCCAAACCTAGAAAACAGCACTGACATGAGAGGGAGAATCTGTCAACTAGCCCTTATTAGCAAAAAACTTGACTTCATTAGCAAGTTTGCCATTAACCTAATACGAGAAATGTTTTTCTGATAATATAGTATTATTCATCCTTTTCTCTAGAAAATACTTTCAAAAAACACTCTATTTTTCTAAGGAAAGATCTCCCCCAAACATCTAATATTCTTCTAATTCTCTTAGCCAAACTGATTCTTATCAAAACTTTTGCTTTTAAAAATATTAATCCTTATTCTAAGGCCATATGATATAGAGCCAGAAGGCCCTTTAGAGAACATCTTAGTCCAAGCCCCTCATTTTGCAGATGAGAAAACCAAAGCCTACATAGATGAAGTGACTTTCCCAAGGTCATGCAGATAACTAAATAACAGAAGTGAGATTTGAGCCCAAATCCTCTGACATTAATTCCAGAGTATATTCACTATCCCCCTCTGGATGAAGTTTATTCTGTGACTGAGCTCAAAGATGTCCTGTAGAGATGAAATGTGAGCTAGTCTTGACTAATGGGAATAACAGGAAATTGCAAAGTAGGAAATTACAACAGGAATTGTACAGAAGTGTAAATAAGTATAGGAGGGAAAGCATGGAATTCAGAGTCAATATCGTGGGATCATACATCTAAAGCTAAAAAGAACCTTACAAATCATTTAGCCCAATTCCCTAATCTTACAGATGAAAACTCTGGAGCCCAGCAAGGTCGTGACTTGCCTAACATCACAAACATAGCAAATAAAAGGGCTAAGATTTGTACCCAAGTTCTCTGACTCCAAAACAAGCATTCTTTCCGACATACTTGTATTCTCCTCTCATCTCGGTAACTACCCACTTGATTTGGATAAATCACAGAATCATAGAATCTAAGACCTGGAAGGTACCTCATGGACCAACTAGTCTAACCAGTACCTGAAAGGAATTCTCACTTATAATCTACACAAAAAGCGTTTGGTCAACCTCTGTTTGAAGCCCTTCTAGAAGTGGGAAGATACCCCTTCTTAAGATAGCCCATTTCTAAAAAATAATGTTTAAAAAAATTTAAAGATTTTGTTGTTCAGTTATGTCCAACTCTTCATGACCCATTTGGGGTTTTCTTGGCAAAGATACCAGCGTGGTTTGCCATTTCCTTCTCCAGCTTATTTTATAGATGAAGAGATGAGGCAAACAAAGTTAAGAGACTTGCCTAGGGTCACACAGGTAGTATCTGAGGCCCAGATCTCTGTCCATTGTACTACCTAGGTGCCCATTCCATTTTTATATACTGCTAATCATCAAGAAGGTTTTCCTAACGTGAGGCCTAAAATCTGTTCCAACCATCCATTGCTCCTTATTTTGTCCTCTAAGGTAAAAAAAAACAAATCTAATCCCTTCTCCACATAGGCATCCTTCACATAGTGGAAGAGAGCTATTGGAGATTTTTTTGCCAGAAAATATCCTTAGTTCTTTCACAAGACAATGATTCAGTGCCATTCATTATTTGGGTTTTCCTCTTCTGAGCATTCTCCAGCTTATCAGTGTCCTCTTACACTGTGGTTCTCAGAACTGGACCCAACACTCTAGACAAGGTCTTAGGAGGGCAGAGTGCAGTTGTGCTATCATTTCCTTATTCCTTGGAGTTACATTTCTCTAACGCAGACTAAGGGACCTATATCGAGCTTGGAGCCCACTAAAAGCTTAGGATATTTTTCAGAAAAAGTCCTGTCTATGCTTTCCCCCACTTGTACTTGTTTGCTTTTTTTTCCTTTTTTTTTTTGAGGGGGGAAGGTAGGGCAATTGGGGTTAAGTGACTTGCCCAAGGTCACATGGCTAGTAAGTGTTAAGTCTCTGAGTCTGGATTTGAATTCAGGTCCTCCTGACTCTAAGGTCATTGCTCTATTCACTGAGCCACTTAGCCACCCCCCAACTTGTACTTGTAAAGAAGATTTTTTTGTACCCAATTTTGGAACTTTTTTATTTATTCCTATTGAATTTCATTTTATTAGATTAAGCCTAATGTTCTAATCCAGGGGTGGGGAACCCACAGCCTTGAGACCACATGTGGCCTTCTAGGTTCTTGGGTATGTCCTTTTGATTGACTCCAAGGTTTACAGAGCAAATCCTTTTATTGAGGGGATTAGTTCTATGAAGTTTGGATTCAGTCAAAGGACCACACTTGAGGACATCTAATATTCTTCTAATTCTCTTACCCAAACTGATTCTTATAAAAACTTTTGCTTTTAAAAATATTAATCTAGAGGGCCACATGTGGCCTTAAGGCCACAGGTTCCCCACCCCTGGGACTTATCAAGATCTTTTTGGATCCTGACTCTCATCCAGTAGGCTAACCATTCCATACCTCTTCTCCCCAAGTTTTATATTGTCTGCAAATTTGATGAAAGCATTATCTATTCCTTTGTCCTAATTGCTGATAAAACCATTAGAAAGTTCAAGGTCAAGCCTGGATCTCTAGAATCCTCCACTGAAAACCTCCTGCCATGTTGAAATTAAACCATTAACAACTACTCTTTTGAGTACTCTTTCAGTACTGAATCCATCTAATTTGATTATTCTCTCATTCACATTTCTCCATCTTCCTCACAAGAAGAGCATGCTTTATCAAAAGATTTGCTAAAATCTGGGTGAACTAACTACACTTCATTCTCTTCATCTCTTGGTTTAGTAATCCTATAAGAAAAGGAAATCTGGTTAATGTAGCATGAAAAGTTTGATTGAGGTGACCCTTGAGGACAATTTTCAACTGTGGGATTCTGTGATTCTATCCAACATTTATTGAGTGCCTTGAAAAGACACAGGCTCTTTGCAATCATGCTTTCCTTCCTTAGATATTTCAAAAACCCCTTGTATGTTGATCATTCTAGAATCTCTTAACCTCCCAGGCTCTGAGTTGCTTCATCTGCAAAATTAGGTTTTGGTATAAAATACACCTAAATTCTCACCTATCATCAAATATCCAAAGACTCACATGTATGTTTTGAAGCCCACAGATGTCTTTGGTCCTCTTTGAAAATGAAGGATGAACAGCAAAGTCTCACCTCTACAGAAACTCTTTCCCAACCTCTCAATTCTTGTGCCTTCTCTCCATTATTTCCAATTTATCCTAAATGTAGTTTGTTTTGTATATATTTGTTTGCATGTTGTCTCCTCCCATTAGATTGTAAATTCCTTGAGGGTAGGGATTGTCTTTTGCCTTTTTTTAGCCCCAGTGCTTAGGACAATGCTTGGAACATAATAGGTACCTAATAAATGTTTAACAGTTGATTGACTGGTGGCCAGTGAAATGTCCAAGTACCAGATATCCAGAGCTTGGACCAGATACAAAGGGGTTTAGATAATGACAAGTTCTCAAATGATCAAGACAGGATTTTATGCTTTAAAAGGTCATAGGATAAACTCATTATAGAGAACTGTCTGCCAGAGCACTGGAGTTAATAATCTTTATTCATTATTAGAAAGTATACAGTGAGAACTTTTCACAGGATAAGAACCCAAGACCAAAAAAAAGCTGCTAATAGATCTATTCATTCATATATTTTATCTCATGGTGGCACCCTGGAATATTTTATAGACAAATATAAATATCTAACCCGATGACAGCCTCAAAACTTTGATCTCCTTGAAGGAAACTGGGAATGTTTTGCTTAGATTGGTGGAGGAATTACAGGGAAGGGAGACCTAGTAACAACAGTCTTCAAATATCTGAAGAGTTATTGTTTGGAAAAAAGAGTAGCCTTGTTTTGCCTAACTCTAGAGGACAAAACACCGCATAGAAGTTGCAGAGAAGCAGATTCCCATCTTGGTATAAGGAAAAACTCTCCAATGATTAGAGATATCTTAAAGCAGAATTGGGCTACCATGGAAGGCAGTTGATTTCCTGTCATTGGAGGTCTTCAAGTAAAGGTTAGCCAACCACTTGTTGGGGAGGATATAGAGAAGTTTGGACTAGTTGGCCTCTTCCCTTTCAATTCTAAAATTCTGTGATACTATTCAAAAAATATTGAGCACCTTTATCCTTTACCACCACCCCCAGGCCTTCATAATATTTTTTGTACCTTTCTTATCTTCTTTTGTTTGGTCTGGACTTGTGATTTCATAGGATTCATTTACACCTAAGAGGGACTCCAAGATCCGTTTAGTCCAACCTCCTCATTTTACAGAAGAGGGAACAGTAATCCAGGGCAGTTAAATGACTTGTCTAAGGTCACACAGGTAATAAACATTGGAGACAGGATTTTAATCTACACTGTGGTTCCAGTGCTATGTATTTTCTCCTATGCCATATTGCCTCTATCTATTTCATGGTTCTAGGGACCTTCCTATTGGGAAATGTCCTCTACCAATTCAGGTCAGCAACTGTTCTGCAACTCACTATTTTAAAGACTTGCCTGGAGCACTACGCAATTAGTAATCCATGAGGTTCAAGAAGCAAGGATTGAACCCAGATCTTCCTGACTCTAGGCCCAGATTTCTATGCGTGTGCCACTGTTGACTTTCATTTAATCAATTAATCAATCAATCAACATTTATTTATAAAGCACCCACTTAGGTGCCAGGCACTGTGCTGGTGACACATGTACAAAGAATGAATCTATCTGTACTGGCAAGGACCTTACATTCTAACAGGGAAGGCAAGTATATGTAAAAATATATATAGCAGGAAAAAAGATAGATGATATTTTAAAATATTTTGTAGCTGTAAACCAGAAAAAAATGACATTTAAAAATATTTTGCAGTTGTAAATGAGAAAAAGGACACTCTAAAATATTTTGTAGTTGAAATACATATATATAGTTTAAATATAAATAGATACAAATCCATACAAAGTACTTAACTGCAAGTTATTTTAAGAATATGTACTTGTCATGTATTATTTTATATTATAGTTATCTATGTTTTTCATCACCTTACCAGACTGTAAATTACATAAAATCACGGACTTGCTTTTTTCTAAATTTTGTGCCTCCCTAATACCTAGTAGGGCACTCTGTAATAGTAGCCCTGTAATGTAACAATATTTGTTGAATTGAATTGAATTAAACTGAATTGGAACTATAACTTTTGACCTAAATATAAGCAATTTAATTCTCTGAACTAATGAAAACAGGTGAGAGTAAGGGATAATCTTTCTAAAATACCAATTAATCCAAAATTCACCCATAGCTGGCATCATAATGCACAATAAGATTCCTGATGTTGTGTCCTTACCAGCCTGGTTATGTTTTTCTGTGGGTAATATTGAAATGAGTCTGTATTCCCTAAGCATACACTGACTGACAGCCAGGGGAGATAGCTCAGGCTAGAGAAAGCCAATTTGGGATGATGGATAATCTACATGCAGACAATGGAAAATTGACCATCTCCAGTAAGAAGAAAATCTTACATCAGCCCAAACTTCAAAAGGCAACTTGCTTCTTTGGGAAGCTTGAAAGTACCTCAGACTTACCCCTAGTACATGCAAAACTTTTGCAAATAACACTGCTAACAACTCCCTTGCCATATCAATAAATCACCCCAGTTCCTATGCGAGAGACTGATAGCAGCTGTCAGAACACAGTTTCTTTGAAACGTTTTATAAATACCATCCAAAGAGCCAGATTGTTCTTTAACTGCCTTGTTATCCTAATGAAATCACTCTGCTTTCTAATCTTTGCTCCAGACCCAGCCAAGGTTGGGCAAAGGAATCTCCTTCTCCCCAATGACTCTAAACACCAAGTTTGGATGACAGATTAATGATTGGATCTGCCTCCCTATTAATTTATTTGCTGGAGACACCTGTGCCAATAACCTCGTTAGGGTTTGGAGCTTGTCCCTAGAAAGGCATGTCTCCCTTCTCACCGAATCTGCTTCCCATAATTCTTAATTACTTTCTATTGCCTAGTGGGGAAAAGGCACATGACATGGAACGTTTTATAGGGTCTAATCATTAACTGATTCTGCTCTTGGGGAGAGTCAGAGAATCAGAGGAATTGGTGTTTCTCAAACTCCCCAGCTGTATTCAAAAGCAATAACCAAAAGAATTTTTCCTGTAGTTGTGGCCTGGTATGTTGTTCTCCTTTCCTTTTCAAAATTCTTCTCTGTGTAATTAAGGAAATGCTTTGCCTCTTCCAAATGTGGCCTGCTTTAAATGATCACTTAGCAGCTCATCTCCATTTACAAAAAGTCCTAGATCATTTTTCCTTTCTTAACTTTTCTGCTTAAATTAAACTGGAACTTGTAAAAAAAAAAAAAAGACACCAAGATCTAAACACATTGGTTCATTAGGGGACTTTGCCCTATTTGAGATAGTGTAGCCTCCAGGTAGAAATTGGTGAAAATGCCAAGCTTTACATCCAACAAAAATAAAACATCAGGAGGCAAACCCCAGACCTAAATAAAGGTTATTTGTGATGGGACAATATAAGATTTCCATAATGTTGCCTTGTCTTCCTGATGCCTGTTGAATCAGGGTCCATTCAGTGGTTTCCATCATTCCAGTTTCCCCTTTCATTGGTGAGATAAGCTGTCTATCAGTATCATAACCAGTGCTGGTTTTATAACCAATTAAAACCATAGTTTGTTGGCTTGATGCTAATACAGAAGTGAGCCAATGAGGGATATTAGCTAAAAGAGGGAGACAGAAGCAGTAACTTCTTTTGTGTATTCCATAATTCTTTGTGGGAGTCCGTTAGCACAGAACTTCAGTAAGCAGCCCTAGCTAAATCTCTCTCGTTATTCACCCACTTGCTTATGGAATAGAGGTTGTAATTCATCCCATCCACTAGGTACTGCTTTATTTTTTATCATTCAATTCTTTACAACACCTAAGCCATATTCATCTCTAAGCTGAAATCTCCTGTTAGCTATTCTTATTAAGGGAGTTATGAAGCAAAATACCAACATTGTAACTTGAAGATGATTCCAGGTAAAAACCACCTTCCTCATTTGGCTTCACTTGAATCATAAAATAATGAAGCCCTCTTTGAACCCTCTTTGGAAACCCTGCTTCAAAGAGCATGCCATTGGGGTGGCTAGGTGGCACAGTGAATAGAGCACCGGCTCTGGAATCAGGAGCACCTGAGTTAAAATCCAGCCTCAGACATTTAACATTTACTAGCCCTGTGACCTTGGGCAAGTCACTTAACCCCAATTGCCCTGCCTTCCCCCCTCCAAAAAGCAAAACAAAAAGAAAGGGGGGAAAAAGGACCACGCCATATTGAACTAAAACCCAAACCTGCAAGAGTTAATGTCCCACAACCATGCCAGTCACTGTCTGCCTTCTTTCTCTTTCCCTTCACCTTACAGGGAAGATGACTGAGATGGAGGCAGCACAATTGAATAGAGTTACAAGGGTAACCTCTGTTTTGGTAACTCTTCCAGTCTCTTTCTGATAGTCAGATTTAACTTATAGTCAAGGTGGGGCAGCTAGGTGGTGCATTGGATAGAGTGCCAAACCTCAAGTCTGGAGACTCATCTTCCTAAGTTCAGAGTTCAAATCTGACCTCAGACGTTTATTACCTGTGTGACCCTGGGCAAGTCACTTAATTGTGCTTGCCTCAGTTTCCTCACCTGTAAAATGAACTAGAGAAGGAAATGTTAAACCACTCCAGTATCTTTGCCAAGAAAACCCCAACCCAAATGGGGTCACAAAAAGTCAGACAAGACTAAAAACAACTGAACAACAATAACAAAATAGGGTGAAAACAATATAGGAAAGCAATATTTATTGTATTGTGTTTCAAACCTAAAGAACAGAAAAGTGCTAAGTGGTAACATGAGGAAAAGAAAAACAGTGTGTCAGTCTTGTGAAAAGTAAATACTGATTTTCATATAGCAGTGTGGGTAAAATCCTCTACTTTGGATTAAAAATGTTTCTTCATGCATAAAGCGAGGTGGTCAGACCTGGAAAATGATCCCCTCTTGCTTGGGACTCACATAGATCATACCATGCTGTTACAGGTCAACCATCTCAGTGGATGGGCTAAACCAGGTTGAGGATAACCAACAGGCCTCAAACCCATCAATGAGTTAGGGGGATGTCTACACCAAGACTTTTCTGGTGGAATGGGTAGATGAGAACAATGAGTTCCAATGGCCATGGAGGCAGCTGAAGCAGATGCTGTGGAGGACTTAGAACCTGGTCAGGCATCAGAGACACCAAGGTCATCCACTGCATCCCAGGCCATCACTAGCCATCTCGATTTTTGTCCTGTTACTGACCTTTAATGACTAAAGAAGAGAGAGTGAGGTTCATGACTTTGTACTACTACTCCTCACTTGAATTCAATTCACATACAAGACATCACCCATGATGTTACTGGTCCTCTTAGAAAATGAAGGACAAACCACAATCATGCAGTTAACTAACTGAGCCTGCTCTGACCAATACTTCACATATAGATTCCCTTCTCCCAAAGAACTAGAGGCAAGCCAACATATTTGTGGAAAACACTTAGGTCTTTATCAATCACAGGGACTTCCAAGGTCATTTAATCCAGCTTGCTCATTTAACAGAAGAGACTGAGATTCTGACAACTGAAGTTACTTTTCCATGATCACATAAGTAGTAAAGGATAGAGCTGGGATCAAACCCAGGTCCTTTGATTCCAAATATAGCAGATTTTCCAGTATACAAAGAGCTTGGCCAAAATGAAATCTTTGAAAAATCTATGACATCTTTAAATCAATAAGCTTCTTCTACAGTAGAGAGCTATCAGGAATTGTTCAGTTCAGCCCATCTTCCATGCCTCATCCATGTCTTTTACTCATCACAAATGGAAATCCAGACCTACTTAGGAAGCAAAGTGTTGGAACTGAAGTTGAAAATGAAATTTTCTTAATAATCTGTCTGTTCTAGAAACATCTAAGTTACACACCCACATCCTATTGTGTCAAACCCCCCCCCCCTTCTTTTTTACAGACCAACAAGAATTCTGAGAAGCTTAAAAGCTATTCCTTCCAAAGTCCTATGAGTTCAGCAGTACAGGAAACTCCTGGTATGATAATTCCCTCCATTAACTGCCCATTTCAATTCTGTGTATGAGTTAGTGGATCAATACTAACAAGTTGCCTGAAGCCCATAAAGGCTAAGTAAGTCCCCAGGCTTACATAGCTCTGAGTGTCAGAGACAGGATTTGAACTTAGCTCCAGCCTGATAGACTAAAATACTAATAACTCTCAGGAAATACATTTTTATCCTTTCATTTACTTGTATCTATCCATATTGATGATGATTGACTTTAATCAAGTTTAAATCTGCTTTTGACCCAAAATTATTAGGAATTGTTTTTGGATAATCTTTGCCCTAGATAGACCACATTTGGAGAATGTGTTTATTTAATTCTGGGTTCCATAGATTAAAGAAGACATTGCTAAGCTGAATAACATCCAGAAAAGAACAACCAGGATAATGACGGTTCAAAGTCCAAATCATTAAAAGAATTAGGGATATTTAGCCTAGAGAAAGAAAAACTCAGGGTGAAGATGATAGCTATCTTCAAGTATTTGAAGGCCTGTCACATGGAAGAGGGATTTGACTTGTTCTGTTTGGCCATAGTGGGCATAACCAGAAACAATGGGAGAGAGTAGCCAGAGCTATACTTCCCAACAATTTGATGTGTCCAAAAATGAAATGACCCAACTTGAGGGGTGGTAGGATCTGCCTCAGTAGAGGTAGTTATCAAGTAGAGTTCAGATGCCCATTTGTTAGGCATGCCTTCCTACAACTGAACTAGATGGTTACCCTAAATTCCCTTCCAATTCTCAAATTCTATAGCAATTTATTTAACCGATGTCCTCATCTATTCCTCCCCCATTTAAAAATATTTTAAAATTGCTCCTGGAATTCTAGTCTGCTCTTTGCAATGGAATCTTGAAATTCTTCCTTTCCTTTCCTCTTATCTTTCCCAGGTCATTGCCTTCCTTTACAAAATAGATCTTTGCAAAGGAGAATTTTCTTTTATAAAATTTGCACTTGAATCTTTTGCTGTTAGTTGAGCGATGAATGTCTGGGGATCAGGGTGGTTCAGTGAACTAATAACAGCCTCTTCACCTCTGGGATCCAGGTTCTAATAAAGCCTTTGATTTAAGTGGCTCTAAATCATCCTGATGCTCATTGCCCTTACTTATTCTAATATGGATACCACTTAAATCTGCATGGAGATAGGCTGGTTTTTATCATTCAGGGTCCTGCCTGCCCTCCAAACTGTCATTAGACCCACTCCCTTACAACTTCTATATTATCCAGCCGAACACGAAGTGGAGATTTGGCAATCGTGTGGTTAATTTGATGGGTGCAGGTGGATCTTCATTAATTCAACAGATACTTATCAAGATTCCACTATGTGCAAGCTTACAGAGACCATTAGTGCCTAGAAAGTTGTCAGTAGTGTGAGCTAATGCATATGAATCCACTGAGCACATAAACTACTAAAAAGGGGTTCATAAGATAGAAATTGACAGGAAATGTTATCAAAATCCACCATTTATGTGCCTTTCATGAGAATTGGTTTCCTTAGAGTATTATGGAATGACACATGGTGGTGGGAAATATACAAATGGTATGACAAAATCCAGACTAATTTTTTTTTAATAGGTTAGAATGACAAGCCGAAAACAAAACTTAGCAGGTCGAAATGTAAAAGCTATGTATCTAGGATTTTAAAATCAGTCATACTAGCACAGGACAGTGGAAGTCTAAAAACAGCAATTCATGTGAAACAGAACTGGGGTTTAAGCTGATCACAAACTCAGTATGAGTCAATAACATTGCTACTAAAACAAAGCTAAATATAATTTTAAGCTGAATTAATAGTATAATGTCTAGACCTGGGTGGAAGGTGGGGTGGGGAGAGGAGGAGAGAGCTGCAGTTCATTACTTCACTGTGCCTTGGTCAAATCACATCTGCACCATTGTGTTCAGTTTTAGGGTCTACATTTTAAGGATTACATTGATAAATATTGTAATATGACAGACTAGACTGTGTCCTTAAGATAGTGATCAGAATTGTAAGAGAATGGTTGAAAGAAGTTAGATTATTTAAGTTGGAGAAGTGACTGACTTCATATGTTGTAGGAAAAAGCTCATATGGAAGACTTGGTAGCTTATTCTACATTGTTCCATAAGAAAGAACTATGGATAGAAGCTAGAAGAAATCAGATTTCTACAAAATATAAAGAGGAACTTTCCAACAAGTCGAGTCATTCAATATAGAATAGAGTGCCATCAAATGTGTCACATCTCACATATGATTTTTGAGAATACTGATCTTTACCTGAAGGGGCCAAACAGGGTTGGGCTTACCATCTATTCCTGCCTTTGTGCTCTTCATCTTCATGAAATACCCTGTTCTCCTCCTCTCCACTCCCCTTTCTTCTATCCATCCTAAAAGTGCAGGTCAGGTTCTACCCTCTTCAGAAAGCTTTCCCTAGCTACTCTATACTCCAGTGGTCTAGCACTTCTCTGAATCCTTATACCATTTATCATTTGTACCATAATTATACATGCTATAATTATGTACTATCTCATATGGTTCTCCAATTTTTTCATGTGTCATGTATTTTTCTTATTCATATTATCCCAACTAGACTATGAGCTATTAAAGTCAGGAACTGTTCTTCATGCTTTATTTTTGTATTCCCCATAATGTCTAGCACAGTTCTGGGCTCATATTACAATAGAACTCAATAAAAAAAATTGGTTGATTAAGTAAATGATGCCAATGCTGAGTGCTCTCTCCTCAGACTCTCCTGAAGCACTGTCTAGTTTTACCCTTTGTACCTATTATATTCTATCATGTGGTGTATCTCTTTGTGTATCTGTTATAGCTCTGTTAATGGATTGTAAGTTCCTTGAGGGCAGGATAGAGGTTTGTTTTTTTTTCAATAATTTTATCTTCAGTGCCTATTTCATAGTCAATACTTAATAAAATATTTTAGAATTTATTGAATAGCTTCATACTTCATTGACACTTTACCCACAGAAGCAACAAAGAAATATTTATTAGTCAACAATTACCAAATGTTTACTATGTGCCACACACTCTATTAAGCACAGGGAATACAAATGTAAACGAAAAGCTGCCACCCTCACACAGCCAGAAAAATGGGGAAATTGAGAGTAGATTTTAAAAGCTGAATTATTTAGACTTCCTGTTAATCAAGCTACCTGAACATTTGACATATCTCCACTTCACTGTGACTGAGTAAACACAGCCTTAGAACATATTGTTTTATTGCAGTTCAAAAAGGGAAACCTGGGTTCTAGCCTGGTTTCACCTTAATTATTTTCTGCTAGCCTGTGAACAAGTCAGTCTCCCTCTCTAAGACTCAGTTACCACAAATCTTAAACCAGGGAGATTTTAGGAGATTATCCCTAAGGTGCCTTCCAGCTGTAAAATTCAACAATTCTTTCATTCTATACATAACAGTGACCGCTGAACTAAGTCAGGTCATGTCAAAGTTTTGCCTCCAGATTCTGAATTGCTTCCATTCTTAACATGGGCCTCCTCTCACCTGAGGCTGCTTAGAATGATGAGGTCCAGCTTGTCAGAGTTTGTTACTAACTAACAAAAACATCACACCTTTGACATATCTGTCAGTTTTTATCCCCAGAACAAATAAGCAGAGAAGCTACAGTTTCCTCTTCTCACACTAAAGGGCAGTATCTGGAACTACCACCTACCAGGTCAGGTGCAGGGCTTGATAACAGCAAAAGAGCCAAGGGATAGGGATGAACCATCCAGAATTCTCTGAGCTCCCAGATAGAATTGTTTTTTCAGCTTTTAAAAGTAATCACATTTTAAATTTCTAGTTGGACAAGATGTTTGCAAAACAATCAATAATATTTTTGTTGTTGTTCAGTCATGCCCTGCTGATTGATTTATCATTTCCTTCTCCAGCTCATTGTATAGATGAGGAAACTGAGGCAAATAGGATTAAGTGACTTGCCCAGGGTCACACAGTTAGTGTCTGAGGTTGGATTTGAACTCAAGAAGATGAGTCTTCTGGACTCTGTCACCTACGCTAGCCTTCTAATTCTTCAGGTTTCAGTATTATGTATAAATGGGTACTGTAACCAATTAGTAATTAGTACAGTACTTAAGTAAAGCTGAAGGTTAGAAAGGGCAACAGAGAGAGACATTGAAATGGAAAAGGAAAGACCTTCCAAAGCAAAGGAAATGTTCCACCTCTTAAGGAAGGGTCTGAAGTTTTGAACAGCTCGATTCCAAGTGAAGCAGCCAGTGAAACAATGAACTTGCCCAAGGGCAGACCACTTCAATACCTTTTTTCCCAGAGACGTATTTGTGTAAGACTGAACTGGAAGTATGATTTGACTGATCAGCATTAAATAAAGGTTGAACCTCAAACCAAGCCAAGCTACCTCTGAATCCAGAAGGATTGTCTAACGTGAGAGGCTAGACTTTGCCCTCTTGCTGCCGAGAGGTGAGAAATCTCAGAGCTTAGGGTCTGAGGGAGCTTAAGAGGACTTCTTACTATTGTCTTTATTGAAAGAGCATGGTTACACTCCAGCTGATGAGAACCAGCCCAGCTCACCATTGGAATAATTCAGTAGTCAGCAACAGCAAATTTCACCACAGGCTTCCAGGAAACCCTTCAGAAAAAGAGAAAATAGTGCAGTGGTTCTCAACCTTCCTAATGCCGCAACCCTTTAATACTCATGTATCTGCAGGTGGGCAGACCTGCCTGGAGATGTATAAAGGAGCGGTGTCTTGTAAATATGTGTTTTACGATGGTCTTAGGTGACCCCATGACCCCTGTGAAAGGGTCGTTCAACCCCCAAAGGGGTCGCAACCCACAGGTTGAGAACCACTGGAATAGTGAGATCCTGCAGTTCCAGAACTCTGAGTTGACTTATCCATGCACGTTTCCTACATCTGTGTCTTACTGTCATTGTATTTTAAGGATAAGTGTACTTTCCCACTATAGACTCTGTGTGTATTTGAAGGAGAAGGCACCCAGGTTTCTGGGGAAAATGCTTTGTAACAATTGTTCTTGCTTAGACTATCTGAGTATATACCCTAGATAAAGAGTTGAGTCTACTGGCTAATTGTTTCGGGAAAGGGCATCTGTAGTGGCTTGGGAGCTACAAATTAGGAGCTACACATTGATTTCCTCCTAGAATCCTGAAAATAATAGCAGTCATTCTTTTGGGAGATCTAATACCCTGTCCAAGTGTACTTTGAAGGAATGAAGCCTGAGGTGATACTACATAAAGAAAGTAGTAAATATGCTAAATTAGCACCTAGGAGAGACCCTATGAAGACTCTCTTTTGCTAGAGAACAAATGCAAAAATATTAACAGATATATGTCATTAATAAGGGATAGGGACAGGACCTGAGATTTCTCTGGCATAAGGAACTCCTGAGTGGGGAAACTCCCTCTCACAATGAAGGTAGGCACCTTTTCTGCAACCTAGTTTTAGAGAGTTGCCAACAGTACTTAGAGGTTATTACTTACCCTTAGTCACAGGGTCATTATGAGTCAGAAGTAGCATAGGAAACCAGGTCTGCCTGTCTCCAAGACCAGCTCTCTCTCTCCACTATGCTGCAAAAAGCCGCCTGAAAATAAATATTCTACATAAATCAGCTTTAAAGCTTAAAGTGGTAGAAAGTAGAAGATAAGGAGTTCAGGGTTTGAAGACAGTGGCCTTGGACTTGAATATTACTTTATTTAATACTATAGAAAATATATGTAATAAAATTGTCAAGTATTTCTATAACACCTTAAGGTTTCCAATGTGCTTTGTATGTGTTAACTCATTTAATCCCCACAACAACCCTGGGAGGTAGGAGCTATTATTATCCCAGTTTTAGATGATGAAACTGAAGCAGACAGAGGTTGAGTGACTAGCCCAGTGGCCCAGTGCCGTGTCCCAGTGTCTGAGGCAGGATTCAGTCTCAGGTCTTCCTGACTTCAAGTTTCATGCTCTATCTACTATACCTAGCTACTTTTAAAAAATGTATTTAGAAAAATGTGAAAAAAGCATCAATTATTTGAACTGATAAAGATTGAAACAAAGAATCAAGAGAACAGTTTACATGATGACCAGAGTAAGGTAAAAGAAAACAACACTGAAAGACTTCAGGAAGAAGCCTTTCAGCCACTCCCAGCTTGTTCCCAGTATTGGATTCTAGTAAGGCATATATTCTTAGACATAGTTGATGTGTTCATTCATTTTGCTTGATTGTACTTGATACAACGGAGGTATTGATGGGGGTGGCAAGACCCTGGGTCATTGGAAAGTAACAGTGATCTGAATGGATAGAAGATAAAAAGATAAAAAGAAATGATAGAACATTTTAAAAGGGTGGGGGAAGACGTAAAACTTGGAAAAATGTTAAGTCCAAAAGAGACATTGACTGAAGGTTCCAGGATAAAAGTCTTGTCTGAAATCATATTTGACATAGAAAAAGACTATCTGTAATGCTGAAATTTACTTGTTTTAAACCTTTGTCTTTGAATGTGTTCAGAAATCAGTGAAATTTGACAAATCAGTTTGTTTCAACCCTTCTATCAACCACTGCCACATCCAGATGATCCAATTTTGAATATCACTCATTTCTTTTCTAAGTGCAAAAAAAGAATCATATATAACATTTCAATTTTTCTCCTTTTAGACTTTGACCAAAAGATCACTGATAAAACACTTAAAGAAATACAGCTCTGTGCCAACCCCGCCACCCCTCCTCCATTTATAATCTCCCTTCTGGCTCTCAAAAGCCTCAGTAAGGGCATATTTCACTGCTCCGTGCATTTTTAGCAATTAATTGAAGGGAAAGGAGAAGTTAAGGAGAGTGTGGAACAAAGTGTGGTTTTGGCTTATGTGCAGATCTGTGCCTCAAGAGTTTGTTTTCAGAATTAGACAGAGGTGTTTAAGATATACTCTCCACGACTGACAACATTTCAGGATGTCATGGTAGCATAATCATGTAAATTATGAACATATATTGAGGAGCCATAATCCTCTGGGCAATGGTAACGGATATCATCAATTCCACAATTCCACAAAGCTACAGATATTAAAATATGGGATGATGATGATGATGATGATGGTAATAATAATAAATAATGATGATAACCACTAACATATATATACATACATATATATTGTATATACTATATATATATGTACTATGTATTCATATATGTGTATATATTTTTTCATTTCATTCTCAAAACAACTCTGTAAGATAGGTGATGATAATATCCCCACTGGATGAGGAACAACAAAGTTAAATGCCTTACCCTGCATCACATAACAAGCAAATGTCTGTGGTAGGATTCAAGATCAGTTCTCCCAAACTCTATGACCCTAACACTTTTACACTCCCCGAAGTGTTTTCATATATATAATCTTGATTTAGACTCTTAACAAGTTTGTGATCTGTTAGGTCAAATAGTTTGAGTCATCAAACTCTCACTAGCAGCTTAGACTTCTTTCCCCTTTTCATTGCTATTAGAGGTTCAGTCTTATACTAGCCTACATAGACCTTTTTAAGGATAAGATAGTACTCTTTTTAGTGGCATCCCCATGATGTAGTTCCTAGTTTACAGATGAGGAAACTGAGGCTCAGAGAGGTTAAATGACTAGCTATTGTCAGAACTAAGACTCTAACCCAGGACTTCTGACTCCAAGTTAGAAGCTCCTTCGGCTACATGCTTGTGCCTCACTTAATAATTTACTTTCAGGGGCAGAGTCAAGATGGTGGCTTAGAAGCAGGAAAACTCTGTGGGCTTCCCCCATAACCACCTCAAATACCTATAAAATATGACTCTAAACAAATTTTAGAGGTACAGAACTCACAAAATGACAGAGAGAAACAAATCTTCCGCTGAAGGCAGCCTAGTAGGCCAGCAGGAAGAATGCATCACAGCACGCTGGGAGCAGAGCCTAGCCCCTAGTGGGTCCACCGTTTTAGACCCAGAGAGGCCATGACCAGCAGTGGCTGGAGTATTCAGGAGAGTGGATCACCAGCAGCAGTAGCAGTTTCCAGAATCATAAATGCCAAAGACAAAGTAAAAGGTCAGTGGAACTCTGCTGGATCTAGGAGGGATGAGGCACAGTGTGGCCTCTGCCCCCAGAGTGAGAAGCAGCGGAATGGCAACCCTACAGCCGCCTCCACCATCACAGTTCCCAGCCTGCAGATCCTAGGGGGGCCAAGTGACCATTCAGAGGCTACGTACTCTTGCCTTAACCTGCCTGGATTGGGATTGTGGTCTTGGGTGATGGTCCTGAGGTGTGTGACCAGTGAACTAAAGCTGGTGGGGGCTGTAGAGATCGCACCCTCCTAATAACTCTGGCAGCTATGAAAACCCCAGCAATTTGGGACAAGCTCTCCCCTCTGGAAGCAGAGTTCTACTGTGGCAAAGAGCTCAAAAGTAACTGAGTGGCAACATGAGGAAGAAAAGGAAGCAAAGCAAGAACAGTCATCCAACTTTAGATTCCTTTTTTGGGGACAAAAAGGATGAAAGCATGGAACAGGAGGAAGACAACACAGTCAGAACTCCTGCAACAAAAGCTTCCAAGAAAAAATATGAACAGGTTACAGGCCATGGAGGAATTCAAGAAATATTTTGAAAATCAAGTAAGAGAAGTGGAGGAAAAATTGGGAAGAGAAATGAGAATGATGCAAGAAAATCATGAAAAGAGAGTCAACAGCCTGACTGAAGAAAATAATAGCTTAAAAAATAGACTAACTCAAATGGCAAAAGAGGCCCAAAAAGCCAATGAGGAGAAGAATGCCTTAAAAAGCCAAATTTGCCAGATGGAAAAAGAATCTCAAAAGCTCACTGAAAAGAAAAACTCCTTCAGAATTAGAGTGGAACAAATGGAAGCTAATGACTTTTTGAGCAATCAAGATACTATTAAACAGATCCAAACAAATGAAAACATAGAAGGCAATGTGAAATATCTCATTGGAAAAACAACTGACCTGGAAAATAGATCCAGGAGAGACAATTTAAAAATTATTGGACTACCTGAAAACCATGATCAAAAAAAGAACCTAGAGAGCATCCTT
>CM053586.1:270285456-270308279 GCA_028646515.1 Pseudochirops corinnae
TGGGACAGGAACTGCTGGGGGCTGGAGCTGCTAGGAACAAGCTGCCTGGATGCTGAACAGTTGCGTGCGTGAGGAGAGGAGGATCTTTGCCTGAGGTAGCCTGTCCTGTTTGAAGGCTTGAGGATGTGAGTGTTTACTACTTTGACCACATGTGCCAACTTCATCCCTACTGGGTTGGCTTTGACTTTCTGGTTTTGGGACTCAGTTTTCTGGCATCTAAATGAATGCACTATCTATATTTCTTATGTAGAGAGCCTGTTCCATTTTGTGATTAATAACTGTATCGACATATTTATAGTTACTGTAGGCATTGTGAATACTGCATTGCTGATACACTTACCCACAGATAGGGCAAACAATATGATGTCAATTATCCATGTGAAATCTTGCAAAACATATTGCCATATTAACTATATATTCCCCCCCCCCAAAAAAAATAAAGTAAGAAAATTATATTTCAGTTGGCACTCAGTTCATCAGTTCTTTCTCTGGACATGGACCATGAATCCTTTGGAATTGCCTTAGATCATTGTATTAATTAGAGTAGCCAAGTATTTCACAGTTGATCATCCGTACAATTTTGCTGTTACTGTACACAATGATCTCCTAGCTCTTTTCACTTCACTTTGGACCATTTCATTTAAGTCTCCCCAGCTTTTTCTGAGACCACCCCCTCATCATTTCTCTTAGCACAATAGTACTCCTTCACAATCATATACCACAACTTGATCAACCATTCCCCAACTGATGAGCATCCCCGCAATTCCCAATTCTTTGCCATCATAAAAAGAACAAATATAAATATTTTTGTATGTTTAGGTTCTTTTTTTTCTTTGGTCTCTTTGGGGTATAGACCTAGTCATGGTATTACTGGATCAAAGGGCATAGTTCCAGATTTTTCTCTAGAATGGTTGAACCAGTTCATTACTCCACCAACAATTTATGTATGTATCTATTTCCCAGCACTTACCATTTCTGGTAGGTGTAAATCAACAATGATTTAGAGCAGCGGTTCTCAACCTGTGGGTTGCAATCCCTTTGGGGGCTGAATGACCCTGTCACAGGGGTAGCCTAAGACCGTGGGAAAACACGTATTTCAGATGGTCTCAGGAACTGAGACACAGTGCTCCTCTATCTGTCTCCAGGCGGGTCCACCCACATGCAGACATGCTCACATATGAGTATTAAAGGGTTGTGGCATTAGGAAGGTTGAGAACCACTGATTTAGAGTATTTTTATATGACTGTAGATAGCTTTGATTTCTTCTTCTGAAAACTGCTTGCTCATTTCCTTTGACCAGTTATCATTGGGTCATGGCTCTTATTTTTATGAATTTGACTGAGTTCCCTATATATTTGAAAAATGAGGCCTTTATTGGAGAAACTCAGTGCAAATTTTTAAAAGTATTACCTCATTGTCTATACCTTTTAGCAAAATGTAATTTCTCTGATTATCTGTTTTAATTATTATTATTTTTGCTTTTGTTTTGTCTGAGATTGTGATTGTTATCCCTACCTTTTTTACCTCTGCTAAAGCATAATAGAGTCTTCTCCAGCACTTTATTTTAACTCTGGATGTATCTTTCTGTATCAAGTACATCTCTTATATACAACATATTGTTGAATTGTGACTTCTAATCCATTTTGCTACCTACTTCCATTTTATGGATTAGCTCCTTCCATTCACATTCACAGCTAAGGTTATTTTGTATTTCCCTCCATCTTATTTTCTTCTGTTTATCCTCTCTCTTTCTGTATTTCATTCCTCCTCAAAATCTGTTTTGCTTCTGACCACGACTTCCTTTAATCTGCCCTCCCCTCCCAATATCCCTTACCCCCTTATGCTCCTCCTCTTTATCAATTGGGTAAGATACTATATACCTTCTCTCTCTCTCTCTTTCTCTGTCTCTGTCTCTCTCTCTGTGTGTCTCTCTCCCCCCTTCTCTCTCCCTCTCTCTCCTTCTGTCTTTGGACCAATTCTGATGAGAGTGAGGTTAAAGTGTCTTTCTCCTCACCCTCCATTTCCCCCTCACTAAAAGAGTTCCTTGGTCACCATAAGTGCCAGTCTTCTTCTTGACCCAAGAACTGTAACCAGGGCCCCTGCTCCCTTATAACTGACCACCAGCACTCCTTTCCATTCTGGAACTGTGACCCAGAACTGCTAATGGGTGATAGAGTTGCCAATCATTGCCAGATGTACCATCAAAGGGTCCCCTGTAATCTTTCTGACCAGCTGACTGACTCCCTTACCATTTCTGGGCTGAGAGGCCTCAAAGCTGCTGCTGTTGCTGTCACAGCCACCCACCTGCAAGGCCCAGTGCTACTACTCCTGCTGTGCCCCAGGTCAGCACCTGGCCCAGTGACACAGATTTCTGTTGGCCTCCTAGGTTGTCTTTGGCTAGAAAAAAATATCTCCCTCTGACTTCTTGTTTACTTTTCTGCTACAACATTTAATTTGAAGTGTTATTTTAAAGTTGTTTAAAGGAGAATGTTGAGAGAGTTTAGCTGGGTCCCCTCCTATCATCTGCCATTTTGGGCTCCCGAAAGGCCTTGGTTAGTTTTCTTGATGGATTGAGGTGGTAACACTGGACTGGGCCTATCTATTTCAAAGAGCTGTTGTGAGGATCAAATGAGGCAACACATGTGAAACACTTTTGAAATCCTTAAAATCCTATATAAGTGTTATTTTTTGTCATATATGTTATTTATAAGGATATATTATAGCCTTTGATCCAGTCTTGGGATGCACAAGCATATATTGGCTAAGAGCTGTACAACTCAGCTTAGTCCATAAGCTCTCTGGTGAGGTAGGGGAAAAGAGGGGTAGCCTGATGGAGAGAAAGGTCACCTCTAGGGTGAACTCTAGAACTAGTCCACTCCAGTCACCAGCCCAAGCCCATAGCAGGCCTCTTAGGGTGATTCCAGAGAGTGCAAGCCTTGAATCACACTCTGAGGGTAACCTTGAATCTTGAACTTGCTCAGAGTTCAGGAAGTACAGGTAAGAAACAGCCTCATGACCTAGTAATATTGATTGGGGGCACACCCAACGGCTCTGTGATGCCATCCCAGCCCTGTGCCTCCAGTCCCTGTGCCCCTCATGCATTGCAGGACTGTTACACTCCTTTAAACGATCCCCTAGTGGCCCCAAAGTGCTAATGCCCTTTTCACAAACAGCTAATTTAGAGGGAGGGAATAACTAAAGCAGTGGGAAAGTTGTGTTCTTTTGGCCTCAGGTTTAAATTAGCCTGGATAGTGGAGGATCCTTAATAGAGCATTTTTATTTTTGGTGGGCATCAAGGGAAGACGTTGGGATTTCTGCCCTCAGTTGGTGTGGTAGGAAGGCGAGTCAGGTCTTTATTTTAACCATTAAAGCCCTAATTAAGCCTGTGTCAAGTACTGGGATTCATTATCCTTTTCCTATACAGCTTGTGAACCAGCTTGTAAATGACATTACTGTTATAAGCCTAGGAATACAGATGATCCGCTTCTGCCAGCCAGAAAGCAGATCCTGCACAACGAAGACATCATGTATATTAATATGCCCCCTTTGGAATGAAAGCAGAGTGTCTTATATAATCGGATTCTCTCCTATCCTAATGTTGGGTCTTGGGGTGGTGGGGATGAAGTGAAGGAAAGGAGGTCATGGAAGGGAGCAAGGGAGGGGAAACAATGAAGTCTAAAGTCTTTCCTTCCTGCATATACCTGGAGAATGAGTTTTTTCTGCCAAGCCATAGCAATCAGAAGTAGGGTCAAATAGGAAGAAGGAGGAAGAGACATTGCCCCAGGATCATGAAGACCTGGGCCATGTCCAACCTCTGACACATATGGGTTGGGTGACTCTGGACAAGTCACTTAACCCCTCAGTGACTCAGTCAACACTGTAATTGAACAATAAACATTTATCCAACCTCTGCTATGAACCAAGCACTGTGCTAGCTTTTGGGTATACAAAGACAAACACAGTACTAGGTGGCATTGAAATGGGCCCTTTAAGGTTTGCAAAGTGCTTAGATACATCTTCTTTCATTCAAAGGATTTATGTTCTATTGAGGGCCACAGTACATATGCATCTATGAAATACATAAAAGGTCATTTTAGGGGGGAAGGCAATTGAAGCCGAGGGGATGGGGAAAAGCTGCACCCAAGCTTATAAACTGCAGAGCAATTTCCAGTCTATACTTACAGAAGGACTTTCCTCACTGAGAGGTGAATTCAAAACAAAACGAAACAAAACAAAACTCCCCAAGCTATAAAAGCTCATGAATTCTGGAAGAAGGTTGATTATTTTATTCCCATAAGGATATAATTTTTTTTTAAATTTTATTATAGTTTGCATCATTCATTTCCACAAGATTTTGAGTTACATATTTTCTCCCCCTCTTTCCCCCACCCACCGCCCCAAAACAGCCATCCCAGTGTGTCCCCCCTCCCCCAGTCTATTCTCTCCTATGTCGGATATAATTTTTGAATAGGTGATAAGAAGGGCAATCTACAGAACCAAGTTACATTTCAGTCCTGACCTTCTATTTCTTACTAACTGCATCACCTTAGATGAGTCACTTAACTGCTATGCCTCATTTATCCATCTATGAAGTGAAGAGAATAGTAGTTATCACCACATATTTACTCTCCAAGTCTTATATGCTTAACTAGAATATATCTAATGTTTTCCTAGGAAAATGACATTGAGTCCAATCATTTTAACAGTATATATTTAAACCCATTAATATAGAGTAAACTTGATTACTGAAACTAATGGGAGGATAGCTACTCTTTCTCTCTCTGTCTCTCTGTCTCTGTCTCTCTCTGTCTCTCTCTATTTCTGTGTCTCTCTCTTTCTCTCTCTCTCTCTCTGTATATATATATATATATGTATGTATATGACCTAGGGCCAGTCACTTGACTTTTCTGGCCCTAACTTGACTCATATGTTACATGAAAGGAGCATACTCAGTGACTTCTAAGGGCCCTTCCAGTTTTAAACCTATAATCCAATTATTTTATTTACTGAGGGACTCTCTTCTCATATGTAGGGGCCCCAAGGCTCAAGGTTCTCTGTGGACCTTTATATATATAATAACATAGCCCCCACCGATACGTTTATTTTTCACTAGTTACCCAGAAGACACAATTAGTTCAAAGCAAAGGCATTTAATGTAATAGTATAGAGAAGAAAGTTGCAATAAAATATTCCATCCTTATCCCTCAAAGATAGAACAACCTAGGACACATTCTACATGGATCATTAGTGGATCATAGATAAGGTTCACGTGTATAGGGAACACATGCATAAGGACCCACAAGAGGAAGGGCAATCCATGCCCCTCAGAAACTACAATACCATCTGATGATATTATTTTGCTATTCTTACTGGGCTTGCTCCACAGTGGGTATGACAATTCTTCCAGGTACACTATTACTCTGGTCCTTTCTGCTGTTGAATGTATGGTGGTCTGATGGTTGTTAGTCTGCTGGTTTCTAAGGTGACTTCTAGTTACATAGCCTATGCTGGGTGATGTTACCTATATCCAGCTTCTGAACTTATTTCTTTGTGGCTACTAACCAGCCATCTCAGCTCTAATTTAATAAGGCAGTGTTTCACAAAGTGTGGTCTGGGGATACTCATGGGTCTCCAAGATCCTTTCAGGGGGTCTACAACAAGGTCAAAACTAGTTTCATAATAATACTAACATGTTTTAATTTCTTATGTGATAAATAACAATTGATATAACCCACATAAACCTTTCCTTGGGAAAGGGGTTTTCAATAATTTTTAAGAATATAAAGGGAGCCTGAGACTGAAAGTTGAAGAATCTTTGTTAGAGGGTGTGGTGGATAGAAGCTTTCTCTATAAGGATAGGCTCAGAGTTCTTCAGTCTTGGCAGCAGTGTATGATCCAGATTGAGATTACTAAATACCATGGATAATCCAGAAAATGTATATTTGCCATATGGATAATTTGGAATTTGACTCTATCTTTTCAACTTTCTGCTTCCCCAAGAGAATTTTAGAAATTCTCATAACTTGTGAAAGACTAATTTTTTTAAATGCATATGTTGAATGGAAAAACAGGAAAGTTATGTCAAATCTCATCATAAAGATATAGCATCATAACAAGGGGTTTTTCAAATGATTTCATTTCACTGGAATTCCATTGTATTAGATATTGCTTAAAATAAATGTAATATCAACTAGACCTTGGACATCTCTTGAACTCACAGAGATTTTCATGGGACTTGAGCTGTGAAATATAACTGCCATGTGTCTTTATTGACATAATGACATTTAGGGACATCAGATGATTCCCAAACATACTAATGGTGTTAATAAAATAGTCAATGTAGTTGGGTTGTCTTAAGAACCATCCAGCTTCTAAAATTTAGGGTGTTCATAAGGAATGACCACCATAGCTCTCCAGACCAGTTTAAGACAAGTTGTGATTTGTGACGACAGACCTCGCTCAACCTTCCTATACCCAAATAGGCAGAATTCATGGGCTGCTACATAAGATTATCAATAGCTACTTCTAATGTCCCACTAGCTATTAGACCAGTAAGTAATGCTCAACTCTTTCTTCCTCTGTCAGCCAACAATGTCTGCTTGTGAGTTACTGAAGTACAGTGTTTTTTTTTTTTCTTTCTGAAAGTTGTTTCATAGGAAAATAAAATAAAATAAGAATCCCCAAATGGAAAAGAAAAAAATTTGCCCAACTGGCCTGTTGCAGGTTAACATGTGTTTTGATAAATCCTTTTTGACTGAGGTTCTGCTTTTCCCTCATGAGCTGAACATGATGGGACTCTAGGATGGAAAATGGAGAGCTGCAGTGATAAAATATCAAAGATTAAAAGCCCATTTTATTTTGGTCTTTTGAAATCCACTTTAACTCATTAGTCTTTTATTTTATATCTTTCTCCAAAATTGCCCGGTGCCTGATCATTTCAAGGAGAAAACAAAAAGCTTCTTGGCATCTCATCTGAAGCCAAATTATTAGGTAGATTTACATCCTCCCATAATGTTGGCTTAGAGAAATGTATATCTCCCATCAAGCTCATATAACCTTCGCTCAGATTTGAACTACAGGTAATCAATTCCATGGCGTTGGAAAGAGACCCCACCTATTTCTTTGAAGGGACTAAAATAAACAAATGTTTGGCTGACCACAGCTGTATTAATAAACATGAGAAAGCAATAGCTAGTGTTATTCTACTGAAATGAATGAATGAATGAATGAATAAATAAATAGACTCTAAGCACTTTATTCTTCTCACATAATTTCTTCTCAGTGACATTATTGAACAGGCTGTTGAAAACAAACATCGTTAAATGAGAAAAGAAGAGCGCCAGCCTCTCCAATTCCCCACTGCAACATTTTCCAATGACAAATGCTCCCTAAATGGATTTAGCTTTTTTGAAAAGAAGTCAGAGAGAAATTTGATGTGGCCCCCTGACCCCTGGTAAGCACATGTATCTTCACCTGTCACATAACACACTAGTACTCGCTTACTTTTCAGCAAAGACTATTGATTTTGCTTATTGGCTGCAGGCTAGTCCATGAAGAACAAATTACAAAGTCAGAGGTCCACAGTTAGCAATTGCTTGCATGATAACAGGGGACTTAGCACTGCTCCAAGCATGCACCATTAGCATCCTCACAAATGGAAGGATGGGGGCAGGGAGGGAAGTCAAGATGGAAACTGGTCTGATGTTTCCACAGGTTATGGAAGAGGAGGTAACACGAGAGGAAATGGGATTAAACTGGAGACACAGGAGGGGTTTATTAGAGATAGGAAGGAATTTCTTGAGGGAGACCTGGGGCTTGGGACAGCCAGGGGAGGTGGTTCGCTCTTTGGGGGTCTTATAAAGCTAGAGATACCATTGCCTGAGGTGGCTAAAAAGAGCTGATCTCTGAAGGAAGGGATGTGCAATAGAGGAGTTCTTTAGGTACCTTCCAGATCCCAGATCCTTTGATTCTTACCAGAGACAGGAAGGCAAAATAGGGTGTGTCATCAAAGCCTGGGTATTTAGTCTTAAAAAGAAATAGAAAAGAAAGTGGGAGGCAATGATTTCCAAGACTTCTCTTCTTGTCATTGACTGCTCATTTCCTCTTATTCCTGGCCATCTTATATGACATAGAACTAACGGATAAAGTAGACATCTGAATTGTTCTCCAGCCACTTGAAAGCTCTTTGCATATGGAATTTTTAAAGACCACTGTCCAAACTTCCTTACTGCTTCTCTCCATAGCCTTAACAAATAGAAGAAAATGGATAGCACTTGGAACCATGGGCATTGGAAAATTCTGGCTGAGAGTTCAAATTTTAAATCCAGAAGAGACTGTCTTGGAATCCCTAGATCATGACACCAAGGATTAAAGCAAAGAAGACACATGGCAGTTATAAAAAAAGACTTGTCATAGAACTAATGAATCATTTTCATAACATGTATATTCCCTCAGAGGGCAAATGTTAAGTACACTAGTCATGTACTGCAAATTTGGGGCTTTTGACAGACACGGGGAAGTAGAGTAGAGTTACTCAGGCCTTCCGTATGGCTTAATCAGGAAAATAAATATTTGAGACACCTATCTGAAAGTTAATACTACATTATGTTGGTTTTGCAGATGACCTTTTGTGTGTGTATGTGTGTGTACGTGCATGTGTGTGTGTATGTGTGTGTGTGTGTGTGCATGTGTATGTGTATGTGTGTGTGTGTGTGTGTGTGTGTGTGTGTGTGTGTGTGTGTGTGTGTGGTGCACACCTAGGACTTCATCAGTAACACCTTTTCATCCAGGTAGATGGAAAACTCTCCGGCAGCTTAGTCTTATAGAATTGTCCAGGGTCACTTAGAGCTTAAATGACTTGCCAAGAGTCACACAACTCCTATGTGACAGAGAAGCCTTGAACCCAGGCTTTCTTAACAACAAACCCTCAGAGCCAGTAGCCCAGAGGTGGGGCACCTGCGGCCTCCAGGCCACACAGCCCTCTAGGTCCTCGAGGGTGGCCCTTTGACTGATGGATTCAGTCAAATCCACAAACTGGATTTGAAGGGCCACCCTTGAGGACCCAGAGGGCTGTGTATGGCCTCGAGGCCATAGGCTTCCCACCCCTGCCGTCTATATAGTGTCTCAGATGACCAAATATGTCAGACCATTTGTCAGTCCTATATCATATCAAATCTACAAACATTTAAGCACTGTGCTAAGTCTGGTGATAAAAAAAAAAAAAAAAGACAAAAACCCTATCCTGGCTCATAAAGACCTCATAGTCTGGGTTACCCCATTTAGGGTAATCTTGTCCTGTAGCACAAAAATGAAGATTTTGTTTAGCTTCTCCATTTGTCGGCTGAACCTGACAGTCATTTAGGAGATTTGAAGGGATGCCATGCTATGGAGACAGAGGCACGAGCCTGAAATAGCTGCCCTGTAAGGAAAACTTCTAAATATACCTCTCCCCACACAACATGGGGCTCTTACAAATATTATTGTGCATTATCATCAGTTTCACGGAACTGCTGAGCTAGGTTGCTGTTTTAAGTGAAAACTAAATAAAATCTTGGTCACTTTATTTTCAATGACACCACAGAGACTCCTGGTTAAGCTTCCTCTGAAGATATTTTTCAAGGAATGTTTGGCTATGCAAATCACTTGCTCAAATGGCTTCTGATCTAGAAGCTGACAAGAGAATTGCATGTACTTGGAATGAAAGAGAAATGCTTTTGACAAGTCCGGCTTGGAGAACAAGGTGTGAAGGCCAACATTAGAAAGGGGATCTGCTGTCCACTTTTTAAGTCCTAGGAGCCCTATTGGATTTCAGACAGGGGAAAGTCTCAGGCATCAGAGCCAAATGTTGTTCCCTCCCATGATGTGGTGGTTTATATATTTATTTATTTTCTTCTCAGACTCCTTTGGAGGTCCACAGCCCTTTTAGCGCATAGTCTTTTTTCTCTCTCTTTTTTTTTTTGTGGTGTCAGATGGATGGAACAAGTTTGTCATCATTTGTAGTTAGTAGTAGCTGTGAACTGGTACTTGGGGAGGGGAGAGGAAGATAGGAAGAGGTGGGAGGGAGGGAGGAGGAGTCAGTGTGTTTATGATCTTTCACAAAGATTGCTGTTGCTAATTCTACTGTGGAATATGTAGAGCATCTGGAGAGGGAATTCAGTAAAGTGTGGCCAAAATAGCACTCGCTTTATGCCCTAGCTTCTGGCAGCCGTTTAAGACAGCACTGAGACAGATCATATGACCCCAGCCCTTGCAAGACCTCATCACTTTTCATGGGAGAACTGGAAAGTGCTGATCCTGAAGCGTTTATGCTGATGGAACACAGATAAAAATCTGCAGGTGTAACTTTTTAAAAATTTAGTACATGAAGCATAAAAAATATATATCAGTACCTCTATACATCACCCAGATCCAAGTGCAAGACAAAGTCCCGTGGATGAAAAAAATTCTCTCAGTTGCAGCCCATCCTCTGAAAGCAAACAAGATTGAAGCTCTGTAGACATCACTTTTCCCTTTGTATTTCTCAAAGAAAAACAGGGTGCAGTATGTAATGGTAATAGGCGACATTTATGATGTTTCCTGTTTTATGAAGCACAACAAAGAACCCAGTGGTAGAGGCAGTATGAGTATGGATGTCTCTATTATACAGATGAGGAAATAGAGGTTCAGAGAACCTAACTGGCTTAGAGATCACAGGTCATAGATTTATTGCTTTAAGGTTCCTCAGAGATCATCTATTACAACTCCATCTTTTTATAGATGAGAAGACTAAGGCCCAGGCTCACAGAGGTCAGAAGTGACAGACTGGAGGTTTCAAGCACAGGCCTTTTGACTTTAGGTCTAGTGCTCTTTCCATTGTACCACATGACCTCTAGGCACTGTGACTTGCCCAAGGTTACACTAGTAAATGGCAAAACCAGGGCTGTAAACCAGGTCTTCTGACTCCCAAGTTTAATGCTCCTTTTCATGTCCTCACATTGTATTCTTGATGTCTTATTCTATAGCAGTGGTTCTCAACCTTCCTAATGCTGCGCTACTTTAATACTCATATGTGGGCATATCTGCATGTGGGCAGACCCACCTGGAGATGGATAGAGGGTGTCTTGTTTCCTAAGACCATCGGAAATATATATTTTCCGATGGTCTTAGGCAACCCCTGTGAAAGGGTCGTTTGACCCCCAAAGGGGTCATGACCCACAGGTTGAGAACCACTGTTCTATAGAATGTATGATAATACCATAACTCCATTTGTGTGTATGTTGGTTTTTGTTCTTTAGTCATTTTGGCCATGTCTCATTCTTCATGACCCCGTTTGGGGTTTTCTGTGTCAGAGAACAGAAGTATGGAACTTTGGAAGCTATTTGTTGGACCTGGAGAAAGTCATGAAACATAGTCCATCGACTCTATACATATCTTGTATATCCCGTATAAGTTTTGAGATTCTTTATCCCAACTCCCACTAAGTGGGTACCCAGAACTTGGCTAGTTATATCTACCATTAGGGTTATGGGGAATTGATGACGGGTTGTAGAAGTGTCTTTATGCCATTGGCTTGAGCCCCCATCAGTATTCTTCTTCCTAAGAGTATCAGCTTGAGTCATTTAGCCTTAAGTATCTTTTAGAAAGTGTTATTTACTAAGGATAGATAGTGGGAACAGTTAATACAAAACATCCCCCCAAAAATTTTGTGACATATTCTCTCACAAATACAACCAAAGTTCAAGGGAACATTGACTCAGGCTTAGAGAATACATGTGACAAAGGCACAATTCAGAGCTCCTAGTTACTTGGAATCTTTTTCTCTTATTTGTAGGATACTCAAAGATTTCCCCTCAACCATAGTGAATCTGTGTCTAGTCTTTCCTAGGCTTCTAATGCAGACATAGATACTGCCACTAGCACCTGCTTTCCTGGGGAACAACATGAGGATACTGATGAGAAAATGGGAAATTCAAAATCCTCCAGACTCTTTGAAGCTCAAAGACTCTCCTTTCCAACTCTTTTCTCTTCAGGGGGGCTTCTGGAATGCTCTTTTTTTCAATTTCTGGAATTTTAAAATGCCAGTTAGCTCAATACTTTTATAAAGGACCCAGTGGGTATGATGAAATCTCTCAACCAATTAGAACAGACTTCTTGTTTGGTACCGTTCCATTTTTATCAAATGACTGACAAAGAATTTTCACACTTAGTCAAAAACCTATGATTGCAATTGATTGATTGGGCATTTTATAATTTACTTTAAATAGAATTGGGTTGAGCGAATTATTAGCCCTCACTCTTATACTTTAAAGTATATAGTTACTAACATATTGTCTTCTCCATGACAATGTGAACTCCTTGAGGTCAGGGAGAATGTTTTTTGCCTTCTCTCTATCTCCAGTCCATGTTGACTGACTAGTGGTATTAATGGTGGTATTAATACAAGCTGCCATTGGACATCAGAGCACATGTGGAATTCCTCTCAGAACTTGATGGTTGGGGAACTTACTCAGAGCTGTAACTAGAGTACATTGCTCCCAGGATACTGAAATGTAGAAGACTTTGCCGCAAGGTGTTGAAATTGAGAGACTCTACATGCCACTGACAGTGCTTATAGTCCTACAATTTAGAAGCATGTACATTTAACACCTAGTTAGCAAGAATAATTAGTAACAAAAGGAAGTTACCAGACATGATGTTTCCTTCCTCCAGCCTAGCCTGACCCTGCTCCCTTTTAACCCTGCTCAACTGAATTTGCCTTAGAAAGTTGATTTGAAGGCATGTTTTGGATCACTTGCCCCAATACAAAAATGGTTCAATTTGGCTCTGTCTCTATCAGGAAGACAAGTTCCTTGGCACTGGCCTCTTCATATTGAATGTCAGTTGGAGACCTGCAGTTCCTAACTACACCCCTTGTACATGTAGCACGATAGTACAGTAATGAGACAGAATTGATTAACCACATGTGAAAATCGTTTTTTTTACTTTATACTCATAGCTAGAACTTGTTCTGAAATTCTTAGTGCAGGTATAAAAAATATATGCATGCAGTGTTCCAAAAACTCATTTGTAAGACAGTTGTTTAGAATTCAGAATGCATTTTTTCACCCTGAGGAAACATGGTGGTTAGATTCCCAGACAGGCCCACAAAAGGCTATTAAACCCAGAATGTAACTGAAACATCCCACTCTTGCAACAAAAATAGTTTAAAAGAATATTTTTTAAAAAACTAAACCAAAGCAGAAAAAAGGAATAAAACTAATACAATTTTTTATTTATCTTTAATGTGGTGCTCAGGTAAAACCAGACTTAATTAGATGAAATCTAATTTGCCTCAGTTTTCTCATCTGTAAAGTAAGCTGGAGAAGAAAAAGGCAAACCGCTCCCCTATTTTTGCCAAGAAAATCCCAAATGGAGTCACAAAGAGTTGGACACAACTCAACAATAATAACAATGACAACAACAAAGAGATGCAGATGAAAATTTATGGGGATTCTGAAAGGAATTTCTCAACTCTATTGAGGCTTCACAGGACAATGGCCCTTTATTTCATCATCATGTTTGCTTTCACTTTGGCATTTTTGACTCTGATACATGTGCTTAGATGGCATTATCTTTTAGTTCCTAGGCACAGGTAGGGTTGTTTGGGGCTCATGAGTGTAATGGAGAGGGGGAAAAGAGGAAGAAGTGAGGGGAATGTAAAAGGGAGAGAAAGGGAGAGGGGAAGAGAGAGGAAGAAGGACAGGAATAGGAAAAGGGGCAGGGTCAGGGAGAAAGAGAATAAGAGGGACAGGGAGGAAGAGAAGAGAGATAAAAGTTTTCTTGAGATCACTAGGCTAGAATTGAAAGTTAGAGGAAGGGAAATAAAGTCATATATGAATGAGTAAAATGAGTAAAAAAGTTTTCAGCTGCATTGGATGCGATAGAAGAAGAAAAGGTGGGGATATGACAAATGTGCAGAAATATCTTGTACAGGGAAGGAAGTCGAAGGGATAGATATTGGGTCATTCAGTTCTTGATGCTCAGGGACCAAAGTCCCATAATAGGAGACTGCTTGCTTAGATCTCCTTGATAGTATCATAATCATTGCTTGATACCTCATTAGAACAATGTTAATAACAATTATCAAAATTTATTCAGTGCTTTTAAAGTTTCCCAAATAACTCCAATGGAGCCATGGTCATGCTTGGGAAAGTGGCCCAGTGGATAAATGTTGGACTTCCTATAGTCAAGAAGACCTGAATTGGAATCCTCCCTTAGAAACTTATTACTTGGGCGCAGCTAGGTGGTAGTGAATAGAGAACCGGCCCTGGAGGCAGGAGGACCTGAGTTTAAATTCGGTCTCAGACACTTGATCACACTTACTAGCTGTGTGACATCAGGCAAGTCGCTTAACTCCAATAGCCTTGCCTTCCCCCCTCAAAAAAAAGAAGCTTACTACCTGGTTGCCTGTATCAAATTTCTTACCTGTGCTTCAGTGTCCTAATCTCTAAAATGAAAGGATTGTATTTGATGACCTTTTAGTTCCAAATCATTAATCATATGAAATCTCCTTTATGTATTTCATCCCATTTGTGCTTCACAATGACTCTGTGAGGTAGGTACTATAGCTATTAGCATCTCCATTCTACAGATGAGAAAACTGAGGCTCAAACCTACTCATTGTGACTATTTGGAATGGGGGGGGGGGTAAAAGTATGTCCCTCCCTAATATGTCTTCTACTAGAACAATAAGTCTCAGAAAAGGGTGGAAAGCAATGGTTTATATGGCAGATTGAGGCTATGGGTCTTGCTAAGTGGGATTGCACTTTGTTGTTTCAAGAGCTGATCTTTCTTTAAAAAGAGCCACTCCCTTTCTGTTTCAGTTCTGTCTGACTCTTTGTGACCCCATCTGAGTTTTCTTGGCAGGGATACTGGAGTGGTTTGCCATTTCCTTCTCCAATCTAATTTTGTTGCTGTTGTTCAGTCTTGTTCAACTCCTCATAACCCCGTCTGGGACGTTCCTGGCAAAGATACTGGAGTGGTTTGCCATTTCCTTCTCCATCTCATTTTATAAATTAGGAAACTGAGGCAAATAGGGTAAGTGACTTGCACAGGGTCACACAGTTAGTAAATGTCTGAGGCCAGATTTGAACTCAGGAAGATGAGTTTTCCTGACTCCAGGTCTGGTGCTCTATCTACTGCACCACCTAACTACCCTACTGATTCCCTATTGACCTCCAAGTCTATCCTGGAACTCAGAACACAGAAGTTGGGGATGTTCCTCCATTCCCCAGAGGCAGCTAACATCAAACTATAGTCATAACAGGGCCCAGGACCTGTATTGATTTGTATTCTAATTCTGTCCTCTTTCCAGGAAGGCTGGCACATCATATCTTTAAGGCTAATGTTAAGATTTATATGCACTGCTTGAAGAGGTCACTTCTGCTGGTTTAACCTGTTTGTCCTGAGCCAAAAATTTCCTTGAAAGTTCAGGCTTGTAAACTCCTTTTCTTTAGGTGCCATTAGGTAGGACAATAAACCTTGAGTTAGGAAGATGAGTTTAAATCCAGCCACAGAAACTTACTAGTTGTGTGACTCTTAACCTCTGCCTGCCTCAGTTTCCTAAACTGCAAAATGATGATAATAGCAGCACCTACCTTGCAGACTTGTTGTGAGGATCAAAGGAAATAGTATTTGTAAAAGTACTTAGCATGGTGCTTGACCCATAGCAGGTGCTTTCTAAATGCTAACTCCTTTCTCCTTCCCTGTCTTTCCTGAACACGGTTGTTTCTTTATGGAATTCTTTTAATAGAATTCCATTTCCTTAACTGGCTTGCTACTAAGCCACTTGTTACCAAGGCTGTCCCCTAAATAGCCATAAAACAAATGATGCTCTTCTAAGGATGCTGAAACAGAAACCGAGCCCTCTCAAATTTAGGATTTGTGGAATTACATTCTACCAGCCATAATTCAACCAAATGAAGTTGATTGCTTACTGACTATTCCCAGTCTTGTGATCTTGGGAAAAAACACATTTTATTACAATGTACTATACACTTTTGCTTAAAAGGGCCTGATATTTTGTAGCTGGTAAGGGGGAAGAAAATTGTGCCTGGAAACCCTTTTCCATACAGTGTTCTAGGCAGTGTGCAGTATGTGGTGGGGAGGGTGTAAGGGGGAACATGAATGACTTGAGGGTAGAGTGTGTAACTATCAGTTCACATATATGAGACTCTCCCAAGTAAGGTTATAGATTTTGAGAAGTGCCTATAGGCATACTTTCCTGTTCTCTCTCATATTGGTGAGTAAGTCATCAATTTTTTCTCACGTGATTGTTTTGAATCTCAAGATTTTTCATGTGATCCTTTGGGACAAAAGTAGTAATTCTCAGAATTTCTTCAGTTCCTTTTGTGAGAACAGCAACTCCCTTTGACCTTTGGATTGGAGCCTGGACATTAGGAAAGTAAAGTCATAGGTTTACAAGAGAAAGTAAGAGACACTCATGTCTCCCTCAAGGAGTAGGGGAGAGTTGTCCATCCTTCCCCCACCCCCTGCCTTTGGCTCCAGGGTAAGTACTATAATGCCCAATCGAGCCAGAAGGGAAGAATCTGGCTGATAACATCTAAACTAAGACCATACAACTCAAATAATCCAAAGCACTGAAGTGTTTAGGGGCATCTTTAAACTTGTTATTTCTTCTATGTGTCTAGTCCACTAAGAAAGAAAAGTGAGGGAAAACCTAGGGTTTTTCAAATAAAAAAAATATGACCTAAGGACACGGCATACTTTGTGCTCAATAAGACATTTCCAGAAACAGAAATTTCCTGCCTTCAGGGATTCCAATTAGATTCAATTCAGCTATTTCTTCAATTCAGTGGTCAAAATGTATTCATGCCCACCTGAAATTTTTATTAGTGCTTTTCTGCTATCTGAACTCTTCTCCAACCTGTGAATAATGCTTGTAGCTTTATTGATACTAAAGAAAAACGAGCTTTCTTTTAAGTAGTTGTTTGAAAAGCAATTTTTCCTAGAAACAGGTTTCCTCTTCCAACTCTTAAAACAGATCTATTACCCTAGTCATTTTATCCCATTCTGCAACACAAAAAAAGGTGGTAGCAGTACAGACAAAGTCTCCCTGTAGATCTTGAGGATGTTTGTGTATGTCTGACTGGTGGCAAGCCCTCAGAAGACGAGCTCAAGGTGGTATGAACTGCCTCCCTGATTGCTCATCCAGTAAGACATATATCCCCCTCTTTCTGGGATCTTTGCCCCAAACAGAGATCAATTATCTCAGTTTGGGAAGACCAACATTCCTTTAACTGGGCTGGTCTCCTGCTTAGACCATGGTTTCTGGCAAGAATGCTCTCCACTTGTTTCGTCAGCTCCTTCATCAAGGCCATATTCATCTCTTTACCCTATGCTCAGGGCAACTAATCAATAGGTAATATTAACTTTCCTGGAGAGACAACCGTGACAATCGGTCCTGAGAGATTTCTATAATGTTACTCATTTCCCCATCAGTCCTGGGTGCTCTAGTCTTCCCTGACACAACCCCCTTAGAGTTGATGAGTCTCATAAAGGAACTGCCAAGACTTCCATTCCATTAACCTGCTTTTGGCACGTGCTGCTAAGATACTTGTTACTAAGGCTGGGCCGTAAGTACCCATAAGCAAGTCATGCTCTCCTAAGGATGCTGAAACAGAAACTGAGCCCTATGAACTTTAGGATATGGGGAACCACATGCTACCAGCCACATAGCAACCAAGTAAAGTTGTTCTCCTGTAATCTTGGACACAATATTCTCCCTCTTAAAAGCAAAACCTTCACTTAGTTGAAGCAAGTGTTCTCTGGGGTTCATCAATAAGGAACATTGATTTTTCCTGAGTATTGTTTAATTTGTATAATGGCATCCATTTTCTACAAGCTTTTATTAAGTGCTTACTATGTGCTAAGCCCTGCGGATAGAAAGAAAGGGTAAAAAGATTTTCTCTGCCCTCATGGAGCTTATAATCCAGTGGAAGACACAACATGCAAGCAGTTATGTATATACAGGATATATACAGAATAGATGGAAGGTAATCTTGGAAAGAAGGCACTAGTAGTGTGGGAGGAGATGGACAGGTGGGGTCTCCCACAGAAAGCCGAGGGAGGGAGGAAGAGGAAGGTACAAACATTAATTAAGCTCTTAGAATGTGCTCACTTCTCTACATATTATTAAAGTGCTTTACAAATATCATCTCATTTACAAGGTAGAATTTAAAGTGAGTCTTGAAGGAGGCCAGGGAAACCGGCAGACGGAGATGAAGAGGAAAAGGATTCTAAATATGGAGCGCAATAAAGCCAGTCTCAAATGCCATGGATACAGAATGTTTCTTATAGTTTGCCTGGCATTCAAGGCCCTCCAATAATCTGACATCACCCTTTTGTAGAACCCATATCACACCATTCCCCTCCTCATATGCTACGCTTCTTACTTACGACTGCCATGACCCTTGAATTCACCCTCCATAAATCAATAGACAAATATTCATTAATCACCCTCTACAATCATGACATCAGGCTAGATATTAGGAATATATGTATATATACATACATGCATGCATATATACTTATATATGAAATCTCTCTGAGGGCAGAGATGATTGTACTCTATCTATGCCATTCATATAGAGAGTATAATTTCTATATAATATATTATATGTAATATAATATATTCTATATGTAGCATAATCATCTCTCTCTATAATGTACTATGTATAGTGTACTATACATAATATATTAATATATGTATATATTATAATCATCTCTGCCCTCAGAGAGATGACCAAAATTCTACTGGCATATAAGCTGCTGCCTCTATACCTTTGCTAATTCTATTCATATAAATATAATAACCCCCCTCCTCTTCTTTGCCTGTTGACTTCCCATGTACCCTTGAAAGTCTAACTAAAGCCATTGCCTTGGTAAAGCCTTCTTCATCCTTTCGTAATGACTCTTTAATGATAACTTTTTGCCTTAAACTTCATCTCTAATTTGGTCAATCAGTCAACAAGCATTTATTTAGTACCTTTTATGTGCCGGGCACTGGGAATACAAAGAAGGGTAAGGCACAGTCTCTGCCTTCAAGGACCTTGTGATCTAATGAGAGAGACAACATACAAAGAACTATGTACAAACAGGATAAACTGGAGATGAGATCGTCACCAAGACGGTCTAGAGAAGGGACTAGAATTAAGAGGCATCAGGAAAGACTTCTAGTAGAAGAGGGGATTTCAGGAAGGATTGAAGGAAATTTAGTTTTGAACTTCTCTGGTGTGTTTACTGTTGGGAATTAGTTACCTCTAATATGGTTCCTTCTAGAGACCTGTGTTTGTTTCTACCCTTTCCTCCCACTTAAACTATAAGCCCCTTGAGGGCAGAGACATTTCTTATTAACAACATGCTCCCTGCCCTAATTTATATAGCAATATAAATTATTATATAAATGTCAAACGATATATTATGAAGCATTCGACTTAGCATTTATTCCTCCGGAGAACCCTGTGAGCTAATTATTGGAGGTATTATTGTAGTTATTCTACCAATGAGGCACAGAGGAGATGGATTTGAATCCAGGGCTCACGTGACTCGAGGACCAGCACTCTACCCCAACACAAAATACAGTGATCTGTGCTTAGTTTGTACTGAATGGACGAATAGCAATAATTATGAGAACTATCATTTCCCCAGCCTAAACTGGTGCCCGCTAGCCCCTGTAATTATTGGGTATATATTTTACATTTACTAATCTGCGTTTGAATTGTCCCTCTCCTGTGCCCGTTCCACTAGAATGTAACTCTTTGACGACAGCAATTGTTTACCGTTTTTTCTCCAGTATCCCCCATCATCTAGGACAGTGTCTGACACTGTAAAGACTTAATAAGTGCTTGTTGAATAATGAATGAAACAAAGGACTCGACAAATTGACAATCTTGTTTTTTCACCTTTTTGTGGTATCCCTCCCCAACCTGAGCTGCAAACATCTATCAGCCCTTGTTAAAGAGATTCTTGAGATAGATGCTCTTTTTTCATTAAGGCAAGATAAGACCATGGAGAGGCCTCCCATACTGCTCTGACAAATCTCTGATGAGAGTCACAATTAGGTCTTCGGTGTGTGCTTGTTTGAAGGACGTGCTAATATTGTCAAGCTGGCCTTCCTGTGTGTGCCTCTTGGTGCCAGCTACTTGACCCTTAATAATATGAATTCATAAAGCTGCAAGCCAGCTAGGTAATATTAGAATCTAGACTAGTCATGTTCCAAAGGGCAAAACTTCTTAGCTCCTCAGACTTCCAAATGGGTGATAAGATTGTTGAGTGGAGAGACAAGTTGTTTAGGAGAAATACGATGACTTTACTAACCCAGAGTTAAGACTATATCTCTGGGGATTCTGGATCCTGGTTCTTTGTGCTTTGTTAACTGAAATTCCTTCTATAAGTATCAAACACTTATGTGAAGATTTTTTAAAAATCATTCAAAAACATGTTGTTGTTTGGTTGTTTCAGTCATGTCCAACTCTTTGTGACCCTCATTTGGGGTTTTCTTGGCAAAGATACTGGAGTAGTTTGCCATTTCCTTCTCCAGCTCGTGTGATGGATGAGGAAGCTAGGCAACCAGGAATAAGTGACTTGCCCAGGGTCACACACAGCTAGTGTCTGAGGCCAGATTGGAACTCAGGAAAAAGAGTCTTCCTGACTTCAAACCCAGAACTCTACCCATTATGCCATCTGACTGCCCCTCACAAATATCTATTTTACTCTATATCATGCCAAGCACATTGGTATTTAGTAATATTTGAATTTCTTAACTTTCTTCCAAATATTTAGTGGTCACCAGACTACAGATATAGAGTTGGAATAAATGTGGAGGTTATCTAGTCTGATCCTTCAATTTTACAAATGAGGAAATTAAGGAACAAGAAATTTAAATGATTTGCTCTACATCATGAAGATAACAGAGTCAAAATTTGAAATCGGTTCCCCTGACTCCAGTTCTCTTTTAATTCTACTTTGCTGACATCTTCATTGAAATGGCTTTGACCCTGGGCTCTGAACCCTGAAATCTCAACTTTTTTGGAATCAGCAAATTCTCTAAAATGTGATCTACATGTGGAGAAGTGGGGAGGGAGGAGTAGCCTACCCACTGAGCTAGGGTTTCCTTTCTTGTTGTAATTATATGAAAATCACTAAATCTGACTTGATGTAGCTGAGTTGATTAAATATTCTGCCCTGCTATGGTTGTGGCCCCGAACCTGCCAAAGTCACCCAGAGTGTCCTGGCACTGACCTCCAGCCTTGCTTTGCCTCCTTTTCTCTCTATCATGCACTTCAGATGACAAGTGTGCTTTTCCTGGGGGTATTTATTGGCAAGGAAAAAATCACACTCATAGAAATAACCAAAGTTACTCAGGTCATCAAAAGGGCAGCTAAGATTTCTATCCAAACATCAGACTGAATGGCTCACAAGCTTTCTGACCTCTTCTGACTAATCAGCATTGTCCTGGACTGACTGTCCTGTCCTGGTGGTCCCTGAGGCCTCAGAGCTATAGCATCCCACAATCCTTTCAAAGATCATGACATCTTTCTTCCCAGAGGTAGGTGCTTGACTCCCCCCACTCTTTATTGGTGGGTGAGTCTCTGGAGGTCATTCATTTAAACGGCAATTCCAGGTTTACCTGTAGTCAATCAGGGAGTCTCTTGCTCGATGGTGGGCTTTTGATGCTGCAATCATACTTACTCCTTTAATCATTAAGTGATGTCAAGTTCCATTCCCAGGGGGAGAATATCACATCATCTTCATTGTAGTTTCTCTCCCTCCCCTCCCCCCCCTTTCCATTCAATTCAACCTAACAAGTATGATTAAAATAATAATATTTATATAGCTCTTTAAAGACTGTACATTGCTTTACAAATATATCATTTTATCCTCACAATTACCCTAGGAGGTAGGTGCTATAATTTTCCCTGTTTTACAGATAAGGAAATGAAAGCAAAGAGAAGTGAAGTGACTTGCCCAGGGTCACACAGCTAGAATGTAGCTGCAACAAGATTCAAACTCAGATGTTCTAGCACTCACTCTACTTATGGTACATAGCATCCTTCATTGACTGATTAACTACTATTGGAAAGGCACCTATGCTGAGGGACTGGAGGGACAGGGAGTACATTATGACAGCTGTCATTTAAAGAATAAGCAGGTTTTGTGGAACGATGTATGGTGCTAATTCTAAAATAAAACGACAACCACTTCAACCCCGAGTTTGGAGCTTGGTAATAGATACTGGTGTCAGCTCCAGCTTCTATTATCCATCTGGGGTAGTCTGCTAGCAGACTTAGGCTGCAGAGGTAAGTCCAGAACACATTTACAGATGCTTCCTAAGGTCCTTGTATTATTTTTGGCTCAGGAGCGAGCTGCTACATAAATAGTTTTTGATGAGTTGATAGCGTTGCCCAAACCAACCAACCACAAAGCACCCTTGGGGGAAGGGGGGAAGTTAGAAGGAAAGGAGAGGAAAAAAGGAAGGGAGGGAGGGAAGAAGAAAGTGGGAGGGAGAAAGGGAAGAACGAAAGTAGGGATGCAAGGAGGGAGAAAAAAGATAAGGAAAGAGGGAGGAAGGAAGAGAAGGTAGGGAAAGAGAAAGAGGGAAGGAGGAAGGGAGGAAGAAGGGGAAGGAAAGGAGGGAATGAGGGAGGGAGAGAGAAAAAGAGGGAAAGAGGAAAGGAGGGAGGAAAGGAGGAGTGAGGGAGAGAGGAAGGGAAGGACAGAGGAAAGAAAAAGGGAGGAAGAGAAAGAGGGAGAGAGGGAGGGAAAAGGGAAATGGAGGGAGGGAG
>CM053586.1:270308779-270327618 GCA_028646515.1 Pseudochirops corinnae
AGGCTCTCTACAAAAGAAATATAGATAGTGCATTCATTTAAATACCAGAAAACTGAGTCCCAAAACCAGAAAGTCAAAGCCAACCCAGTAGTGATGAAGTTGGCACATGTGGTCAAAGTAGTAAACACCCACACCCTCAAGCCTTCAAACAGGACAGGCTACCTCAGGCAAAGATCCTCCTCTCCTCACGCAGGCAACTGCTCAGCGTCCAGGCAGCTTGGTCTCAGCAGGAGTCCTTAGCAGAGATTCTGCCCTGCTCAAAGCAAAAGGAGTTTGCAACTGCAGCCACTGCCTCTGATGCCGCTTCCAGTCAGCACCGCAAGGAAGCTAGCTTGGTTCCAGCGTTCTCTTGCTCCACCTCTTCCTGCTACGTCAGCAAGCTCAAGGGGCATGGAAGATCTTCAAATCCCAGTATCATTACAGTAAGGAAGAGGTGGTAGGGAAGGAGAGAATCTGGAACTCACAATTTAAAAAGAAATGAATGTTAATTAATCAATTAATTAATCAATTGATTGATTAATTAGATGGGGAAAAAGAAACTAACCAAAAGGACTGACTAGTTGAGGACATATTATGCATACATATTTACACTGGTCTTGGAATTACAAAGAACCTGGGTTTGAATCCTATTTCTGACAATAATAATAACTAATTTTTGTACAATGCTTTCAAGTTTGTAGACCACTTTACATATGATCTCATTTAAGCCTCACAATCACTCTGTGCCACGGGTACTTACAGGTACTATTATTTTCATTGTATAAAGAAGAAAATTGAGGCTTAACGTAGGTGACTTGCCCATGATCACACAGCTAGTAAATGTTTGAGATTGAGGCAGGATATAAACCCAGCCCAGCTTCAGGTTCAGATCCATACCAACCACATACCTATAGCTCTGTGACCACAGTTAAACCATATAGCCATATACTTTTCTCATCTGTAAAATAATGCCTGTTGTACTTAACCCATAGGGTTCTCATGAAATTTTAAACACTTAAGCCTTTTTGAAACTTTTAATGAAATATCATCTCTTACTATTAACTACAAATCTGTTACACACTGGGAATGGGGGGGTGGGAAGGGATATTTAAGAGAAATAATAATTAGCATTTATGTAGCACTTTAAGGTTTGGGAAATGCTTTACAAATATTATTTTGTATTCACTACAACCCTGGGAGGTAGGTATTATTCTTATGCCCATTTTTCAGATGTAGAATTTGAGGCTGGGAGTGATTAAGTCACTTGCCTAGGGTCACACAGCTAGTTAGTGTCAAAGGAAGGATTTGAATTCAGGCATTTACTCTAAGTCAAGATGGCTCACATGCCAGCTCAATGCACATGGTTCCTGTCTTCAAGGAGCTTACAATCTAGTTGGTGCTCATACTGACCTAGAGAGATGCTTTAAATCTTATACCTGTCATCACAGAGAAGTAGAACTCTTGGTTCAGAACTTATGTAATATTTTAAACTGTCAAAATTCTAACTTCAAGTACAGAGAACAATCCTATTTAATTAAATAATACTAGACCTAGAATCATAATCTCAAGCTTGGTTCTAATCCCTTTATTTTAAAAAGGAGGAAACTGAAGGCTCAGAGAGATTGTCATTTTTTCTGAGATTGTCAGTGACCAAGGCAAGACTAGAAACCTAGTCTTAGCTCATAATCCTCTATTTTGCCCCATTTCTTCCCTCTACAATGTTCTATCATAACCAAGTTTGGTTAGGACAAGCACATTTCTAACAAAAAGATAGTACTCCCCATTTCTAAGACCTAAAAATAAAGTTGATTTTGAGCCTGTCTAATGTGAATTAACAAGTTGGGGTTGGTCTAGCTGTCTTAACGTTCTTTCTCTCTAAAATTCTATGATTGTATTAACATATTACACGGTCAGATATATTAACCAAAATAAATTACTATTACCATGGACTATTACCTCTCTGATTACTCGTTTTCTGTCTTCTTTGCCAGCTCTTCTTTCACCTCTTGCCCCTTAAATGTGGTTATCCCCCAAGGCTGTGACTGGGATCTCTCTTTACACTTGCTCACTAGGGAGGTATATCTGCTCCCTGAGCTTCAATTATCATCTTTATGGAGATAACTCCTAAATCTATCTGTCCAGCCATAACTTGTCCCTTAAGTTCCACTCAGAAATTCCAGCTGCCTGTTAGATAATCATTCCTGAATGTCCTGTTGACGTTGCAAACCCACCAGAACTGAACCCCAAACACCTCCCCCAAACCTGTTCCTCTTCCTCACCTCCCTAAGGACCACCTTTCTTCTAGACCCTGAGACTCAAAACTTCAGAGTCAGATTTGACTCTTCTCTTGCCTTTATGGCCCACATCTGATCGGTTTCCAAGTCCTTTAGACACTCTCTGTCCTTTCTACACCTAGTACTGCTACCTTCATAAAATCCAGTCTAGACTATTGTAATATCCTAACTAGTAGAGAGTCTCCTCTCTCCTCTCTGCTATTTAATCTATTCCTTCACACTCTCATCAGGATAATGATCATAATGCACAGATCATCTCATTCCACTGATAAAAAATCATCAATGATCAGCCATTACTAATCAAATGAAATATATCTTCATGCTTTGTTATTGCTGCCCCTCACATACTCTATGTTCCAGCCAAAGCAGGCCCTTCATTATATGCCTATCTCACCACTAGGGCATGGAATATTCTCCCTCTACATCACTCTCATGGGCAGCTAGGTGGCATAGAGGATAAAGTGCCATGTCAGGAAGACCTGAGTTTAAATCTGGCCTCAGACACTTACTAGCTATATGACCTTGGGCAAGTCACTTAAGCCTGTTTGCCTCAGTTTCCTCATCTGTAAAATAAGCTGGAGAAGGAAATAGAAAACCATTCTAGTATCTTTGCCAAGAAAACTCCAAATGAGATCATAAAGAGTCAGGCATGATTGAGAAGACAGATCAACAGCAACATCACTCTCTCTTTTAATCTTTTCCCTCATTCAAAACCCAGTTCAAATCTTGCCTCCTCTATACAGCTCTCCCTGATCCCTCAAGATAGAAGTCATGCCTTCCTAAAGGAACTTTTTATATCACTGTCCTTGGATATTTCCTTATGTTTATCACATAATGATAATAATAAATTACATTTATATAGCACTGTGAGGTTTGCACAGTGCTTTTGTGACAAAAATCCTCATGAGAGATCAAAGGGAGAAAAGGCTATGATTTATCAGAGGAAGGAGGACAAAAAGAATCACCTTTCATTCTGTTGCAAGGGATGGCTCATTGGATAAGGGAGGGAAGGAGGATATATTCAGAAATGAAGGTGATATAAAAACAAAAGAAACTAATAAAATTGAGATAATCTATTTAAGCAAAAAAATACATTCTAGATTTTTTTTTTTGCCAGCAATTGAAGTCAAGCTTACTAGGATCTACCTTTTTTTTTTTTCAATATCTAAACAATATTTGTCTGTCTTTCATCCTAAGGTGTCTTTCCTATTCTCCATGATTTTTCAAACATCACTGACCTTGGTGGCTTAAATTCATTAAAAATAGCCAGGTGTTCTCTTATTACCTTTCCACTTATCTTTAATTTCAACTGCTTATTAACCATTCCTATTCTATTTTTTCGGGTAGAAAATTATTCTCCTTTGTAGAGAAAACAGAAACAAAATTAGAATTAATTCTTTCTGCCATCTATTATCATTGTACTGCTCACCATTGAAAAAATCTTTTCCCTTCTTTGAATTTCCACTTGCTGTAACAAACTTTTTGTTCTTTTTTTGCCATCCTTAATGTTCATCACCATCTTTAATTTAATTCTGAGTTTAGTATTCCTGAAAATATTCTTACAGGATCATAATATTATTTTGTACTTATTCTCCATTGCCTGCATCTCTTTAAAATTTAGGTTGCTCTATGAGTTCCCTTTACATTTAACATACTATCTTTAGATATCTTTTTCTCTGTTATCAGAATCATTTATGTTTGTATCTTTAGAATTTCATTCCTCATAATTCCCCATCCACTTTAGGATGACTTCTTTTGTAGAACTGTAAACCACAGTGTATTCCTACCTATACTTTCAATGAAATCTGAACTCTACTCTCTCAAAATCTGCATGATTCATCAGACTATGTCAGGCTTTCCTTCACTGTCACGAATTCTGAAATGAAGCGGTCATCTTCTCCAAAAGGTCCTATCATTTTTACATAAGCAACTAGATCTGCTATATTGTTCAGAATCAGATCTTATATAGAAGTTTTCCTCCTTGTTTCCTCTCCTTTTTGGAGAATTAAATTATTATTAAGACAAACCAACTATTTATTTGCTACTTTGCTGTTAGCAGAAAAGCTTTAGCAGCTATTCAGATTGTTGCTATTATCAGCCATTACTATCATGCCTTTGATTCAGGGGTATAATCTATATCTTAAACTCATTGTCCATATCCTCCTTCTCACCAGGCAGTTTGAAGTATACTCTCACTACCATATTTCTTTTTTTTCTTCTCCATTGATCCTCATCCAAATTCTTTCAACCATATTTCACTCCTCTTGTTCATGGATTCCTTCACTTGAGGGTACTCTTAATATTTAAGGTTCCTCTAATTCCCATTTTACTTGCTTACTCTCTTTCAATAAGATTTACCCTTTCAGAGATATTCACCAGCCATATTCCAAGACCTATTCTAACAAGTTTCAGTGGTAATTTTCAGGTCAAATTCACATCTTTGTGTCAAGACTTTTCAGATCAGCTTGCTTATTGCCCATACTTTGGCATTTGTATAGAGAGATCTGAAATCAATGGCTTTCTTGCTGGCTCTTTTCGTGATTATGGTATTATGCGAGTTACCAGTCTTCTCTATTTTTATTCTTCTTACTATATTGTACCTGCTATTTTCTATATTATTTTGTATGGCAATAAATGATCATTTTTTGACTTCCCCACCATTTTCAATTTAAAGATCTCTTGATCAAACTGATAAGACTGTGGCAGAGGGAGCTTTTTTTTTTTTTACCAGACCTCATTAGGTATATTCCATTCCTGGCCAAAGTCTAGAATTCTGATATTTTAATCATTATTCAGAAATCTGTATCCCAATATCAAGTATGATCTTTTAAACAAACTGTTAACTTCCCAAATGTTCAGTTCACTTTTTAAAAATAAGTTTTTATTGACTTTTCTGTTTCTTATAACACCAGAGTTATCCCTCCTCTATCCTCTCCAGAGAGCTATCGCATATGACAAATAGTATTTTTTAGAGAGAAAAAAAAATACAACCGACTATCCACTTCTTAAGCCCCTACTGTTTAACTTCATAAAATCCTAGGAGCATAGATTTAGAGGGAGACAGTGCCTTAAATAACATTATGTCCAACCCTTACATTTTACAGATGTGAAAAATGAAGCTTAGAGGGATGCATGGACTAGCCTGGTGTCACACAGGAAGTGGATAAAAGAGCTAGAAAAGCCTCTTACTCCAAACTTAGCAACCTTTCCACCATACATACCATGCTGCCACTGGGAATGCCTGACTTGAAAGGAAAACAGCTATATGGAAAGGGATTGTAGTCATCTCTAATTGGTCATTACGTCCTATGCTATAAACAAGTGTCTCAATATTTTCTTGACATTGATGGTACTTGTTTGGCATAGTGTCATAAGATCATGTTCATGATGAAATATGGAACAGTCATTAAATATATTCAAGGGAGGGAGTAGAATATTAATAATGACAACAGTAGTCTAAACTTGTGATGAGAGGAAGAGTGTGATTAGGAAGAGCTATGTGACCTTGTAGAAACTGAGAGAACATAAGTGGGAAGGGTGAGTTACCAGGATATAAATTGCCAGAATATTGGAGATTCATAGACCCCAGATCTGTAGGATGAGTTTTGGTTGTGGAAACCTAGAGTGTGGGTGCTAATGCCCAGATAACTCTCTTTTTTCCACCAGCTCTAGAGCTTGTTTTCAATTCCACTATCATCAACCCACACCCTCATTCCCTAGGAAAATTTCATCACCAGCAAATTGTGCATTAGCTTTGGTACTCACACTTCATCAGCACCCTCAGTCATCTCTGGCTTTCTGATTGAAAGACTGGAGAGTGGAGCAAAAACAAAACAACAACAACAAAAAACAACAGCACTGCTCCCCAAACATCCTTTTAAAGACAACTCAGAAGCCCAGCCAAGTGTTCATCTCCACCAGCTACAGTGCTTGGTTAGGCCAGGAACTTTCTTTACTTATCTGTTTCCCCAGTCCTTAGCGCAGTGCCTGGAACATAGTATGCCCTTAATAAATGTGTATTAGATTTTATTGTGTTGTGTTGTGTTGTAGTATACAGCATAGTATAGTGTTGTGTTGCATTGTACTTTGGTACTCAGCTGGTCCTTTGAGCCTGAGTCTGTATGTAGACGAGTGACCTATTGCCCTCCTGATTGCCCTGCTGATAGAAATATCAGTATCTGCATCAAAAATGACAGAACCATTACAGGTAAAACATCTGAACAGCATAGCTATAAGTCTAAAGTAGTCTTCACATGTGAAAAGAAAGTGTCCAAGGTGAAGTGAGAAGAATTTAGTGTGTAATTGTGAGAGTGTGTATGAGTGGGAAGATAACACAACTGCCCCGCCCCCTGTACCTGTTACATATTCAATTTTTTGTACAGAACTTCAAAATCCCCAGCACTGCTTTCTAGGTTGCTTTTGTAGATATTATTAGTTCCCACATTAATCACCATAAGGGGGTCATAATCATCAAGTTTGCCAAGTGTTAGAGGCTCCCCATTAGAGACCAGAATTGAGTCATAGGAAGGCAGTATACATTTCGATTGTTCATATCAACTCTGTCAGGAGAAAAGAATCACCAGTGCCAACCACACTCTGATTAACTTTCCCAGACCATTATTTCAGAAAAGTCCAGTCATTTCACTTCACCTCATTCCTGGAAAGAGCCTCACCAGCTACCTAACCTGCTCTGGTACCCTTCCCCACTCCCTCACTGCCTCAGTTGATCAAATCAACTCTGCCATTATTCCTAGATGGGACATAGTGATGCATTCCCCCATAAGCCTACTCACCATCCTAGTAACTTTCTTGACCAGAGAGTCTCTCTCTGGCTACCACTCCCTTTTTGTATGTTGTCTCCCCAATTAAAAGGTAAGTTTCTTGACAGCAAGGACTATCTTTGCTTTTTGCATTTGTATTCTCAGCCCATCATGTACAGTAAGCACTTAATAAATTATTTTCATTCATTTACTATTTACTCTTTGGGCCAGTATGGGGACACTTTTCTTTCCAGGTGGCATCCATATTCCTTGGAGTACAAGAAGCTCCTACCTCTAAGAACAAATTGTTTCTTTTCCAAAGGGCCCAATTCCCTCTTCTAGAAGGGGAGTTCTCCAGGAAAAGACTCATATCTATTACTTGGAACTGGGCTGAATCTATGATTTCATTGCTAAAAGGAGCTCCATGATAAGAAAACACTTCACTTTCTCTTCAATTTAGAGTTTTACAGAATTTCCAGGAGTGCTAAAAGATTGATTCCCCAGGATCACATAGCCAGTGTTCATTAGAGGCAAGATTTGAACCTGTTCTTTTTCCACTTCACCAGATTTGCTGCCTCTATTATCTAGCTCCAAATGTTCAGTGGTTTTGATTCTTCCCTTCTTATTCCTCTCCCCTCCATCCTTCTCTTGGCCGTGTTGAGAGCTCAGTTGATGGAAACTCCTGAATGAAGCTTTATTTATAGAGGGCTTTCCCACCTTTTCTAGCAATGTGACCCCAGCTTGCTCAGCTGCCTTTGTTCTATAATTGACAGATTCCTGCAGAAGCCCTAAAGCAAACAGAAGATGCCCTCAGCTGTTGTCTGTGGGAAGGAATTTGTCACAACCAGATCAACGAACACTATGTTACTCTGAGATGTGAAAATAACTCTTTTACATTGAACCTTTATTTCTAGTGGTATTTGTTGTAATGGAATTTGTATTTCTGGGTAAAATTTAACCAATTATTTTAATTACAGCTCAGCCTCCTTTGAGGGAAAGAAAAATTGTATTGTAACGCTGACTATTCTGGCCCCTTAAAGGCCAATTACATTTCACCCCTCCCCCAGGGTTCTCTGATACCATTGAGGGGCATTGGGGAATGTCTAGGCTCTCTGCAAATGGCTCCAGCTTCAAGCGATGGTGTTACTGTGAGTGTAGAAGGGTCCCTACCTCAGATCCATTTCACTACTAACAGTCAGATTATTTTACATAGAAATATTTACTTTAATGGTATAATATTAAATACACAAACATAACTCAGTTCCTATAGAGTACAGTTCCAATTCCAAGTCTATAACCCGTCTTGGGCTCAAGTCCCAGGCATGCTTGCATTCTCCAGGCTTCCTTGCCAGGGTGGCTGGCTGCAACCCTGCCTGTAGTCTGGCTCCAAAGTCACCATGGCTTGAACTCTAAGTCTAGTAGAGATCACTACTGGCATCTTAAACTGCGAAGAATAAATGAAACAAAACAGAAACACATACTCTCAGGCCCATTTCTCAGTGCCAAATCAAAAGAGGAGGGGAAGGAAGATAATCTCCCTCCTGGCTTAATTCATGGCACCTGGGCCCATAGGGTGGACTGTGATCTTCATCCTCTGGAAGCAACAGGACAGGACAGAGCAAGCAGGAAGGAGATAGATTACCCTAGTTTGGTCAGTTTTAAAGACCAAAGGAGTCTACTCCCACCCATCTGGCAGGAAAACTCAGAGAAGGACAGTGCTGGACATAAGTGCAAGGTAAGACCCTTTACAGTAGATATTTAAAGCATATGAATAATAATATGAACTTATTTTAGAAAAGGACTCCACTCTCCTCCATACTTAGCCTAGTAGGACAGAAGTGGGGGCTGGAGAGATAAGGAAGGGAGAGAGACAGAGACAGAGACAGACAGACAGACAGACAGACAGACACACACACACACACACACACACACACACACAACTTTCACCTGAAGAATGAAGGGAGGTATTGAAAGTATTGCTAAAAGATGTGCTAGGTGGCACAGTGGATAGAGCACAGAAAGACCTGAGTTCAAATCCAGCCTCAAAAAGTTATGAGTTGTATGACCCTGACCAACTCATTTAACCTTTATCGCCCTTCCTTTTCTCCTCGATAAAATGAACATGATATTAGTACCTGCTTCCCAGGGTTGTTGTGGGGATCAAATTAGATTTTATTTGTAAATTCCTTTGCAATCTTAAAGTGCTATATAAATGTTACCTATTGTTATTATTAAGAGTAAAATACCACTGAAAAGACTGGTTCAGTGACTGGGACTTTTGATTTGTTCGCCTGAATCTCCAGAGCCCCCAGATTTCTGGGTGTTCTTCTTCTTTTCTTTGGCTATGAGGAGCCACCTCAAGAGAGTGCCGGGGGGAAGTATTCCTTTCCTAAGAGTTTGAGAAGGAAAGAATAAAAGCATTGTTTCCTGAAAAGGTGGGCAAGACCTCTGAAGAAATGTGAAGCCTTAGTGCTGGGCAGTCGCTAGTCTTCTTGGGCAAGGAAATCTCTTTACAGCATACCAGGGCAAAGAAGGGTAATGTTCACATCATTTGAATCTCTGAACCGGTGAATAAAAGGTATCAGTGTTACTTAGCAAGAGACGCAAATAAATATTCATAACAAAGGCACATGCATAGCTAATTGAACGATTTTTGTTAATATTACACTAGATATTCATGGACATGTGCCTTTCTCTATAATGAAAATACTGCCTTGGGCTAGCTTTGTTTTTCTTGTCTAGAACAATTTATATGCTTTCATTTAAATGGATATAAACTCCTAATCTCATGACAAAATAATTCACCATTAATTTGGGTAAGGAATTTCTTTATTCCCTTTGTGGTACATTTTATTGAAAAAGAAAACCCTAAACATATCTCAAAATTTCTCTTCATGTGTAATGTTTAATTTCAACAACACATTAGATGTCTATGAATAGTGATTTCGGGGATTATTAGGGGCAGATATATTGTTATGTGTGCACATGAGAGATTTTCTTTCAAATTAATCTAAAAAGTAATAAAAAAAAAAAATTAAATCCCCATGAGGATGTTAGTATGGCATTTGTGGTTGTTATTTTTCTTATCCCCTCATTCATTTAAAAAATCACTTCTTTCCTCCTCTTCTCCCTTAATTCACTGACACCTCTGCTCTCTAACTCTTTTGAGCCTGGATGTTTACAGTTTTCAGTATTGGGGATTATGGAGTAAGTAGAGTCCTGTATTAATATAGGATTAGTATAATACAGTTCTTTTCCATAGGAAGACAAGTATCTGCCCCTTCAATTTTGTCTTTGTATCTCTAGTGCCTAACACACTGTCTGGCACATAATAAGTATCCAATAAATACTTGTCACATTAAATTGTTGAATTTATTCAGTGTGGGGAACTCCATGTAGGAAGGAGAGAGCTCCACCAACACAGATCCCAATACACCTGTGGGCAACAGAAAAAGTGGAGGAATTTGCAGTCAGAAGATGCGAGTTCAATTCCCAGAGCTTCTGCCTAGTACCTGTGTGACTTTGTACCACTCGTATTCATATTGTATCCCTGACTAAGATAAGTCACTTGAGTGGAGGTCTAGTTTCATTTTTGTCATCTTCTCAGTGCCTGGCACATTGACTGGAACATAATATTTACTTAAATACTTGATGATCAAATCATGCAAAATCTAAAACATTAGTTCTCACATATTTTGGTCTCAGGAGCCTTTTGCTCTCTCGAAAATTATTGAGGACCCTCTAAAGAGATTTTATTTATATGGATTATGTCTATCAATTTTTACCATATTAGAAATTAAAATGTGTTATTGTTTAAAATAGTTTTCAACTCTCAGACTCCTGAAAGGGTCCTAGGGATCTTCTAGAGTTCTTGGACCACACTTTTGAGAACCACTAGTCTAGACCAAGGGTGGGGAACCTGTGGCCTCAAGGTCACACGTGGCCCTCTAGTTTCTCAAGTGCCACCCTTTGACTGAATTCAAACTTCAAGAGCCACACTTGAGGACCTAGACTAGAGGGTCACATGTGACCTCGAGGCTACAGGTTCTCTACCCCTAGTCTAGACAAACTGAGCTCCTTATTATTCTCATACCCAACATTCTATCTCCCATCTCCAACCTTCATACTGCTTGTCCCCCATGACTGCAGGGCTCTTTCTCCTCACCCTTAGAATCCATATCTCCCTCCAAGACTTAGTCCAAGTGCTACCTTCTATGTGAGACCTTTCCTGATCCTTTCAAGTTAGTGGCTCCTCCTCAAAACTATCTTGTATCAATTTTGTAGATAGCAGAATCTGTCTTGTGTTGTGTCCCCTGAGTAGATAAGTTTCTTGCGGGCAGGAACCGTTTCACTTTTGCCTTTGTAGCCCCAGAATCTGGCATAGAACACAACACATTTAGCAAATGCTTGTTGATTGATCAGATGACGTCTAAATTCTAAATTCTGAGACCTCTGTGGTTTAGCTCCTTCCAGCTCTAAATTGATGATCCAATGAACCCAGGGAATGTACATAGAGATTAAGAGACTAACCTAGCATCACAGAGTTAGTGTCCATCAGAGACAGGATTTAAACTCAGCTCTACCTGACTCCAAGCTCATCATTTTATCTACTATACCACATCGTCTCTAAAGTTCACTTATCTTGCAAGTTAAATCATGTCTCTTCAAACACAATAAGCAAATAATAATTGCAAATTTCCATATGATCACTAGATATACAACAGTATCACAACAAAACCAGAAGAATTATAAAACGAATCATCAGAACATATGCACGATTATATGCTAACAAAACTGAGAACGCACACACACATACACATAAATAAATAAAAGAATATCTTCTAAAATATCCAGACCATCAGAAGGACTGGATAGATTTCTTAAATAACCCAATCTCAGAAAAGGAAATAGATCTCAGTATAAAGAAACTACCAAAGAGGGGGGAAACCCAACCTAATGGATTCATGGGAAGAATTCTATCAAACTCTTAAAGATCAATTACTACCCATCTTTAACAAACCATTCTCAAAAACTGAGAAAGAAAGCATCGTATCAGAATCATTTTCTGAGATAAATATAGTCCTAGTACCTAAACCAGAGAAAAACAAAACAGAAAAGGAAATTTATAGGTTAATGTCATTAACAAGTATTGATTCAAAAAATTGAAGCACAGTTACAGCCTGGCATAACATGGTCAATATGTATAATGTGATTAATCCCATACATCTGATTTAGTGTTTTCACATTCTTCTACCCATTTTGCTTCCCACATTTAGTAAGGATCACCAAATAAGTGATTTGGTGGTAAATGTGCATCCACAGTAAGAAAAAAAAAGAAAGCCCCTGCATGAAGCATATGTGTCCAAATGAAATTAATTGAAAGATATTCTTTAAAAATCAATTTAAGCTTCAGGAGGACTAAAGAAAGGGACTGTTCCAAATTTTCTAGTCCATAACAGATCAGCTTAGAGAGTGTTAGCTTGCTTTGTCATTGTTCTGTTATAAATGACCCTTTGTGACCCCCATTTGGGGTTGTCTTGGCAAAGATACTAGAGTGATTTGCCATTTCTTCCTCCAGCTCATTTTACAGATGAGGAAACTGAGGAACAGAGAGAAGTGACTTGCCCAGGGTCACACAACTAGTGAATGTCCAGAGCCACATTTGAACTCAGGAAAATGAGTCTTCTTCCAGACTTCAGGCCTGACACTTTATCCATTGGGCCACCGAGCTGTCCTGTAAGCTTCTTAACTTCTGTTTGTGTAGCTCAATGACGTTTGAGCAGTTTTCCTTACTCCAGGAGTTCTATGGCAGAGACTGATGGGAAGGAAAAGGTATTTTCTGTCATCTCTGCCACCACATCTACGCTTTGAGATGTTTGATTGACCAGTTAACCTCTGAGGTTTCTTCCAAGGTATATCCAGGATCCTGAGATCCTTGGAAGATGCTTGAGTCATATAGAAAGTTCAGTGATTTGTCCCAGGGTCACACAAGTACTTTGCAATTGATTAAGGAGACAAAGGGGAGAGAAAAGAAGTCTTTATCCTACAACTGACTTTGGAGACTTATTTGGCCTATTCTTCTAGAAATAGAAGACTTCTCTCATTGCCTTGGCCATATTCTTCAAAACTTCCCCATAACCCAGGGGCCTAGGCTTTAGCACAGGTGATTGTTAGCTCATGCAGGGTCTCGTAGAAAGGTGAAAAAAATGAAAAAGATGCCATTGTTTTCCCATGGCCTGAATTTAGATTTAACCCTTAACTTTCCTGTGTCAATATCCAGACAATCATAAACATACTACTACTGGCATTGTAAAAAGGTTAATATTTACTTTGGATCTTTCGTTCAATATTTCCTTTATTGTGATGTCTTCTATCTATGATAAGGACCTGCAAACAATTACCAGGAGCTAGACCCCTAACATACATACTATTCTTCACCCAGGATTCAGATTCAGACAGGGGTTCCTCTGTATAGGATAATTATGGATTGAATTGGTGGTGGAAATCTAGCTTGGTAGTGGAATTAATGACATTGAGCCTGGGTAGTTTGGTCCCAAAGGTTTAACTGTAGCACCATTATGATTTTTCAATGGGTCTTGGTAGAACCAATAGGCTAGAGCTCATCTCTAAGTGAAAAAATACCAGTGAAATGCTTTCATACAGCCAGAAGTGGACATGTGTGTGCCTTTCATATTGACAAGATCCAAAAGACATTTATGGACATGTGGACATATGTAACATCATACATAGCTAAGGAAGGTGGGTTGGAGAAAGGGGGTCATTTTAACTGGATCCCAGGAATCACCAAATGGGGCAACATCCCCAAAATTGTCATGGCCCTATATTAAACCTGTGTCATTTGGTGTCTTACAGGATTTACTGTAGGAATGTTCCCGTTTGTTTAGGAATATGATGGACCAATTCAAAAGTTCCAAATGGGCAGCTAAGTAGGATAGTGGATAGAGTAGTAGACCTGAAATCAGGAAGACTCATCTTCCTGAGTTCAAATCTGACCTCAGACACTTATTAGCTATATGACCCTGGGCAAGTCATTAATCCTGTTTGCCTTAGTTTCCTCATCTCTAAAATGAGCTGAAGAAGGAAATGACAAACCACTCCAGTTCCTCTGCCAAGCAGACCCCAAATGGGATCACCATGAATGGGCACAAGTGAACAACAACAACAAAAATTATTGTTATTATTAAAATTCTGCTTTAGACACTTAGGAGCAATGTAATCTCATAGATTCTGCCTTGGTTTACTTATCTACAAAAGAAGGATTATAAGAGCACCTACCTCCCAGAGTTGTGAGAATCAAATGAGACCGTATACGTAAAGGACTCTGCAAACTTTAAAGCTCTATATAAATGACAGCTTTTCGTATTATTTCTTGACCAGACTGTCATAATAACTTCCTAACTTAGTTCCTTGCCTTCGGTTTTTTCCCTTTTCCAATTCATGTATCCCACTGCTGCCAAAGTATGCATTGTGGTGTTGACATTTGGTCACTCACCTGCTCGAATATCATCAAAAGCTCTGCTAGGTCTATGAAATAAAATATAAACTCCTTAGTTTATGGAATTCAATGTTCTCTATAACCTGATGTCAGTCTACCTTTCAAGTCTTACCTGACATGACTCCTCCCCACCTTCACTCATTCTGTGATCCCAGAGACTGAATTGCTCACTACTCTCTAATTCATTCTGCCTTCCTTTACCTCTATGCCTTTAGTCACAACAATCCCTACACCCCAATATATGTCCATACTGGAATTCTTTCCTGACCTCAAGACCTACCTTGGGTGCTACCTCCTCCATTGAAGGTTTTTGCTGACATTCAGCTAGCAATGTCTGTAAATGGGCCCTTGAAGGCAGAAACTGGGTCACTTTTTTATTATTTCCCAGGTTGAATTGAACTGGATTGTTTCATAGAGACGAAGCCTGGATCTCTGCAGTAGCTCAGAAAAATGTTCCTTCTTCTCATTCATTGTTTACAAACTTTTACTAATTTAAAGTTTAGTGATTTTATTCATAGGTAACAAATGGTGTTAAGCACTTAATTAACTAATCAATTAATTCAATTGAGAGAGCAAATTAAGATGGTCTGGTAAACAGAATGCAACTCTTTCCATGGAAAGATGGAAACTTAAGCTTCTGTATTATCCTTCTGGACTAAATTAAGATATCTTCAATCCATTATGTCCATCTAGAGATAGATAATTGCTTAATAGTGTTTCTGTATACCAAATCGATCTAAAACTATGGAGTTCTTTTTTTATGCTATGATCCTAAAAGAAAGTGCTGGGGATATCTAACAAAACCCCTATTTATAGACTAAATTATAAACTCCTAGAGGGCAAAGGTCTCATCTTGACTTTAGCTAACCCTACCTTCTCCTAATGTAGTCTATCAAAGCTTTAGTATTTAGAAGAAATAGGTACATAGCTCAGTCAGGTGGATAAACAAGAGATAACCTGAAAAGTAAATTTGGAAAACAAACAACTGTTCATTCAGATCAAATTACCTATAGGCCCTGCCACCCATCGTTAATAATATCTTATATCTTTAGTGTACGTTTGAATTTTGTTGTTACTTTAACTGTTTGGCCTTTGTATCCTCACAAAGGCTTGTGCGATAAGTATTATGGAAATGTTTTGGATCTTCCTTTGAGAAAGATTCAGACACAGAAGGGTTAAGCAACTTATTTGACCAAGATGGTACAAGTAGCCAAGGATAGAGTTAGGGAAAGAGCCCAAGTCTTCTGCCACCCCTTTTCCCCCTACACACACATACACACACACACACACACACACACACACACACACACACACACACACAGAGTTTTCTCCACTACATTACCCTAACTTCCTTTTTTCCCCCTGAAGTAAAACCAGTATTGTCCCTTAAACTTTCAGTTAGATGAATGACTCCAAATCCCATTCATCATCTTTCATTATTATCCAGTATTATTATCCAGTGCTATCCCATTCCACCATCTAACGGTTCTTTTTATATTCACAATACATCCTTTATAATGAGAGGCCTAAACTTTCATGTTTCATCATTATGGGAGATTTTTGAAACTAGTTGTAACCTGCATTTGGCCTCATGATGCCTCGTGGAATAACAATGATTTTGTCTTTAGTATATAAGGCCTCAGAACTGATTGTTGCTCCTCATCTTTTGCATATTAAAAAGCCTTCATTAATTAATATTCAGCAAGCTTGCCTCTTGCACACAGGACATCATCTTTACACTAAGTTCCCAAAAGACAAAAGAATAATTGTAGTTTAAATGAAGCTTTTGAAATCCCTTTGAGTGGGGTGTTAAGATTACAAACATGAATTACATGTGCCAGAGACACAGAAATTTAGTCATTTTGTTTCTGCCAATGTCAACTCTAAGATTGTTCAAATTGATCTGTAAACCTCAATGTCCACTTGACTTTACTAGTGTTTTTCCCGTAATGGAACTTGCTTTTTCCTACTTTTAAAGACTTTCACACCCTGCTCCTTCCTAATTCTCCAGACTTCTTAATTTACTTTATGTTCTACAATCCAATGACATTGTTTTACTGTGTCTCTTTTTAGTGTCTGTCTCCCATGCCTGGAATATTCTTCATCCACACTTTTGCCCCCTGAGTTCCTGGGTGTCCTTTAAAACTCACTTCAAATCCCACCTTCTACAAGAAGGCTTTCCCAATATCCTCCCTATCTCCACCTCCCAAGTTCCCATTGCTAGAGCCCTCTCTCTGAGATTATCTTCAATTTACACTGTATACATCAGGTATATGGCTAGTTGTTCACATATCTCTCCCTTTCGAATATGAGCTCCTTGAGACCAGGGCATATTTTTGACTTTATTTGTATCCCCAGTATTTAGTACAGTACCTGACTCATTATAAACCCTTAATAAATGCTTTTTTTTTGACTGACTGACTGAATGACCTACCTTCCAGAGTCGTTCGCAGACCAAACATGATAATGTCAATAAAACAATTTGCCAACCTTAAAGAACTACACAAATCTCAGTTATTATTTCTTAAAAATTTGATTACTGGTTGAACAACTGCCCCCAAAGATTAGTGTTTATTACTAGATTAGTCAGTCACCCTATAAGATTTCCAGCAGTGTTTCATAGCTCTTTAGCCCTGTTTTGGTCAGCAGTTTTATCAACGACTTGGATAAGTGGCACGCTAATTCAATTTTTAGATGGTACAATGCTGGGAAGGAGAGCTAATTTTAAAAAGCTATAGTGAAGGGCTGAATATAAGAAAATGATTTTTTTTCAGAGATGAAGGTGAAGTACTGCATTAGTGTTCACAATATCAATTGCACAATTACAATGTGGGAGGAAACTCTAAAGGGTTGTTCATATGAAAAAGGAACCCAGGGTTTTAGTGGATTAGAAGTGCTATATGATCAGTAGCATGATTTAGCTGATAGTGGAAAAAACTGCTAACAGTCTTAGGCATCTAAAAGAAATATGCTTATTCTTGTTGGTCCCAATGGGCAGAACTAGGATTAAGAGGTAGAATTTTAGAAATTTTTTTAAAAATTAACTAACAAAAATATTTCCTCCTGTCCATTCCCCTCTCCTAATATGGGGGGAGGGGGAGGAGGGAAAGATGGGGAGAAAAAAAAAAACCTTTGCAACAAATATGCATAATCAAGTAAAAAAATCCACATTGCTTATAGATCCAAAAATATGTATTTCATTCTGCCCTCTCCTTTCAGGAGGTAGGGAGCATGCTTTATCACTCCTCTGGAATCATGAAATGTCATTGGGTTCTTAAGTCTTTGAAAGTTGTCTTTACAATGTCGTGGTTATTATATAAATCATTCTCATGGTTCTCCTTACTTCACTCTCTATCAGTTCATAAAGATTCCTCCAAAACCATCTATTTGTCATTTGTGGAGGGTGAAAGATAAAATGATTGAGGAAACAAAGGTTCAAGCTTTCAAGCATATCATTTTATTAAGCAATGTATGCCAATTGCATTGTAGACCTCTTCAGTTTAAGGCTGTACCCCAAAGACAGTTTTTTTATAGATTAAAAACAATTTAAAAAAAGATCTATTTAATTAAAAGGAAATAATTAACCAGGATAGATCAGGTAATCTAATTTCTAATGGGAAGAAAGATTAGGGGCTTTCCAAAATACCCTGACATCAGAAAAAGGTGTCCCAACCTTCCCAAGTATCTGTGAACACCAAAGGAACGTGGAAACAGCAACTGATTGATTAATACAAGGCCAATTTTCATATAAGCCATAGGGGATTACTTGAGATGTACAATTGTACCAAAACTAATTGCATTAATCTTTGGCTCTGACTGAGTTTCTGGTCAGCATAATCTAGGTACTGTAATGGTAATGGAATTTGGAGATGCCCCTGTATTGGCTTGGTTTTGGGGTTGAGCGTTAAAACCCAGAGCTTGTGAATCCCACTTGTGGGATCGACTTGTTGATGTGAAGAGAGAGGGCTGAACTGGGAGGAGCTGTGAATTGGGAGAGAGGCCCAAGCCTAGAGAAGGCCAGAAGGACTTTTGGAGAGCAATATCCAGTGTAGTGGAGCCTGAGTTGCTGAGAGAAAGACTGCTGAGAGCCCATTGGAGCTGCCCAGGACTTTTGAGAACTGCCACCTGGAGCTGCCAAGGACTGAGGAGGCATGACTGTGATGCCAGTATTTTGTCTGTCTGTTTTGATGTTGTTTTCCCAGATTCACCTGATAGAGAAGGACAGTGCTGATGTTGTCGAGGTCCTGGAACCTGGCTGTTGGTTCAGAAGCCCTGAAGGAGGATTTTCTT
>CM053586.1:270328118-270357035 GCA_028646515.1 Pseudochirops corinnae
GAAGACGAAAGAAGGGCCTTTCCTTGGGTTTTCAATGCTGGGATGATATCTTGACCTTGTTGTAGCTTAAGGGTAGATGGCCTTTTGTGCTCTCCTGCCCCTTTTGAGAAAGTGCTTGGTGTTAATGGATGGTATTGTAATTACTTTGTGTCCAGGGGTGGGAAACCTTTGGCCTTTTTGTGCTCTGTGATTGACTAAATGAATGTACTTTGGTTATGATTGGAAACTGATCTCCATTTGAGAAGAGACTTTGACTGACTAAATGAATGTACTGTCTAGGGGTGGAGTAGTACCTGGATTGAATTGAGAACTTAATTGCTAAAGGAATGAGTTACACTGTATTTTGATTTTCTCTGTTCTGTGAATGTTTGCCTTAATCTGTAACTGAATAAATGGGGTTTGCTATGCTGGTAATCCAAACCTTGGAAGTTACCTTTGCTTGGCATTACAGGTTCTTACCTAAGGGTCTCTAAAAAGCAGATAGAGGTGGTCCAGCTTCCCAGCCATGCAGGGCTAATTTCAAACAATCCAACAAAGTCCTCTCACAGTTCCCAAAATTGAATAAAGTTTTCTCATAAAACAAAAGTTGGATTAGACCCGTAACTGAATAGGAAGGGAACGGAGATAACTTCAGAATTAAATCACAAGATGGAGTCAGTATAGTTCATGCAATTCCCACTACCACTCGCTGTCCCATTCCCCTCAATTCCCTCACATTTTTTAATAGCATAATGATATTCCATTAATTCATACATCACAATTTGTTCAGTCATTGATGAGTATCTCCTTAGTTGCTAATTCTTTGTCACGGCTACCTGCTATAAATATAGGTCCTTTTTCCTCTTCCATTGATGTTTTGGGGTATAGGTCTTAAAAGTGTCAAAGGGTAGCAGAATTTAGTAATTTGGGAGACATAGGTCCAAACTGCTTTCCAGAATGGCTAGACCTATTCACAGCTCTCCAAATAATTAACCTTTTTCTTAAAGCCCATTGAACATTTGTCATTTCCTTTTCTGTCAGTTTTGCCTATCTGAAGGCTATATGGTGGAATCTCAGAGTTGCTTTAATTTGTATTTCCAATGGATAGAAGTTATAGGGAGTTGGATTTAGGCTCAATATAAAAAAAAGTTTCCTAACAATGATCACAGAAATTATTTGGATGCCTCTAGAAGTAGCAAACTTCCCACCTGAGAAGGTGGAGAGAAAGTAGGTGAAAATATATGAAGAATAACTATCATTGGTATAGCGCTTTAAGGTTTGCACTTTACATAATAACCTTGTGGGGCAAGAAGGGTGCTATTTTTTTTTAATCCCCATTTTACAGGAGAGAAAAGTGAGGCTGTGAGAATTTAAGGGTTATGTGAGAATACTCAAGAAAAAAAAGTAGGACCAATTCTGGATCAGGAAGACTGAGTAGGATTGGAACAAGCAAGGCGTAATAATAAAAATAATTATAATAATAACCAGCATTCATTTGGTACACAGATATTCTTTGATGCAGGTATTAGAGATATTATTATTATCCCTATTTTTATATATAGAAACTGAAGAGCAGTGAATGTGATTCCTCCATAGTCACATAACTACTTAATACCAGGGGCAGGATTTGAACCTAGGATCTGCAGATTCCAGATTTGGCACTCTAGTCTCTCATTCTCTATTGCAGGAACATTCTAAATGAGGAGAATAACATGGATGAAGTCAGGGTAATGAGAGTAAGCATTGTGCCTTTATGAGACAATGTGAATGCTTGCCCATCAAGAATAGAGGAAGCATGTAGGGAAGCACTGAGAAATCAATTTGACTATAGAAGGTGCAGGCAGATTATTAAGGGACCTTGAAAACCAGACAGGAACCAGGAAGTCACAGATTTTGCTGCATTATTTTTCATTGTTGTTTTTTGTCCTTCATTTTCAAAGAGGACCAATGTGCGTGAACTGGGTTTAAGTGAGGCAGAGTCATACAAAGTCATTAGCCTCACTCTCTCTTCTAGAATCAGTAAAAACCAGCGACAAGACAAAAGTCAGGATGAGTAGCAATGGTCTAGGATGCAGCAGACGACGTTGTCATCATCTGTGTCTAACTAAGTTCTAAATGCTCCATAGCACCTGCTTCAGGTGCCTTCATGGCCATTGGAACAAATAGTTCTTATCCATCCATTCCACTGAGAAAGTCTTCACATGCTCAGAGTAGACATCCCCCTAATTCACCTACAGGCCTGTCAGTTATCCTCAAACTGGTTTAGCCCATCTGCCAAGAAGGTTTACTAGAGTATGACCACTGTATATGTTACAGCTTGTTGGATCCACAGGAGAAAGCTGGGTGGATGGACACAATAGGAGGATGAGCAGCCCTGAAAAGAGCTTGGTAAACCCTCATACCAGAGGTGTTAGTCCTCCCTGAATATCACATACTCTCTATATGAAGTTAGATGAGTTGTAGTATATTTTTGATTCTGTTCCATTCCTTTGGACTTGTATGCAATTGATCACAATCCAATGCCCTCCCTTCTTCCTCTTCCCCATCCCTAGTAGATTGGATAGAAGTCTTGAACTAGTCAATGGCTTTGTAGTTATGGCAACTCCTGCCTGATATTCTGTGTCCAGAAGCTCGCTGTAGGGGGTGGTATAAAATAAGGAGTCAAGTTTAAAAGCTTGGCCCTAACTTCTTGTAGGGAGCTCCAATGGCTTAAAAGCTGCCATCTGGCCAATGAGGTCTATTATTTTACATAATTAGACTTTTCAGTGCTCTGTCATTCTTTGGCTCTTTCTTAGGTTGGCACCTGGTATTACTGTGGCTTTTGCTTATTACGTACCTATAATAGCCCTTTGATTTACTATATGCTTAAGCTGCCATGAACTCTGTTGCAAGTCATTCTATTCAAACTATGCCTTTGAACAGCCTATTTCTACCAATGACATGATGAATTGTTATCTGTGCAAATGGATCTATGTCTGACTGGCTTTCCTCCACCTAAGCTGCTATGGGAGGCCCAGTGACAATAGCTACTCCTTTCAAATCAGCCTTGGACATTATTTTCTCTGTGAATGTCTTTTCTGGGGATTTCCTAGCTGAATTAACAATGTGTTTCTGGGTCTCTTCTGAGGAAGTTGCCAAATAGGACAAACTGTCTACTGGGGAATTTGAGAAAATGTTAACTGAGGCCTAGGTATGAGATTGCCAAATTCACAGCTTAGCACTGACATTTAGTAGACATGTTCAATGTACTTAGCACAGTGTCCTGGTTCTCTCCTGTGTTAGGTAGTGTGATGATTCATTCCTTCCTTGAAGGATAGTATTTGTTCAACCAAAGTGCATGCTTACAAATTTAGTCTGCCCAGAGTACAGCTTGTCTCCTTTGACTCTGACAGATCCCAGTTGGTAGGCCTCTTGGGACCAAATGTCTTCCTGAAGATTTTTTTGCCCAGCTTCTTTGTCTATTTTTGCCATCTTTGTTTTTGGTCCTTCTAATCCTAGCATTCATAAAACATTTTGGGATTTTCAAGTTTACCAGTGGGCCATACAAAACTTTGGCCTCCATTGTAGCTCACTGAAAGAATAACTCCTGGTTAATATAATTTAAATGCCTCATTAATCCCTTGTTGGTCATGAGTTGCTATAGCCTCTCAGGTTTCAGTGGCAGTTCAACTAGTATTTCATTTAACACTGAAGCCAACAAAGGCTTTGTTTCTCTTCTCTTCTTAGCAGTTCAAATCCTGGGACTGTTCATTAAGACAACAGCAACAACAACAACAACAATTTCCCTAGCTTCAACTATTGGGATGCTGTAATGGGAATGGGAATTTGAAGATCTTCCCTGCTTGGAAAATATATTCTGCCCCCTACTAGGCTGAATGTAATCACATGGAGCCTGTGGTAGGAGGACTTTGCTGAAGGGTGGAGCATAGCCCACAGGAAGCTGGGAGTCAGATCAGATAGACATAGAGGACACTTCCGAGGGAGACAGTTAGACTTGTGAGTAAAAGCTGGTGTTTGCCACCTGCTATGACAGCTAAGCTTGTGTTGGTTTGTGAGAAGGCTAAAGGATGCTGTGGCTCTCTGTGCTGTTGTGGCTTGTTAACTTCTTTGCTACTATGATGGAATCAGCTTATTGGTTTTGGGATTTGGTTTTCTGGTATCTGAATAAATGTTTAGCTTCTGTCTTCTATATGAAAAGTCTATTATATTCTGTGTTCGAGCACTATGCAGGTATGTTTATAGTGACCATTGGCACTGTAAATATTGCATTGGCACTACAGATGTCAATGTATCATCATACTCTTATGCTCTGCTTGTTTAGTTATCTTTGGCCGTATTATCATTATCCACTGATACCTCAATACCTTCCATCTATTTGAAAGGGAATAATAGTCTATTCTCTTTTTCTTTTTCCCCTCCCCACCCCTATCACCTCCAGATAGAAAAATGGATCTTTAGAAATGGGGCAGTGTAGAGTTACTTGACAAAACTGAGGAAATCAATTTCAAGTAATAAGGTTGGAACTCCTCAGTCTCATACCTGACCTGACCCTTTAAAGGGGGCAATACTCCCTAAATGACCATTAGATTTGACCCAGAGTTTAAAATGTAGAAAGAGTAGGGGGGTTTTGCTTCCAACCTTCAGGGAACTACTGAGAGCTTGAAAATACTTCACCATTAATTAATTTGTTCTCTTTATATTTATGTTATATATACTATATTTTGTCCTTATTGTCTTCTTCTCCCTCTTCCCTACTTAGAATGTAAAGTTTTTGTGAGTAAGGATTGTTTGTTTCATTTATTATATCCCTATGTCCTAGCACAGTTCCTGGAATATAGTAAACAATAAATTCTGGATTCATTGAATTAAAGATTGTTCTCTTTTGTATTGGGCAGAGCACTAGTTTTGAAACAGACGTTTCTCTATTCTCTTTGGTCCCTTTCCAGAGGCTGCATCTTTTTGTCACTATTTTTGTTTCTCCCTCTCTCTCGATCTCTCTCTCTTTCCATTCTTGGCTTGGATCTTGTAGGTTGGATGACTTCTGTCAAGTAAGCCAGCCTAATGGGATCCTAAGAGAGCTACTAATTTGTAAACTAATTTCATCCTACTTTCATGAATGCTTGTGGGTCTATATCTTTGGGGATATTAAGAATTATAGTCCCAATGCAAAGATAAATTTTGAAAATAGATTCGTACATTTGTATAAAAGTTATCAGTTTCCATAAGTTTACCAGTCCTCATTAACTACTTTCATCTACAACAGATTGTAGATAGCCATGTCTTTTTATTGAATGAGAATTACTCTACCAGTCACTTACTAAAAGGTCCAAGAGTCATGGAACAGAAAGGGAAGTCAGTGGAATCCTGAAAACTCTTTCTAGATTCCCTTCATTATAAATTTTAATGCTACTTTTATAAAATTCAACTCTGAACATTTTGTCTTCCAACATAGACACATTATTTACTTGGATTATTTTCACTCAGTCAATTAACATTTATTAACCACCTACTACATGCCAAGCACTGTGCTAAACTCTGATGATACAAAAAAACAAGCAAAAGACAATCCCTCACCTCAAGGAGCTCACAATATATTGGGGAAGACAAGATGTTAGCAACTATGTCATACACACACACACACACATATAGATATAGATATGGATATGGATATAGATATAGATATAGACATAGATATATAGGGAGAAGATCACAAAAGGTATACTATATAAGGCATGATTTTAGCTGGTCTTGAAGAAAACCAGGTAAGCCAGAAAATGAGATGAGGAGGAAAAGTACCACAGGCATGAAGGACAGCCAGTGAAAATGCCCAAAGTCTAGAGATGGAGTGTGTTGTTCAAGGAACAGCAAGGAATCCAAAGTCACTAGATCAAAGAGAATATGAAGGGATATAAAGTGTAAGAAGACTAGGAAGGGAGATGGGAGTGGTGTATATTATAAAGAGCTGTAAACAACAACTTTTGATCCTAGAAATGACAGGGAGCATGTATACCATGTATACCAATGTATATGGCAGCAGTGGGGGAGGGTAACATGGTCAGACTTGTGCTTTAGGAAAATCACTTTGACTGCTGAGTTGGGAATAAACTGGAGTGGAGAGAGACTTGTGGCAGGGAGACTAACCAGTAGGTCCAGGTGTAATGTGATGAGGGCCTATACCAGGGTGATGATAGTATGGGAGGAGAGAAGGTGACATATTCAAGAAATACTACAAAGATAAAATCAGCAGGTCTTGCCAATGTATTGGATATGGGGAAGGAGGAAAGAAATAATGAGGAGTTGAGGAAGCTTGGGGGAATGGGAAGATGGTGATATCTTTGACAATAATATAAAAGTTTGGAAGGTAGAAGAATTTGGGGAAAAGATAATGAAATCAGTTTTGAAAATGTTGAGTTTCAGGTGTCTGTAGGATATCCAGTTTGAGATGTCTAATATGCATTCTTTAATACAAAGCTGTTCATCATTATAAAACCTTTTTAGGTAACATCTTACATACTGCATTACTAGGAATCATTCAATGACAACCAGGTTGGATAGAGTTCTTGACCTCTAAGAACTTATGATTAAAAGGAAAATGACATGAATACCAACCTGTTTTGGACATATAACAGAATAAAAACACTAAATCGAAAAGTTAATTGATCATCCATAAGGCAAAGATAAGTGCCATCTGAGATGAAAAATGGGAGTAAATACATAACATCAACTAGGTGGCTCAGTGGATAGAGCACTGGGCCTGGAGTCAGGAAGACTTGAGCTCAAATTCAGCCTCAGATTAATTTACTAGTTTAGTTGTATGACCCTAAACAAGTCGCTTAACCTCTGTTTGTCTTGATCCACTGGAGAAGGAAATGATGAACCACTTCATTATCTTTGTCAAGAAAATCCCATTGACAGCACTGACATGCTATGTACGCTCCACAGATTCTCAAAGAGTCAGACAAGACTGAACAGACTAAATGACATAATATTGATGAAATAAGGGGAATAGATATAAAAGTTCAATGTCTGCACTAGATAGTACAGTCACAATACTTTTGTTATTTTGGTCAGAGTTAGAAGAGAACTTAGAGGTCCAATCTTATAGCTTAACCTTATCAGTTGAAGCTTAGAGAGCTAAGTGACTTATTCAAGGTCACATAGGTAGTTAGAGACAGTTCCAAAATCAAACCTATACCATTGATTCCCATGCTTGTGTTCTTTCTATTTTATCACCCTTTAAACTGATTAACAAGCATTTATTAATTGCCTACTAAATGCCTGGCATTGCACTAGATACTGATGATAGACAAAAATGAGATAGATCCTGCCTTCAGGGAGCTTGGATTCTATCTGGAGAAGATAAGACCTACACATGGAAGTATACACAAAATTAGTAAGATTGGCTTCACCCGAACAATTCTTTGTCATTATAAATCACTGTCAGTAACCATATAACAGGAAGGGCCCCCAGAGTGGTTGTACAAGGATATACAAAGAATAGCAACAGGCCCCCATGGAGGACTGCCCTAAACCTGCCTGAGGTTTGCTGAGAGTTTACCATTTTGATTAATTTGTAGGTTCCCTGAGGGCAGGGACTGTCTTTTGCCTCTTTTTATGTCCCCAGTGCTTATCACAGTGCCTGCCATGTAGCAAGCACTTAATAAATATTTATTGAATTGAATTGGTGTATATCAATCAATCAATAAGCATTTACTAAGTGCATACTATATGCGAAGAACCAGTGGGGATAAAAAAAAAAAGACAGAAAAGACAATACCTGCCCTCAAGAAGCTTACAGTCTAATGGGGAAGACAATATGAGAACAAATATATACAAAGCAAGCTGCATGCAAGATGAATTAACAGAGAGAAAGCCCTCAAATTACGAAGGTGTGTATCATTGCTGTTGTTCCAAGGGCATGTCAAAAATCCCTGGTAATTGCTATAAGAACAAAATCTGTGGATGTCGAAGGGAACCTCGTTTTATGAGGGCCCATTGGGATAGATGCCTTCAGGAAGGCTTGAATAAATGAAGATGAAATGAACTTGGAAGACAAGTAGGGAGGAAACGTAGTTCAGATGAAGGCTGGAGTGTTCCATGGATGGATTTACTATTGCTAGAGACAGCTAAATGGTATTTCTGGAATAACATAGATATAATTTAAATATAATTTTTTAACCTCTTGACTTTATCATTATTACGGATTTAGAGCCAGAAGGCACTTTAGAGGTCATCTAATCCAACCTCTTCATTTTACAGATGAATGACTAAAGGCCATAAAGTTTAAGAGATGTGACCCAAAGTCACATGGGTTGTAGTGACACAGTCAGGATCTGAACCCAGATCTTGAGTACAAATCTAGTACCAATTCTACTATTGTATACTACCTCTTGCCCCTGCTGGCACTTCAATTTCCATTCCAGATAAAGTGCCACTTGGAGAATTAATGCAGTTCTTTTTTTTGGCTTTCTCAAAAGCCTTTCTTTCATCCACCTGATAGTCTCAGCAATCTGTGAATGTTCATTAAATTAAGAGTACAATTTGGCTCTGACAGACAAAATGATTTTCCCAAAGCAAGGCTACATTTAGCATGTTGTTTTCTTCCGTTTTATTCATTAAAAACTGCTCAGTGTTTCTTAGTGTTTTACCAAGAAAGCAACGCTAACATCTCATAGCCCCAAGCAGGGAAACATTTTCAGAAAGGGTAACAGTTGGGATTGTATCATTCATTGACATGGTTTATCACTTTGGCCGCTAATCCCCCCCCCCCCCCCACCGCCACTCACAACTTGGGAGCCTTTGCAAATATCAATAGGAGAACTAGCAGTCAACAAAATTAGCAAAGCTAGTCAGATCTCTCTTGACATATGGGAAATGGATAAAGTCACAACAGTATTTGAGAGAGAATATACAAACTCCAAAAAGTAGTCCAAAAGACCACTTTTGCCTACCTAAGGGGACAAATTCTCCATCTACAAGATCATTGGGTGGGACTTCTGGGAAACAGCTTCTAGAGAGAGCGTCAACTAGCCAACCACGTCTCATTCTTTTCCAGGCTGCACACAGGACTTCTTTTACCATGCCCCAAAGCTAGGCACCTTTACAGTACACACTTTTAAGCTTCTTTTTGTGTGTTATCTTCTCTTTTTAAAATAGAAGCTCCCTGAGGGAAGGGACTATCTTTCTTTCTGCTTATATTTCTATTCCCATCACTTATCACAGTGTCTGGCACAAGTAAGTGCTTAATAAAAGTCTGTTGATTGAGTGCTTGGAACTCTTGAAATAATGTAAATATCAATGGAGTACATGGTATATGGGTTACCCTTTGTTCTTGTTAAATCACCAGCACACTTTCTGATCATGCAACTCTCTAATGATACTTCTGATATAAAAGCTATCTCTTCATTGTTCTCTGAGTAATCTACAACTTTAATTGTTCAGAGACTGTGGTTTTCCATGATGTGTATAATATATATGTATAGTATCACTGGTAGAATATTGGTATCAAAAAGATGGGTCTATGTTTCAGGAAGAGGCTTGAGGTTATTAAAAGCATTGCACAACTTCTCATTCTCTCCCTTCTGTTCAAACTTAGAACCAGTTTATTGTCTTTTCATAGGATCTGCCTAAGATATTTATACTAATGAACTAACGAACCAGTTCTATGACTATTCATTCAACTGCAGGAAAGTAGACATCCTTCATCCACTTGATTTTTCATGTCTAAGCAGGTAAGTCAAATTCTTCTGAGTGATTATGGATCTCATTTAGGAGTTTCCACAATGTTCCTGGGCTAGATGCCATTGAAACAATGTCATTTATGAACAGGAGTCTCTGAAGGAGCCCAACATCTCCTAGAAGATCCCTGCTCAGTTTTAACTTTGTACTATACATCCTCTACTTTATGTCATTGGCTAACACATTTGGCTAAAATAAATATCCCTATCTTCGATTCAAGTCAACAATTATTTATTAAGCTTTTACTATGCGCCAGGAATTGTGCTAAGCACTGGGGATACAAAGGGAAAAAGAGTCCCTGCCTTCAAGAAGTCTCACATTCTAATGGTGAAGACAAACATGTAAACAACTTTGTACATACAAGGTATATAGAGTGTAAATGGAAGATAATCTCAAAGGGAAGGAACTGGGGAGAGGGGTGGGAGCCAAGAAAAGCTCTCTTGTACAAGGTGGGATTTGATCTGAGTATTGAAGAAAGCCAGAAAAGCCAGGAGGTGGGAGTGAGGAGGGAGAGCATTCCAGACATAGAAGATAGCCAGTGAAAAAGCTTGGAAGAGGAATAGCAAGGAGGTCAATATCACTGGATAACAGAGAAGATGGATGGGAGTAAAATATAAGACAGAAAGGTAAGAAGAAATAGGTACGGGAAAGGCTTTGAAAAGACAAGTAGATGATTTTATATTTAATCCTAGAAATAATACAGAACAACCACTGGAATTTACTGAGTGGGGAGGGGTGGGGTAGTATGAGCAGACTTGAACTTTAGGAAGATGACTTTGGCCATTGGTAAACCATGGACTAAGGGTGGAAGACACTTGAGTCCAAGAGACAAACCAGAAGTTAAGAGTTCAAATGTGAGATGATAAAAGGTGTGGCACCAGTGTGGAATTTGTATGAGTGTAGAAAAGAGATCATATATAAGATATTCCAGAAGGTAGAAAGAACAAGACTTGACAATAAATTGATTGGATATGTGAGGTGAGTGAAAATGGCACCAAAAGTGTTGGGTAACAGGGAGGATGGTAGGGCCCTCATCAGTAAGAGGGAAATTAGGGAAAAGGAAAGCATTTGAAGGGAAGGATAGTGAATTCTATTTTGGACAAGTTGAGTCTAAGATGTCTGTGGGATATCCAGTTCAATATGTCTAATAGACAGTTGGAAGACTGGAGCTCAAGAAAAAGGTTGGTGTTGAATAACTAAATTTAAGAATCATCTCCACTGAGATGTTAATTATACTCGTGGTGGCTGATGAGATCACCAATTGGGAGAGTGAAATTTAAGAAGGCACATTGTTGGGGGGGGGGAAGGGTGGTCACCCAGTGTCCTGGAGAAATAACCTGGAGAACAAAAGATATTGAGAAGAAGCTTTGTGTGGGGATTGAATATTTTATTGCATTTAGGTGACTCTAGTTATTTACAGGGGGGGGAAACCTGTGACCTCAAGGCCACACGTAGCGATCTAGGTTACAGAACAAATCCTTTCATTAAGGGGATTTGTTCTGTGAAGTTTGGATTCAGTCAAAGGGCCATGCTTGAGGACCTAGAGGGTCACATGTGGCCTCAAGGTCACAGGTTCCCCAACCCTGCTAGTATATCTAGCAAAAAAGAAGCCATCACATGTGGTTTCATGAGCTGTAAACTTGAATAACTGATTATTATAACACAAAATGGCACCCCAAATCTGGGAAGTAGCAAACAGTTCTAGAGTCATTGGAGTGGGCCTAGGTTACAAAAGGAAATTTGTTGGGGTTGGGGGAAGGGCAGGGGTAGGATAGATTCTCAAAAGAATATAAAGCAGCAATTATACTTTTTTTTTCCCCAAGGGAAGTTTTCAGACAGACTGACTTAATTCATGCAATATATCCACTATTGGTTTCCTTAAGTCAGGAGAATGAACACAGAACTGCTTCTAATGTACAAGTGAAAATGCCTCTCATGCCTTACAAAGAGTTACTAACCTGCCTGACGTTTCAGGTTCAGGAGCTATAAGGTTTCAGGATATGGAGGCCCTTTCCAGCCTCTTCTGGCTTCACAGAGGGTAACAATAGTCCCTCAGGAGTCTCAGACGAGAAAACGTTCTCTGCACTGTTCCTGCAGGGGCTAGACAAATTCCCCAGCCCCACATAAACAAATGGATTGGCTCAAGGAAACAAATGGATGTGTGAGTGACCCCATCTATGAACTCACACCAGTGGAATTATTCAGGAATCAATACCCCAGCTTCTCTTGGAGGCTTTGGACTCAAAAAAACAAACTCAGAGCAGATGAGCCTATCAACTTCAAAAAATGTGAAAGCAAACCAAGGAAAGTTAAGCCAGCCTAAAGGGAAAAGGATCCATCCTCCAGTCAGGATGAGGTAAATAAGACTGCAGAAATGAGAGCAAAGACAAGGACAAAATGGATAAAATTGATTGGGTTAGCTTAATGGGCCATTAGCAAATGGTCAGAGTTTAAAAAAAAAACAAACCAACATTTGATTCTGTCAATGGGCATCCTTTTGATCAGAGGCAGACAGTGAATGAGGATATTTGTCTGGACATTCAGATGCCCCATGACTATAATGCCCATTCCCCACCCAGATTTTCTGGGACAATCCAATTTCAAAAAAAAGAAAGTATATTTTAACTAGTCCTTTTAAAAAATTTATCAGACAATGGATCATGATTTCTAGTCCAGAAAATATGGTTGCCTCACCTAAAACAAACAGAATTTTCTCTGTTTTCCTCCTTCTTTGGTTTACTGACACTGTCTAGAACTGAAATTGAGATTATTGACGCATTTCACTTATATCAATCAATAGTCATTCATCTCAGAACAATGGGATACCACAGAAACAGGATTTGCTCACTCCCTAGGAGTCCAAATATGCCATGGGGCAGGAACTAGCTGTTTCTGCTACCTGGAATTTGTTTAATCTCCTTTTCTATCTATCTGAATCCTACTGGTTCTTTAAGACCCAGCTCAAATCCCATCCTCTCTTAAGAGAATGTTCCAGTTCCCAGTGAAATCTTCCTGGATCTGAACTCCAATAGCACTTAAGGTCCATTCCACTGAAGTTACACTGTGTAGTTGTTGCACCTAGCAAGGACCACCAATCATGCTTTTGGGATAGTGGGATGAGGAGAAAGGGAGAACTGAATAGGAGGAGAGCTCACCCTATCCTGCGATCTTCTAGCTCCTTATTTTAACTAGTTTTTCTTGCTAGGTTTTAATGCCTGTAGGTTCTTTGTTGCTGCAGTACTGAGTGCTGCTAGTACCCTTTAAATCTGAGACCCTGCAGGAAAAAAAAGTCATTGTTTGAGATCTGCAAGCTATTTATTTGTCCCTTATCTTGTCCTGTAAGTTACTGGGTTTTTGCATGTGCATATCTTGTCTTTCCAATTAAACTATAAGCTTTAACTTCTTTGTATGACCATTAGCACCTAGCAAAGTGCTTAACCCAGAGTAGGTAAATAGAAGTATACATTTGTTGAATCGAGCTTTTTAATTACTTAGTAACTTTTGGGAGGAGATTCTGAAATTTCGTCCTTTCAGGTGGTGAGATGTGATGGCACATTTGGATAGGATACCACTGCGTCTGCATATATCTTTACCCACAAACTGGTTTGAAAAGAAGTGGTTGAATTACAAAAACAATCAGTTAGGAACTGGCCATTTGAATTCAACCCCTTTCTCCCTCCCACCCTGCAATTCAAACTATTTAATGTCCATGGACAGTCTCTTTATCACATCAGGAATAAAATCAGCCCCTTTATTTTCTCATAGGAAACCTTGATGATGAGTTTTTAAATAGGCGTTACTGTGTGTGTGTGTGTGTGTGTTTAAATACACACATCTTGTAACCCCTATTTGATTTGTCACTTTTATGCAACACAGGTATGTATGTGTGCATGCTTGCACATGTGTGTATGCATATATTTTAAACTGGTGGTGCACCCTCTTTAGTTCTTTCTCTAGATCTCTTTCTTACTTTCTGGCATTCTCAGTGCACAGGCTTGTTAAAATGTAGCAGGCACCATCAGTGTGTGCAAATGCGTTTTCTAACATCTGGATGTTAGAAAATCATTACTGCTGGAGTCCTCAAATGATGGGCCCCAGGTGTTTCTTTAGAATTGATTCTCTGAGCAACTTTCCCTGGAGAGTCAAGTGTCTCGGGCTGTGTCCACACATGCAAAGTGAAGTAAAGAATTGAGCCAATTGTCTGGATAATACAGGCCTAAAGGACCCCTCTGTTAACTCAATTTCTGGCTATTTCAGGTGGAGAGTTTGGAATTTTTTTTTTAAACTTGAGTCATATGGATAATTGCCTTCATTCTCCACATCCTTTAAGCCATGTAGACACTGCCTCTTTATAAATGGGCAGAGTAAAAATGAAAGACATGAGAGGTCGTGCCCATGAGTCGGAGTTTGGCTTTTGGCTGGGAATTCTTACTTTCCGAATGGCTCAACAATCGAATTGAAAATGCATACCCCTGGATGCATATTTTCGTTGAACACATTTACATTAATCTCAATTATGCCTTCTGGATGACATAAAGCAAAGAAAGCTCTAAGTACCCAGTATGGAACTACAGATTTTGGCCCCATCCATTCTATAGACTGACGAAATGGTTTCTGCCTTGCCTAGCTCCACAGTTATGTATCTGAGTCTTGTTATCTAATTTATCTGTCACTTTGTCCGCTGAGAAATTTTACACTTGCCAAAGATGCTATCTTGTAGAGTGGACTATAGTGTGTATAGGATAGTAATTAGGGTAACTGCATCCTTGAAAGTAACAAATTCAAACAGAAAGGTCTGAAAAATGAATGCATAGAGATCTTTCTCAGGGCATTAATGCTCTCTTACATAGACCATTTGTGAAGTGATCAACTCACCATTTGCTTTTCTTCCCCAAGGCAGCATGAGGTTTAATTTGTGTCCTGTGAAGCAGTAATAATTCTCTGACCTCACATGGACATGTGTTTGCCTTTCACAAACACATGGAGCCAATGCATCAAGAATTGTTATTTTTATTACCCTCTTCTTCTTCCCACCCATCTCACCAAAGGAAAGGACCCAAGAAACAAATTTTTGTCGTTGTTGTTTAGTCATTTCCAACTCTTCATTACCCCATTGTGGGATTTTTCTAGGCAAAGATACTGGAGTTGTTTGCTATTTCCTTCTCAAGTTCATTTTACAGTTGAAGAAACTGAGGCAAAGAGGATGAAGTGACTCATCCAGGGTCACACAGCTAATAAATGTCTGTAGCCAGCTTTGAACTCAGGTAAATGAGTCTACTTGACTCCCAACCCAGTGCTCTATCCTAGTTGACCAAGAAGCAAATAACTGGGGTCAATTCTTTATGCTATGGTAAAAAGGGAAGGTAGATAGAAAGTAGACACTCAAATCTCAGTAGCTCTGGGACTATAGGCAAGTCATAAGCTCACTCTCTGAGCCTTGCTTTCTTCATCTATAAGATCAGGATGATGATAATACCTAAGGCAGGGGTGGAGAACCTGTGCCACATGTGGCCTTCTAGGTCCTTAACTACAGCCTTTTTTAGTTTGGATTCAGTCAAAAGGCGGCAAGTGACAAACTAGAGGGCCACATGTGGTCTTGAGGCCCAGCTTCCCCACCTGTTACTCCTCCAGTATCACTTTACAATGTCTCTAAAGTGCATTGCAAATTTTAAAAGACTATTTAAATATCCTCCAGAGTGATGAAATTCATTCTCTGCAGGGTTCTGAAAAGTTCAAGAGAATAGCTCCCCATTAAGTATGAATGCCAATGAAATTCTTGCCCCAACTCAAATACCATCATGGCCCCAATGGCAGTGTGATTCTCCAAAGCTATCCTATGCCTCTCGCCAAGTTTCTCTAGGTATGCCATAAGATTTTGGCTCTCTACCTATTCATGTCAGAAAAAGACCTTCAATTTCATCAGTCCAGTTAGGAGAACTCCCATATGAGGAGAGTTCCTCTATCAATCCAGGGCAGTACCTTCTCTGCAATATATAGTCTTAAGAGAGCTGCCTAGAGCATTGAGAGTCCCACAGAGTCAACAGTTGATACTCACATAATCATAATATGGTTACACAGTATGTGCCAGAAGCAAAGCTTGAGCATTGACCTTCCATGTCTAAGACCAGTTCTCCCTCCACTATACCCTGCTGCCTTTCTCTATCCATTTACAACTTCATAAATTATAATGATCTACTTTGACCATCAACCTAAACTCAGTTCCTTTTGAGCTTGGTAATGACTGTTATGAGCCAATGGAACACAAACAAAACAAAATGCAGTTGACTTCCTAGCAGTTCTATCGAAGGTCTCCCTTGTGAGTAGAGGAGTCCTGAAGAAAGAAGAAAGAAGAGCATGAGGGGATGGGGAGAGGAAGGAGAGACAAGGCTAGGGAAAGAGGTCTGACTGCCTCAGAATCAATCCTCCCTTATCATCAACTTAAAGGAGCGAAGCTGATGACTTTGTCCAACTCTTTGTGCATTCTCATTCAATTTCAACTTACAGGCAAGTCAAGATATCATGCTCATGACATCATTGGTCCTCTTCAAGAATGAAGGAAAGGACAAACAACAACAACAAAAGTTTAGGGTGCCAGCAATTCCTTGTTTAAAAAAAAAAATGTTGCCAGCTGCCCCTGCAGCGACGGGGAAAGCGGCCAACATGGCGGGCAGACTGGCACAGTTCCTGAAGGAGGTCTGGGCCAAGGAGCCGGTGCTGACCGCGTCCTTTGCGATCCGCACCCTGGTGCTGCTCGTGCCCCCCCCTGAGTCCCTACACCAAGTACGCAGGCATGATCAACCGCGCGACCCCCTGCAACTACCCTGTTCCCCTCCGAGATGACAGCAACATGTCCGATGTGCCCAGCCATCCCCAGGATCCCCAGGGGCCATCCCTCCAGTGGCTGAAGAACCTGTGAACCCTCCACCTGCTCCCACCCCCCAATAAACGTTCTGGCTTCTCAAAAAAAAAAATGTTTCAGAGCTATCACTCCAGGGAAACCATTAAAAGGTAAACTCCTTGAAATTATGGGCTGCTTTTTGCCGTTCTTTGTATGCCCAGCATTTAGCACAGAATCTGGCAAATAACAGGTGTTTAATGTGTCTATTGTCTGTCCCTCTACTCAAAAGAGGACCAATGACATCCCAATGTTGGGGTCAGAGTACAGTGTGTTTGGCTGTGGCTGATCAGTCCCACACAAATATGGAAGGTTCTATTACAGGCTGGGCACAAGTAGTCTGTTACAACATTTGGGATGGAAATGTCTGGATTTGCACAGCTCGTGTTTCATTTGTGTGGTTTCAATTCTTTTTGGAGTGTAGGGCCTTCTTTGATATAGTCATGCCATGCTGAGTAGCCCTGTGCCAACATCTCCCATGTCTCACAATTGATACTAAAGTGCTTCAGAGAGAACTTGAGAGTGTCTTTTTACCACTTCTTCTGACCACAGTTTGAGTAGTTGCTTTTATTTTTTTCAAGTTTTCCTTAAAATAACCTTTTAGGTAAGCATGCATTTGGCATCCAGGCTCCATGGCCCATTGGAATTGCACTCTCTGCAATAAAACTTAAATGCTTGACTGTTCAACTGTAGAGAGAATCTCAGTGTCTGGGACCTTATCTTGCCAGGTGATCTTCAGAACCTTCCTGAGACAATTCAAATGGAAGCAATTCAGTTTCCTGGCATGGCTCCGATAAGACTGTCCAGGTTTCATAGGCATATATACCAGTGAAGTCAGCACAATGTCTTGGTAGACCTTCATTTTGGTGTACAGCCCAATACCTTCTTCTCTCCCACACTTTCTTTCCCTTATGCTAATTTTGACCTGACAAAACACACCAAGAAAATGTAAGTCCTCTACCAGCCAGCACCGCACCATTTGTGAACTATGAGTCACAGTGAATGGAGAAATTTTGAATGCTATGGATAAGTTCACTTACCTTGGCCATGAATTTTCCAGGGATGTCCACATAAATAATGAGGTTGACACATACATAGTCAGAGCTAGCTCAGTGTTTGGGAAGCTTTGAAGGAAAGTGTGGGAGAGAAGAGGTATTAGGCTGCCTACCAAACTGAGGGTGCTTAATAAATGCTTGTTGAAGGCAACTTTCAGAAGAAATCAAAGTTATTAATAAATATATTAAAAAGACCCCAAATCACTATTAATTATAGAAATTCAAATTAAAATGACTCTGAGGTACCTTTTCAACCTATCAGAATGGCTAACAGAAAAGGAAAATGATAAATGTTGGCAGGCATGCAGAAAAGTAGAGACACTAACTTACTGTTGGTGGAGTTGTGAACTGGTCCAACCATTCTAAGAGAAAAATTTGGAACTATGTCCAAAGGAATATAAAATTGTGAGTACCCTTTGACCCAGAAATATCAATATGAGGTCTGAATCCCAAAGAAATCAAAGAAAAAAGAAAAGGGCCTATGTGTGCCCCCCAAAAATATTTATAGCAGCTCCTTTTCGTGGTGGCAAAGAATTGGAAATCTAGGGTATACCTATCAACTGGAGAATGACCAAACAAGTTTGGTAGATGATTGTGATGGAATACTATTGTGTTATATGAAATGAGGAACAGTACGATTTCAGAAAAACATAGGAAGTGATGCGAAGTGAAATGAGCAGAATTGGGAGATCACAGTACATTATACATAGATCAATGCAATGATCCAAGACAATTCCAAAGGACCCATTTTGAAATGTGCTATATACCTCCAGAGAGAGAATTGATATACTCTGAATACAGAGTGAAGCAGACTTTTTTCACTTTCTTTATCTTTCTTGCTTTTTGTTGTGTGTGGGGGGTTTTTTGTGACTAGCTAATACAAAAATGTGTTTTGCATGACTTCACATGAACAATTGATATCATATTGGTTGCTTTCACATTGGATGGGAGAGGGGAAGGAAGGAGGGAGAGAATTTAGAACTCAAAAATTTTAAAACATAAATATTAAAAATAGATAAATGCTTGTTAACTGCCTGATTGACTGACTATCAGCTCCAACCAAGACAGCAATACTCTCCTTAAATCAAGTCTTCAACAGGTATTCTCTGGGCACCCATGTACCTAGCATTATTTTAGGTGACATAGAGAATACACAAGAAGTATAAACTCTCCACTGAGAGGGCCTACCATATGAATCTAGTTAGGGAGCCAGAACTGAATTCTGAGTCTCAGAGGAGGACCTTGAAGGAGTAGTAAGGTTGCATAAGCCAGGGAGAAGAATCTTTAAAAAGTGATAAAAGAACTACAGCAGAAGGAAAAGCACCAGCCAAGACAAGGAAGTGGCAAATGGGTGCTTTATATATTAGGGAAGGAACCCAATGACAGCTGAGGTGTCGTATGGAAAGTAGGAGGGAATACAATTGGAAACCAGTAGATCCAATTCAAAAAGCAAATATAGGACAAGAATGAAGTGTGGGCTTTCTCCCTTTAGAGCAGGAAAATGCATTATTTATATCGTCCTGAAACACATGACATGAATCTTATTCAGCCTAGTTCTCTGACATATGGGTTGGCCTTGTCATAGACCTTAGCCAAAAGGAGTTCTCTTTTGATTTATACAGGACCAAGAGAATTCATCCCTAACCACTCCCTGACCTCTGTTCACTTGAACAAAGTTGTGAAAATGGCAAGATGGGATCATGTTTTCTCTCTTTAACAAAGAAGTCATAATGCCTTACCCTGCAGAGCCTGGAAAGGAAATTGGACTGATTAATCCATCAAGTGCATTTTAAGCCTTTGCAATGAGTTACTAAGGGAAGTATAAAACTTCTCCCCAAACATTTAATAATTGGATAGACAGCCATTCACTCTATACTCTCTAGTTCACTAAAAATCAACCTCTGGTGCCACTGCTGGTATGTAAAGTAATTGCTTTAATCCCACAGCATCAGTTCAGTGTTTGTGTAGTTGTATTTTTCCACCTATGTTCTTTTCATGGGATCACTCACCAATACTGATCACTTTTTACGTTCCTGGGTATCAGAAACAAATTCTAGACAACTCCCAATATGGTGTCAGACTTCTTAAATAATGTGAATGATATCTGAAATAACGTGGGTAGAGGCCAGTTCATAAGTAGCACTTCAATTCTGTGATTCTATGTAGGTTGTAGAGCACATTTGTGCATCTATACACACATACACACAAAATCTGCTTGAATTCCGACAAATAAATAGTTGTTTTTCAAGAAAGCAATTAGCAGGTGGTTAGGAAATGCTTATAATAAGTTGTACTTCAGATCTTTTCTTTTTTCCCAAAGACAATTGTATGTATAGAAAGACCTTAAATTTCTTGCTGAATTGACTCAAAGCAGTCTAATTGTTCTGTATGTAAATGTCTACACCTATAAAATCATTGGGGAAAAGGAGAAGACACAAAAGGATTTAATTGAGCTCAATCATCGGTTATTTCAGAATAGCACTACACTTTGCACTTAGTAGGTACTCAAAAAATGCTTGCCAAATTGAACATTAATGAATTACCCAAGGGATCTCTTGTTGTTTTTATTTTTATTTTTTCATTAGTGTAGGGAACTATGAAAACCATCTCTACCAATGCAGATCACAATTGGACTATGATTTAGTAGATAAGTCCTAGGGAAATGTCTGAAACTCAAAAAGATCAAGCAGCTTGCTTGAGGTTACCTATCTAGTAATGGATAGAGGTAGAATTTGATTCCAAGACCAGTGCTCTATCTACTATGACACGCTACCCCCATTAATAAATTATTTGTCATAACTGAGCTATCTGGGTGGGAGGGTGGGGTTTCCCCTGCCATATCAGTTTTGGTAAATAGACACAATTCCTGGTTAAAACTCTGAACCATTCACCAAGAATACAATTTGAATAAATATTAGAGATGAGGCATCTCATTTTTATGTTAGCTTGCTCTTGTCTACAGGGGGAAGAGGGGATGTGTGATGATTTTTAAAAAAAATAAGTCTCCCTCAGGGACATGTCACTTGAAGCTTATGTTTGTCATGCTTACGGGGCAGGCAAAAACACACACTAAATTCCATCTTTAAATTAAGCTGTAACCAAGCTTGTATATTCATTAGAGGAGAAAAATTCTCTTCTGAGAAGTTCAAATTGTTTATTGATTTTCATTTCTGTGTTCAAGTGAAGCTTGAGTAAGTCTGTCTCTCTGCGGTCCCTATGGGCCAGACAGGCCAACAAGAGCATTGCATTTCAACCCCACTGAGCAGTTACCGACCAAAATGTGAGAATTCCTTTAAAACTATATTAATAAATAGTTAGAGGGTGAGATTTCCAGTTCAATAAAGTTGATTCTTAGCAAGGGGAATAACAAACTTAGAATCGCTAGTGATAGATGACAATCTGTGGGAAATCCCTGAAAAATGAAAGCAGAACCAAGAAAGAGAAAACACAATTAGCAGAAGCAGGACCCTGACTGGAAGGAGGGGTAAAGAAAGTCATTGACTGGACAGGTTTGATAACTTCACTGCAGTTTGGTAACCATGCTGCAAATAGTCTTGAAGGCTCATGGAGCTATCTGAGAAGTGAAGTCCTCAAAACTGGGAGTAGGTATTTGTTGTGTGACTTGTTTCTATACCAGGTCTTTTCCAGAATCATTGCAAGAGGGAGGCATCAGATTATGACAAACGATGATAAAGATGAATATTTTATGTCTTAAAGCAAAACCCAAAAAAATTAGCTTTTAAAAAATGGATGGAAAGTCATGCTGACTATTCAGTGTCATTTGATAGATGCACACTATATGTAAATTTAAAAAGTACCACCCCTATATAGCACCAACACAATATTCACAGTGCTGACAATGACTATCAATACACTGGCATAGTTCTCATTTACAAAATATAAGACCCTCCATATAGAAGACATAAGCAAAACACTTCATTCAGACACTAGAAAACCAAATCCCAACACCAGAAAGCCAAATCCATCATAGTAACAAAGAAGTTAACACACCATAGCACAGCAGGGAGCCACACCATCCTTCAGCCTTCCCAGACACTCACAAACGTAGCTGTCTCCTTGGATGTGTCTTCTCCTCCCTTCAGTTCTAACTGCTCTGACTCCCAGCTTCCCATGGGCTCTGCTCCACCCTTTAGCAAACTCTTCTCATCACAGACTCCATGTGATTACATTTGGCCTATTGGGGGACAGGGAAGATCTTCAAATTCCCATTATCATTACACCCTAGAATATAGGAGTCTGCAAAGTCTTCTCTTTAATCATGCTAATTTACTTTTAGGAGTGAAATCAGGTTTGTTTTGCTAAATAGAAAACTAGGTTTATGTAGATCCCTTCTCGATCCCCAGATGTAGCTAAACCTCGTTGAAAAAATATCTATTTAGGTCTCTTTGTTGGCTCTTGGAGACTTGAGATTCACAATAAGCCCGGTTTCAAAGATCTTAAGTAGAGGATCCAGCAGCTAGGTGGTACAGTGGATAGAGCACTGAGCTGGGAATCAGGAAGACTCATCTTCATGAGTTCAGCTCTGGCCTCAGACACTTAGCTACGTGACCCTGGGCATGTCACTTAACCCTATTTGCCTCAGTTTTCTTCTTTGTAAAATGAGCTGGAAAAAGAAATGGAAAACCACTCCAGCTTTGCCAAGAAAACCTCAAAAATGTTCTCAAAAAGAGTTGAACACCACAGAACAACAACAAAGCTGATGATCATCCAAGTATGGTACTAAACATTTGTGTGAAGTATATTTGTTGCTTTGTTATATACAATATAGCGGCACTGAGGTCAAAGGATATGTTGCAAGTACTATGAGAGAGAGAAGAATCCTTCCCACCACAGCCCCAGACATCTCCTGACCCAAAATGTAAAAATCTGATTTGGATGAAGGAACATTTGAATAGGAGTCAAGAAGACCTGAGTTCTGCCAGTAAGGAAGTTGATGGGACCTTGGGCAAAGAGATAGGACCCCATCTCTGGGTTTTCATTTCTTCATCTGTACTGCCTTTCATGCCTCTTCTTCATGAGGTTGAGCTAGATGGAGTAGTAGGCAACTAGGTGGTGTGGCAGATAGAGTACCAGCCCTGGAGTCAGGAAAACTCGAGTTCAAATCTTCCCTCAGACTTTCTAGCTGTGTGACCTTAGGCAAGTCAATCTGTCAGTTTTCTCATCTGGAAAATGGGAATAATAATAATAATAATAATAGTACCTCTTTCCCAGGTTTGTTGTGAAAATCAAATGAGATAATACATGTAAAATGCATTGAAAATTTTGCGTCATTATATAAATGATAATTGTTATTTTTATACATGAAAGAACTTTGATGTGTATTGTACAAATATGTGGTTTATTGTAATTATTACTCTTATCATTATGCTGACGTGCAGACCCACAGAGTATCCTTAAATCTGGGAAGAGCAGATACCCTCTGGGGACACAATATGAGAGTGACAAGACAGATTGGGGAAGTTACCTATGTAAAGAGAACAGAGAGGGAAAAATCACAGTATTAGCTGTGAACTAAAAGACTGTGTGTCTACGTGTGTGGCAGCAGAATGGTAGTACAGATTTTTGTAAAACTAATGAGCTGGAGCCATCAATGTGATAGTCAAAGCCACACCATCCATCCCTGGGTCTCCCAGGACCCTGGCCACTTGATTTGACATAAAACTTTGAGACCTATGTAGGTGAGGAACATGTGGTAAGGAAAAGAGAGTGCTTGGGTTTTGTAGTCAGAGACTATAAAAGACTATGGGAGACAGAATTCCTTGAGAGCCCGGCATTTTTGTCTTTCTTTTTATCTCCAGTGCTTAGCACCTTAATAGGAGCTTACTAAAGCCTAATTGACTGAATGAAGCCCTTAGTTAAAATGTCAGTTCTTCTGCTTAACACCTGTGTGATTTGGGGCAAATCATTTAACCTCTGGGCTACTGTATCATCATATCTAAAATGAGAGGTTGGACTAGGCAACCTCTAGGGTCCTTTCCAACTCTAAGGCTCTATGATTCCATAATAGCGTCCTAAAACTTCAAGCTGACTTAATTAAAGAAGATACAGTCTCAAGAGGGTAGGGAAGGGGAATCTATAAACACAAGACAGAGCAACCAGAAGAAAAGTTTAAAATTCTTTCAATGAACCATATGGTTTGCATATATAAACAAATATTCCAATATATCTGGCTGATTGACTTAATTTTTCATTTTTCATACAGATGTTTTTACCTTGGGTAGACAAACTTATACAGTCCAGCTACACTACAAAAGGAAAGGGGAAGGGAACAAGCATTTATTTATAAACACCTACTATGCACCAAACACTGTGCTAAGCACTTTCAAAATATTATCCCATTTAATAAAAATCAAACCTATATAAGGGAAGTGTCAAATCTTAGTTCACATATAGGTATAACCTTTGTCAAAGTCCAAAACCCAAAAGAAATCAGGCTACAGGCAAGGAAGAATTTTAATAGAAATTAGAAATGTGATTTCAAGCAGTAATACTAATACTCAGGACCATCATCTGCCTCATTACTATAACATTAGTGTGAGAATGTTGTAAGCTAGTAAAAAAAAAAAACCTACAGGCTGAGAAATGTCTTCAATTTATCTGTAAAGCTTCATTAAGTTGCATAATTGTAATTCAAAGAAAATTATTTTCATCAGTACTTTTGTATTAAAAGGAAAGATTTGTTATTGAACAGCATCATCTTAACAAGAAACCTAATTTTAAAAGAAACCCAGTGTAGTCTGGTGTAAAAAGTACAGGCAGGAAACTTCTATTTCCAATGAAGACTGGGGTTAAAAAAAATACTGAGGCATAATTCCGTGCTAGTTCTGGCTGTAATGCTGTTTACCATTGCTTAACCTATCTGTTGTCATGTCAGAGCACCAGACATCCAGATCAAAACTTAGAAGTTCAAGATATCATGTAGATTAATTATCTATGTGAACCAAACCAGCTAGATATTTTAAAAATCCAGATCAATAATTTTTCACTTTATTCTGAAGACGATAAGCAAAATTTTATTGTATTAAAACAAAAACAATTCCAAAGATTATATTAGCTCCTGTTAGACTAAAGAGGCACAGCCTGATATGCAGGAAACCTGAGGGGTGGAGCCAAGAGGACTGGATTCAGGTAGTGGCTCCTTCATCTACTAGTTATGCAATTGTGGGCAAATCAGTCCACCTTTCCAAGCCTATTTTCTCCTCCATAAATTGAGGGGAATGATATTTGTGATACTTATCTCATAGAGCTGTTGTAAGGAGAATACTTTATAAATTGTTGCTGTTTAGTCAATTAGTTGTAAACAACTATTTATGACCCCATTTGGGGTTTCCTCAGCAGAAATACAGGATTGTTTTGCTGTTTCTTCCTCCAGCTCATTTTACAGATGAGGAAACTGAGGCAAACAGGGTTAAGTGACTTGCCCCAAGTCACACAGCTAGTAAATGTATAAAGTCAAATTTGAACTCAGGTCCTCCTGACTCCAGGGAAGAAATTCATAAACTTTAAGACCCTCTATAAAGGGGGAGGTAATATAGCATAATAAAGAAAACACTGGGCTTGGAATCAGGAAGACTCATCTTCATGAGTTCAAATCCCACCTCAGATACTTACTAAGTATGTGACCCTAGGCAAATCACTTAACTCTCTTTGCCTAAGTTTCCTCACTTGTAACATGAGCTGGAGAAGGAAGTGGCAAACCACTCCAATATCTTTGCCAAGAAAACCCCAAGGGGGGGGTGGGGGTCACAAAGATTTGGATACAACTGAAGTGACTGGACAGCAATGAAATTATTAAATATAAGACATGTTTGAGTATAGAAGATAGGAGCAGGCTTAGGGAAGACCTCAGTTTAAATCCTACTTCTGACACATATTTGCCATGAAACTTTTAGTAATTCATTTACTCTCCTATGCTGCCCCCAGCTAACTCTCTGAGACCAGTGGTAATATAAGTAATATAAGATAGTACAAGTGAATTGTTAACGTGCATATGTGAGGAGATTTTTCCACACCAGGAATTTCCTGTAAATGATTAAATCAAAGGTCCTGATTTTTAAAATTATTAAATATCAGCTACTAGAATTTTACTGTATGAAAATATTATTTGCAACATAAGGGATAAGTGTGAAATTGATATTAGATTTTCCTTTGCCATGGTACTTGCTATAGTATGATTTGACTTTTGTGTGCATTAATAACCAATTTCAAAAGGATCAACCCTAGAAATTAATAGGCATGACTTACTTAGCCTTATTTAGGGCTTAAACACTAATGAAATTAATTTTTTAAAAAAACATTGAATCAAAAATGAGTTTAAAAACAATTAGCTTCCTCAAAGATTCTCATTGTCTTTTGAAGTATTTTAATTTAATTGTTGTTAGCAGTCTTAACTCAAGGTTTTCAACTTGTTTCCTAATTCTGTAAAGGTGACATTTTTAAATCTTAACTTAACCTTAACTTAATTTGTGTTTCTGAGCTCTGAATCACTTTTCTTTGCACTTGAGTTGATTCCATCTGCCAATTTGCAGATGGCCCTGCTTGTTTATTGTCAGAGCATCTTCGAATGTTAGCATTGGCAGCCAAATGGCCTTATTTTTATACAACATAGCCTTAGCATAACCACACAAGTGTTACTTGAGAGGTGACTGAAATCAATAGAAAGAGCAGAACTGAGACAATATAGTCAGGATAAATTTCCTATTGGAGACAAATACTAAGTACTGAGGGATATGACTTAGCTAAAAAGAAAAGGGAAATTATACCAGGAGAAAGAAATTCTTATTTGTGCAGGTTCCATCCTAATTCAGGCACTTATCACCTCTGGAAGCTGTTTCTCCCTAATTGGAAGAATTGAAGCAAAACCACCAATGACTTCATATGTCAGTCTCTTCCTTCTCCAATCCATCATCCACACATCTGCTTCCTAAAGCACTAATCTGACTATATGACTCCTCCAGAACTTTCATTGGCTCCCTATGGAAGTTAGGATAAAATATCAACTCTTCAACATGACTTTTGAAGTCCCTCACAATCTGACTCTGATCTACTTTTCCAGGCTTATTATACATTATTATTTCCCTTCATAGACACTTCATTCCAGTCACACTAGCCTATTTGTTTTTCCCCAAACTCAGCATTCTTTGCCCCACCTCTGTATAGTATAAACTGTCCTTGGTACTCAGAATGCTTTGTTTCCTTATCTCTTCTCTTATAATCTCAAGCCTTCTTTAAGGCTCAGGTTAAAAGCATTCCTTTCTTCTGCTTCAAATCATCCTGTATATACCATACCCCATGCTCTAATAGAATGTAAGCTCCCTGAAGACAGGAATTGTCCTTCATTTCATCTTTGTATCTCTAGTTCCCATCATAGTGGCCTTGCACCTAATGGGCAATTAGTACATACTTGTTGGATGGTATGGAATGGAAAAGGAAAAGAGCAAGAAACATGTCCATCACTTGGCAAGCAGATGTGTCTGGCTAATGCCCATCGTGATAGAATCCTTCACCTGATGAAAACATGTCTTAGTTTACACGAGTATGTTGGCAGGTGACTCATATTTCACCTAATGCCCCCATCAAAGCCATCATTAACTATCAGAAAACAGCGATTCAGCAACCTAGCTACTGAGAGCCCTGCAATCTCATGTTTATTTATGTCGGCTGTTGAGAAGCAACTGTGCCATCCATGTTAATAAAATGGCCATATTATAACTGGTCTGGTTTTATGCTACAGATGACAATAAGCCAAGTCATTGAGAATTTGCCAGAGTCTGTGGGTGTAATTTGTATTTGATAAACTGGATGAAATGGTTGCTTCCTGAGTTGAGATCACAGCACTTGTGTGAAGAGATATTCATGCATGGCCTAGAATTCTGCCAAACAATTCAGATATCTCATCTTGGAAGGACCATTTGTTGTACTGGCATGGTATTAGGAAACCAGAAAAATGTCTTGAAATATAGTAATACATTAAAATAGTCATTTTCTTTGTTTTCAAAAATATAGCTAGGTTTTCTTTTTAGGTTTTGTATTTTTTATTTTTTTACACCATAGATATTTCCTCATATCCTGCCATGTCCATCTATAGATTCCTTCTTTGCCACAAAGAAAACAGATGAGTGAAGTGATGACTATATCTGAAACTGTATACAAAATTCAGTATCTATACCTCCCTTACCAAAAGTAGGGAGGTATGTTTCATTATTTTCCTCTAAGAGACTGTTTCCAACATCAGGGACCATTGCAGCTGCCTCCGTCGCTAGACATACCTGACAAGGGTTGTGAAAATCAGATGAAATGACACAAGTAAAGCACTTGCAAAAATTAAAACATTACATATAAATGTTGGTTATGCTTTAAATATAAGAAATGATGAGCAGGATGATTTCAGAAAAACCTAGAAAGATTTACACAAACTGATACAGAATGAAGTGAGCAGAACCAGGAGAATGTTGTATGTAGTAATAATACAGCAATATTGCACAGTACAACAATATTGCATGATGAGTAACTACGAATGACTGAGCTATTTTCAGCAATACAATGATCCAAGACAATGTCAAAGTGTTCATGATGAAAAATGCTATCTGCCCCCAAAGAAAGAACTGTTGGTATCTGAAAACAGACTAAAGATTGCTCTTTTTCTCTCTTTCTCTCTCTCTTTCTTTTTCTCTTTCTTCCTTCCTTTCTTTCTTCCTTCCTTCCTTCCTGCCTTCCTTCCTTGTTTGTATTCTTCCACAAAATGACTATTATGGAAATGTTTTACATAATTACACACTTATAATCTATATGAGATTGCTTATTATCTCACGGAGGGGGGAAGGGGAAAGAGAAGGGATAGAATTTAGAGCTCAAAACTTAAAGAAAAAAAATAAATGTTAAAATTGTTTTTACATGTAATTGGGGGGAAACAAAATATCATTTAAAAATAAATGTTAGCTATTACTACTATTTAGCACATGTAGAGTGGTTGTCCTTTTTTTTTGTAAATTAAATTTTATTATACTTTGCATTATTCATTTCCACAAGATTTTGATTTACATATTTTCTCCCCCTCTTTCCCCCACCCACCACCCCGAAACAGCCATCCCAGCGTGTTCCCCCCCCCCCCCCGGTCTATTCTCTCCTATGTCACTTTTCGGTAGGGCAGGATGGATCTCCCAACCGCAGTGCCTGTGTATCTCAATTTCCAGTTGGATGAAATCAATAATACTAATAATAATTGCATAG
>CM053586.1:270357535-270379220 GCA_028646515.1 Pseudochirops corinnae
TGGAATAAAAGAGGGGTTCTGTGGCCATATGAATATCAGTTGAAGGAAGTGGAAATGTTTAAACTAGAGAAGACTGGAGGAATATTCAACTTGTCTACAAGTATATAAAAGGCTGCCTTGTGGGAAAGGGGGTGTACATTCTGTTTCTCCCAAGAGGGCAGAATTAGGAATAAGGGGTAGAAGTTACAGAGGTGAATTTAGGATCAAAGTTGGAAAAAAAAAAAAGTTACTAATCATAAGTTATCTAAAAGTGTATTGGGTTGACTTAGGAAGTAGTAGTTTCTTCCTTATTGGAGGTATTTAAGCAAAGCCTGGATAATTACTTGTCTCGTGAGTTGTAGGATGAATGTGGCCATAGTAGACTATGGCCATGGTGCCTTGTCATATTATGAGTGAGGGACAGGCCCTATGATGTAGCTAGAATTTCAAAAGCTGAAACCCCTAGGCTGTAGTACAGGAAGAAATCCAAGACACTCATAGACTAGGGAACACTTCTGGACCATCCCTACTAAATATGCAGGCAGAACACAAAGGTTTCTTTGTTCAATAATAATGGAAATCTTTACACTGGTCTCATTGGCATGTGGCAATCTTATGGGCATATTAAAAGAATCCAGTGAGGGAAGCTCAAGGTGTTGCAGACCTGGGAGGTTGCTCACCTCCTCAGAGGCTGTAAAAACCACTGACCTGAGCATGTTTCCCTGAGGAAAAATGAAAGGTATAAAGGAGAGCCACCATTCACCATTACTAGTAACTCTGACCATTATTTTGTGTTCTTATAAGCTAAGTAAACCGACTTGAGGGGCAGCTAGGGGGAATAATGAATGGAATACTGGACCTGGAGATAAGAAGACTACACAAGTGACTTCAGACACCATAACACTGGACAAGTCACTTAACCCTGTTTGCCTCAGTTTCCTCATCTGTAAAATGAGCTAGAGAAGGAAATGGCAAATCACTCCAGTATCTTTGCCAAGAAAACCACAAATGGGGTCACAAAGAGTCAGACACAACTGAAAACAACTGAACAACAACAAAAACCCCACTTCATGACCCTTATTTGTACCCGGTCAGTTCCAAACAACTGGTAGCCCCTCCTCACTGAGATATAATATTTGACTATGGAGAATCTTTCTGACTCTGATATTCTGTGATCTTGTGTGATCCTAATCTTTATAGAAACTGTAAAATCATCATAAATCCTGCTTCTCAGAAGAGATTCAAAGAGAATGAACCACCACAGGATCATGAATTTAGAGCTAAAGAGAACTTAGGTAGCATCTTGTCCAACCTATTTATTTTATTGAAACCTAGAGTGGTCAAGCAAGCTGACCTAAGTCACACAAGTAATAAGTGAGAAGTCTAGGATTCAAAATCAGATCCTCTGACTTCAAATTTCACATTCTGTCCACTGTACTACATTTCTCCCTCTTGTTTTCAATGGATTAAAATCAAATGAGGTTAATGTCCATGAACTACATAGACAGAGATAAATCAAGAAAAACCACCACCATAATAGACCTGCTGCTAACAGAATAAAATTTTTTTTAAAAAGACACATCTTTTTAACAGCATTTTAAAATGGGATACCCTCAAGAAACACAGAACTAGTGAGGTTCAATTATATAGGTGGGCTATGATCAGGGAATGAGTACTTTCAGACAATCCAAACTACAGGTCTGTGGGAAGGAGAAAGAAGTAGAAGATATCTGGAACTCGAAAGGGAGAAATTCTAGGTGGCAACACCTCACCTAGCCTTCCAGCATAGATAGCAAAGTCCCAAACTATTTTCCTGGCTCTGAGTATTTTATGATGAAGATACCAATTCTGCCTGGTCTTCCAGCTTCTTTTCCCCATTACCAGGAAGGGGCTCCAGTCTAAAGTTATTGAGAAAGGCAATGGCACTCTGAAAACTGAATTCTTTTTGCCCCATCCCCCCTTAACTGAGGAATACTCTAGGTAAAAATCTCTCCAGGTGGCAGTCAAAGAAATTCCCCATTGGGGAAGTCCCTTAGTTACAGAAAGCCTTGAATCAGTGTTTGAGAAAGAGAATTAGAGAGTAGAGAAGAAAATAGAAGTTGCATTCACCAAGTCCTTCCCATACTGGTATGTCCACATACTGAAACTTGGCATCTCCCTGGGTCTGGGTGGACCCAGGTTGTCTTCTGTCTTAGGCTTCACTGACCTCACAAACTTGTAGCTTTTTTCTTCTCTTGTTTGTAAGCCTCTAAGACTAAGAGAATTGGTGTTTTCAACAAATAAAACAGGTCTGATAAATTAGCGTTGTTGGCCTGATCCCTTTGCCCATGCATACAGTTTCAAGTTATAGAATCTGAGAGTTTGAAGAAGCTGAGATCTCAACTAGTCCCAACCCAATATTGACCAATATTTTCCTCCACAACATCCTAATTGAGTAAGTGGTCATCCAACCTGCTTTTGAAGCTCTCCAGTAACAAGAAACCTACCGCTACCTGAAGCATCCCATTCCACTTTAGGATAGCTCTAATTGTTAGGATGCTTTTGCTTACAGCACATCTACATCTTCTTTCTCACTCCTATCCATCCACGTTGCCCTCTGGGACCAAGCAGAACAAGTGTAATCTTTTAATCAAATGATAGCCTTTAAATCCTTGAAGGTAACTATTAAATCAGCTGTCCAGGTTTCTAACTTTTCTTCTTGTTGTCATTATCCTTCAATTGTTCAGCCGTGTCCAACTCCTCATGGCCCTATGAACCAAAGCATGCCAGTACTTACTATCCATGGGGTTTTCTTGGAAATAATACTGGAGTGAATTTCCATTTCCTTCTCCAGTGGATTAAGACAGAGGTTAAGTGACTTGCCCAGGATCACACGGCTAGTCAGATTCGAGGCCAGATTTGAACTTGGATCTTCCTCACTCCAGATCCAACATTATGTCCATTATTCTACCAATTTCCCCATTTACCCAGAGCAGTGTACAGTGAGACTATCACCTCCATCATTTTGGACACTTCCTTAACCCAAGATTGCATTAGTCTTTTTGGCTGGTATGTCCCACAGTTAACTTTATTTAGCTTACAATCCACTAAAATCCCTAGTTGTTTTTTACCCAGAACTGTAATCCAGCCAAACCTCTTCGATCTTCTATATGTGAGGTTGATTTTTTCAAACTAGGTATAATATTTTACCTTTATAACTATTAAATTTCATTTTATTTAATTCATTCCATCATACTGGCCTGTTAAGATCTTTTTCAATATTTATTCTATCATCCAACCTTTTAATTATCTACCACTTCCAGATCTATGACACCTGCAAAATTGATAGGCATGTCATATATGCCCTCATCTAAATCATTGATAAAAATAGGGTCAAGGACAGATTACTGGGTCACACTTCTAGACACTGCCCTCCAAGGTAATATTGACCTATTCAAGGCTATTCTTTCAATCTGATCCTTTAAAGCTCCAAATCTACTTATATTAATTATCTAGCTTGCATCCTTCCATCATGTCCATAAAGATGGCATAAGAGACTTTGTCTTTGCTGTTGATACAGAACCTGGGGGCTTCCTCCAACTCACCTCTGAGTTGTCTAGACAAGATTATCTCATATGCAAGGTACTATAACTCCAAAGTCCTCCAATGATGTTTAATTTCCTAGTGAAAAAAAGAATACAGCTAATTCAAAGTAAAGGCACTTAATGAAATATCATAGTAAGAACAGGATCAATAAAATGTGTGCCTATAAATCTAAGGCAGATTTTCCCACAAATATACATGCCACCAGTGGGAAAAGTGGACACACGTAGGAAAGAGTTACAGACTAGCACGTGTAGGGAACATGTATGATCAGGACATACCTGGGAGGGACAACTTATGTCTCTATGCTAAAAGCCAACAATTTTTTTTCCAGCAATATCACTGTTTTGTTCCCCCTGAGTCTGTGTCCTAAACCTCCCCAGGAGCAGACATATTTTCCCAATTGGGTAATCTCTGCCAGATGTGGAGATATGGCATATAGTATTTGTCAGGCATTCATTGCTCCCTGTTGATTTTCCATAGCTGCTGGTCACCATGCGGCATGATTCCACTGGGCGTGAAGTAACAGAATTTCTATATGCTTCCAGCTTCTGGCTTTAGCTGGAGTTCTCATATGTGCTGCTACTTCCTTAACATAGAGAAGAGTCCACTCCACCATTTTCTTACTGGGTTGTTGTGGGGATCAAATGAGATAACATGTATAAAATGGTTTGCAAACCTTAATATGGTATATAAGTGCTAGTTATTATTACCATTATTTTTTAGCTTCCGATGCTACTGCTTTTTCAGAAAAACACAGTCCTCACACATTCATCAGACTAGGGAAAAACTTGGTGGCTTTTTGCCCCATAAGGAGCATTCTCGCTCTCCAGGATTCAAAGATTGATATCGCATCTATTAATACAAAAATAAATGAACTAAAGAATGGTAGGATTAGTCTGCTTAGGCAATAAGGGACAGATGTGCTGCAGCTTTACACGCCATCATGGCCTCCCCTTCATCTTTCTAGTCTTCCTCCACCTAAAATCCCACCTTCTGCAGGAAGTCTTTCCCAGTCCCCCTTCACTCTACTGTCTTCCTACATTGATTATTTCCAATCTTTACAATTTTCTCTTATTTGGTGGAAGGAGAGGGGGAGACTAGGGAGGAGGGAAGAGGTGGGAGGAGGAGCAGGGGAGATTTTCTTTTGCCTTTCTTTGTATCCACAGAGCTTAGCACAGTGCCCAGTTACATCATATTTATTGTCATTAAATTAACCATTTTGTTTGTCTTAGCAAAGACATGGACTTAGTGAATCTATTCTTCAGCAACGTCAGTCACTCTATTCTTAGCCCTTTCTTTCTTTGATGATGCCTCCTCCCCACTTCAGATGCCTATTATCCTTTTACCTTCTCCCCTTCTTGATCTCAGATCCTTAATTAACAAAGATATAAATGATTAATGATAGATTAATACCTTCCAGGTGTATTTGCCTTTTAGGAGATTTCCTTCTCCTACCTTCTACTTCTACTATTGGTAATTAGATCAATTCTGTCATTGCTTCTGGGAAGGGATCAATTCCTATGGTTTACAATCCAAATAGTCTTTCCCTGGCTATCACTCCCTTATATGAACTGCTTCCAACCATTAGAATGTAAGCTCTTTCCCCCTCCAAGCTCCAGTCCCCTGACCGCCAAGATGGCTAAACGAACCAAGAAGGTCCAAATTGTTGGCAAAAGTGGAACACGTTATGGTGCATCCCTCAGAAAAATGGTGAAGAAAATTGAAATTAGCCAGCATGCCAAGTATACCTGCTCCTTCTATGGCAAGATCAAAATAAAGAGATGGGCTGTGGGTATCTGGCATCGTGGATCTTGTCTTTTGCATCTGCAGCTTACATACATTGCTACCAGAAGGTGACAAGTTACTATGACCACATAGCCAAGAAATAAAGCATAAGCCAAAAGCTTTAAAGAATAAATGAGCATATTTTCCCCACATTTCTTAATGTAAAATGGCATCAAATCTATGCAGCTAAATTCTTAATATATTAAGCAGAATTTTTTAAAGGATTATATTAAAGAAATAAAGATAAGGTAAAGTTTTGTACCTTTCTCTCTAATCCTTTAACAATTATCGATTTAATGTAACCGTAATCTTATATACAGATTCCTTTAAAACTAATCTTAAATTAGTATCCAACATCTTTGAAAAACTTATGGATGGTTGTGGATGTTCAGGTTAATTGATGTCAATCCCCCTGCAGCTAGTCACCTAGCTGCTAGATAGGGTTTCAGGTGAGAGAATAATTTCTGTCACTACCCTCCTGCATAATCTGCTTCTGAAGTGGTTTCCTAAAAATGTAGCCCATCCCCCTACATCCTGCATCCTAAACCTCTTTCCGCACCTGAGGAAGCAGAAAAGAAAGAACAATAGAATCTTTCTCCTAAAAGCACCCAAATTGAAAGGGGCCTCAGAAGAAACTATTGAGTGGCTAGGTAGCACGGTGAATAGAGCACCAGCCCTGGAGTCAGGAGGACCCAAGTTCAGATGCAGCCTCAGACACTTAACATTTACTAGTCATGAGACCTTGGGCAAGTCACTTAACCCCAATTTCCCTTCCTTCCCCCCTCCAAAAAAAAAAGAAGAAAAAACCTATCCCTGAATAAGAATCCTCTCAACAACATCTCAGATAAGTAGACATCTGTTCCTTGTTTAAAGATCTCCACTGTACAAGATCCTTCCACTCCCCAAGGCAACTCATTACACTGTTGGATAGTTTTAAACTTTAGGAAGTGTTGTGATTTTTTTTTTCCTTGCACAAAGGTTTAATATGACTCTCTCTACTTTCTATCTGTTGTTCCTGGTTCTGTCCTCTGGAATGGAGCAGAACAAATCTAATCCCTTTTCCATATGACAGCTCTTCCCATATGTCAAGATAGCTATCCTGTCCCTCCTCAGTCTTTTTTTTTCCTCCAAGACTCTCCCTTGTCCCATCAACGAATTCTCATATGACATGACCTTGAGGCCCTTTCCCATATCCAGCTTCTTCTGGGTGTTCTCAAGATTATCTATATGCTTCCTAAAATATGGTGGCCAGAGATGAACATAGTAAGTATTCCAGATGGCATCTGACCAAAGTACAGTGGGACTATCACAGCCATGACCTATAACCTTCTAGACCTGTCTCTCAGTGCAACCAAAGATCATATTTGTTTTGTTTCACCATCAAACTACAGCAGAATAAAGAAGGTTGAACAAAGTTTTAAACTTATTTCGTCACACCATGTGAAGAGACAACCCCCAGAGCAGTTTTTGGTTCTGATGCCTCCTCCATCTTTTTTAAAAGACTATCCACATGGCCTTTTTCTTGGAGTAGCTACCCCACACTTATCTTTTCTTGAACATCACAACTGTGGATTTCTTATCACTTCTTGAGTGCATTCATTTCTAGCTCATAATAAATGTTTATTGATTGATTGATTGATTCATTTATTCTGCTGTGGCTATTAGGCCAACTTTTTTTAAGATGGCAGCTAGAGTGCTACACCTGAAGTCAGGAAGAGCCAAGTCCAAATGTGACCTCAGACACTTGCCAGCTGTGTGTATGACCCTGAGTAAGTCATTTAACCTCCATTTGCCTGAAGTCTATAAAGCAGGGATAGGGAAAACAGGGAAGATAAACCTACCTCTCAGGTTTGCTATTAGGATAAAATAAGATAATATTTAGAAAAAATACTTTGCAAATCTTAAAATGCTATATAAGTGCTGGCTATTTTGAAGCCATTTCTCATCTTCCATATGCCTTAAAATAACATAGTCGAAATGAATCTCTCGGGGCATCTAGGTGGTACAGTGAATAGAGCACTGGTCCTGGAGTCAGGAGGACCTGAGTTCAAATCTGACCTCAGATATTTAACACTTACTAGCTATGTGACCTTGGGCAAGTCACTTAGCACCAACTGCTCCTCCAAAAAAAAAAAGCAAAAAAAAATTAATCTCTCTCTGCTATAGGTCTAATGGATCATAGATTTAGAGCTAGAAGGGATTTTAAAAGCTATCTCTTCCAAGCACTTCTTTTTACAGGTGATGAAACTGAGACTGAGAGTTGTTAAGTGACTTGTCTAGGGCCACAGAATTGGTAAGTGTCCGAGCTGGACTTGAACTCAAGTCTTCCTGAATTCAAGCTCAAGCCCTACTCCAATGAGCCACTTAGCTACCTAATAGTTGTCATTTTAATGCCTACATGATGTCCTCAGCACTGCCCTGATTTACTTTTTCTATAATCACACTTTCCCCTACTACCACCACCCTCCCAACCCCTCATCAACATATACTTATTGAGGGAAAGAATTATTGCATTTTCGTGTTTGTACCTCCAGCGCTTAACTATCTAACTATGCTAGAAACTCAATAAATGCTTGTCAAATTTGAACTTGAAGTGAATAGTGCAAATACTATTTTTCAGATTGGAAAACAGAGTCTCAGAGAGGATCTAAATCCAAATCTCCTGACAGTGAGTCCATTCTCCCTTATATGACATTAGCCTGAACATCTGGTTCAACCTGGAAAGGCAAACCCCAGTTTTCTGCATGGTCTGGTTCACTACACCTAAATGACCAAAGTTATTTGGAATTTTGATCCTATTTCCTAGTTATTTATTTTCTGTAAGATCCATGAACATGTTCTATCCTCCAGGTCCCTGATGAAGATTTTACAAACGTGGAGTCCAGGACCAAGGCCCTTGTTATATTCTTTCACTCAGTGAGGCAGCTCACATCCATATATTTCCATTAGTGGGAAACACTTCCATTGTCATGAAGATTCTAATCTGAAAGGCAGTTTTTATAGTATCATCACTGGAAAGTCGACTAGCTAAAGAGCATTCTAATCAGTAGCATTGAAAGCCTTCTATAAATGAGACTGTCACAATGTACCTTCCCCCACAGAACCCCCCCCCCCACCCTTCCTGGTTGCAATAAAAATGAACAAATAAAAAGAGAAAACTATAATTGGTCTGGTAATTGGGCCATGAAAATGTACTCTAAAGAACAGCAACCAAAAGAAAATCCACAGAAGCAGCCTCTCCAAATAATTCAACTTAAAGGGCCTCTGATTCCGCCCCCCTAGTTCTAATCTCTAGCAATGTGCATTCCCTTGTATGGCTGGAATATCTGAAAACAGTGTATTTTCGGCTTTTGTAATATGAAAATTTTGTAACATGTCAGTCCTGCACTTTGGAAAGCCACAGGATTCAACTCGGGATTTTCTCACTTCACTAGTAGAATGTGAAGTCATCTCTGAAAGAGGCTATCATTTTATTCAGAGCTCCATTAATTTGACCCTTTGTCCTCACATCAGGAGAAGAGAAGAAAGGAAGGTGAATTTTTTCCTCTGCTATTAGCTGAAATAGACTATCCCAAACTTATCATCTTCTTTTCCCCACCCTCCCTCCATCCTCTTTAACACCCAGCCAAGGAAATTTATTATCAATTTATTTCAGATATATCAATCTACCATAATGACACTTTTTATAGAGGGAACATTTTCCTCCAAAGCACTTTAGAAACGCAAAACTCAGTTCTCCTCTGCTGCCACGAGGCCAAAAGTAATTTGAGTGAGACCCATATTATATTTTCTGCATCAACCTAGGGGGGACTTATCTATGATGTTATACATGTTCATTTTCCAACTGAAAGAAGACTGAGGTTTTTACACCAGCCAAAAATAAAGCCTGATTGTTTTGATTCTATACTTGGGCCAGTGAAAAACTTCAGTTGTCCTATACAGCACTCAGATCAGAAATTGATGTTTAAAATTGAATTAGAATTCAGAGAAGTATGGTAAGATTTATATGAATTGATGCAAAGTGAAGTCAGAAGAACCAACATAACAACAATAGGCAAAATTATTTCAATGATGTAAATGTGACTGATGACAACAAAAAAGAAACTGGATGTTATCTAATTATGTTGCCCAAGCTTTATTCTTAAAAACATTTAGGAAAATGTACCCTTCCATATTCCTTATTTGTTAAAGTGGGAGACTATATATGTGAAACAGCACACACTGGCAGAATTGGTTCATGTGTTGGTTAGTTTTGTTGAAACGGTTTTTTCCACCTTTTTTCAATCTTTCTTATACAGAACGACTCTTTTGGTGAGAGAGTGATTAAAGTTCCATGTTTTTAAAAGAATTTCCAACAGAGAAAAATATCTATCTAATTAGGCAGGTACTGAACCTTTCCTTTCTTCTATTCCTAACCACAGAATCTGGTCCAGATTTCTTAAATATAGACAACCAACCATCAGCAAATGTTGTTTTGCAAACAGACTAATCATACCAATGTCTGTAAAAATTTAGAAGAATTAAAAGTAGTATTTTCTTTTCCCTGTAAGTACATCTACACTGGTCCTGCACTTGTTCTCAGAAGAGAAAACGCAGGAAAAGTTAATAATGCCCCAGAAGCCTGTAAAGTGTTTGGGGCACAAGAACAAAGAGTTATTCTGAGGTGTAAGCCAATGATAAGCTGTTCCTGGAGATAATAGGGGCATAGTTTCTGAGTAGAAAATTACCTCAGATGTCATCTCTTCCAGCAGCAGCATCTTACAAATTAGGAAACTGGAGCTTTGGAAAGTTTGAAAATCTTTCAGAAAATCACTTGATTGCCAACCTCACACAGTGGCAAAACTTGAACCCAAGACCTTTGAACTCCAAATCTAGCATTTTTTCAACCATACAAACTAACCCCCAGATGTTGGAATGCAGGAGGCTGTTGTTCGCAAAGTTTTGTTTCAAGGTAGAATTTTAATTCATGCATCTTAGTTCAATATTTTTGTCATCCTATAAACTACATTGGGAAAAGTTCCAGAAGTATGTTCCCCATTGTCCCTAGAAATGGTCTTGCCTAGGCAGCAGCCACAGCATCAGTGGCCCAGGAATGATCTCCATTCCCATCCTCCCTCAGTGCTGCCTTGAAGACCTAAGTGGGTCATTTGGTCTCCGCGGTTTTCACAGAGGCTGCCAATAAGAGGGTCAATCAGGTCAGTGGCTTCCTGATGCAGAAATACATCTCCCAAGGAGTGCATTCTGATTATCTACTCGTTTCACAAACCTGACAGAGTGTGATTGCAAACATCAGTGTCCAAGGGGAAAATGTGTCCCCAATTCACCTAGTTGATCACAACTATGGAGGCTCACAAGAAATAATGTTTTAAAAATGCCTTGCACACTTTAAAGTGCTATGTAAACATGAGATATTATTTATACAAATTTGAGATTTATATATTTTGGTTCCTGGTTCTTATACAACCAGCCCTCCAGCATATGAGCTCAGCATCCATACCCATGAACAAGTCTATGAAATTTGGGAAGTCTTTATAAAAGGTAAACTGGGAATAAATGAATTCTTCTAAAACTACTCCCTTTTCATGAAACATTTGTAGTTGAAATCATGCTCCAAATTACTAACAGTAAAGGAAATGCAAATTAAAAGAACTTTGTGTTGCACCTCACTCCATACAATAGTAAAGAGAACAAAAAACAAGATCAGTGTGGTAATGTACTATTGGTGGAGCTCTGAAACGATATAACCAATCTAAATTTTAATTTGAAATTATTCAAGGACATTTATTAAACTGTCCATACTCTTTGACCCAACAATCTCATTACTGCACATACAATCCAAGGAAATCAAAGACAGAAAAAAAGTACAACATATTCTGAGATATTTTTTGTAGCACTCTCAGGTACCAAAGGACTGGAAACAGCATGGTACCCATGTATTGGTACATGACTATGCTAGTAAATGTTTAACAACTAGCTGTCCAGAAAAAAAAGAAATGTGTATATATGACACAATTTTAAGTTTAATCTGCATTATTAACATTTTCCCCATCACTAGACATTCACTAGACAATCAGTGAAACAATAACAAGCCCTGATTTGTGCTTTACTGATTTCTTAGGTGTAAATGTTCACACTGAAAATTCAACAATCAACTCTCCTAAACTAGTTTAAGCTGATTCCAGTACACTTCTGCCTGTGTGGTCTATGAATATAATATACTTCACTTACTGGGAAGTAAGAAAGGATGAATATGAGGAATTCAGAAAAACAAAGAAGTATTTGTGTGAACTAATGCAGAGCAAAATAACCAAGAAAACGATATACACAACACCAAGAACTATATAAATGAAAACATCAAGAACCATATAGCAATGAAAACAAAAGAAAATATGTACAATGCCAGCAACCATAAAAATGAAAACATCATTCGAAGCAAGTTGAAACCTAAATAATGGGGAAAAACGATGAAGGTCCTGGGGGAAAAAAAAAAAGATAACAAAATATTCTTCCTCCCTCACGAGAGTACAGCTAGGACCAAACATTATACATACATACATATACCATATGCATATGTGTATATACATACACATGCACATGCACATACAATCAGGCAAGGTTTCTTATTATATGTTTTGATGATTTTTCTTTGTCATAAAGTCAATGTGGAGGGAGGTGGTAATGATATCAACCTAAAGACAAAAACATCAACAAAATGTATTTTTTAAAAAACAAGTGGAATATGGTAGATATATGTGGTTTCACATATAATCTTCTGTTCTGTTTTTCACTTGGAAATATTTCTATTTGATGGGTGTTTTGAGAATATTTTTATCAGCAATATTCGTCAGAATTTTTTAAAATTATAAATAAAGCAAAGGAGTTGGGAAACTATAATGCATTATATATAATAAATATAAGATATATAGTAAATATTTACATAATATATTTTATATAGTTATATATGCACAATTTAAGAAAAAAGACTGGATCTCCCTATGTCATCCAGTCTGGAAATATAGTAGCCACTCATGGACTCAATGCCACTACTAATGGCACGTGAACTTTGATCTGTTCTGTTTTTCAGCCTAGGATGGTTTACCTCTTCTTTGACTGTCTGGTTCCAGGGACTCACCATATTGGTGCCAGACTTTGTATAGATGCCTGGTCATCTTTAGTCCTCTGCAGCTCAGAACTTCCTAAATCAAGCAATCCATTGGCTTCAGCCTCCACAGTTGCAAGGATTAGGACTATGCATCACCACTTCCAGAGAAATGTATATTCTATATCAATATATTAATATATCCTCTATGACTTAGGCTTGTTCTGTTAGCCCTACAAGACAGAATTAGACAGAACTGGGATTGAAATTACAGAGACAGATTTGGGCTCCAGGTAAGGAAAACTTTCCTAACAGTCAGAGGGATCTGAAACATCCTGAGATGGTTGGTCAGGTTCTGGGTTGTGGATAGTCATTGCCGATCTTTTGACAAAGGCTGGATGTCCGTTTTTTTGGAATTCTTAAGGGGATCCTGATCCAAACATAGGTTAAACCACATGGCTTTTGAGATGCTCTCCAACTCAGAATCTCTGATTCTGTGACATGATGGTAGAGATAACAGGGAATAGGAATAAGGTGGTACTCAAGTCACGAGCTTTCCCATGTCTTCTTCCTCAGGCTAAGCCAAATTTTTATCCTCATCCCAGTTGCCACGTCAGATGCCACAGAGACCAGGATATCTATGGTTTGAGTTAATGAGACTTGGTTTTGTCTTTGAAACAACCAGAGAGTATGGTGTATAGAGTGCTATCATTGGACTCAGGAATGCTTGAGCTCAAATCTGGCCTCAGATACCTACTAATGTGTGACCCTGGGCAAGTCACTTAATTACTCTATGCCTCAGCATTCTCATCTGTAAAATGGAGATAATAAAGCACCTGCTTCCCAGGATTTCTGTGAGGACAAAATGAGATAATATTTGTAAAACTTTGTAAAACCTGAAGTAATATATAAATGCTACATATTATTATCTTCTATAAAAATAATGATAGCCACAATTACAGTTTGCATTTGAATACTGGCCCTGCTACTAAATTATAAAAATAGCATGCAAAAATATAATTTATTAATTATAAAAATAATTGTGAAATTCGACCTGTTTCCTCATCTAATAAGAGGGTTGTATTAGATGACTTCTGAGCCCTCTTCTAGCTCTAAGTCTATAGTTTGCTCCTCCTACTAAAGTATGGCAAAGTTTTTCAAAGCACTTTACATTATTACATTATTTTCTCATTTGAATTTCACAACAACCCCTTGGGGTAGGAACTATTATTGCTTCCATTTATGGATAAGAAAACTAAGGCTCAATGTGGTCAAATGACTTGCCTTAAGTTACACAGTCTGAGGAAAAATATGAATTCAGGTACACCTGACCCCCGTTCAAACATTTGTCTACTATAACAAACTGTGTGACCCTGAACAAGTCACTTAGCTGTTCTGTGCTCCAGTTTCTTAATCTGTGAAATTGAAATAACGTGTTTACCTCATGATGCAAGAGATGAAAGGTAACAAGATGTTATAAATTCTTGGAATTTAGCCAATAGAATCATCACCATGCTGCACAAGACATCTCCATTTTTTATTATTAACTTCTTAACTTAGTGGTCTGCAGACACAAATATATTCAACTGTTTTGACTAAATCACTCAATTGCCCACCAGTTGTTTGACTACAGTTTTTTTGTAACAGTTTCTAACCTCTTACTAATCAGGTGTTTAATAACAGAATGGTCAGTCAATTTAGTCAAAGCTGTAGTATCAACAGATCTAACTTTCATCTACAAGTGGTACCAAAACCCCCAATGGAAAATGAAAAAAGGGGGCATTATTAGTACCAGAATTGGCAAATGATTCACCCATCAAGACCATTTTTAAGTCCTATGTATTCCATATATTGTCAGTCAACCTCCACTTACACCACAACAAACTACATAAGACCATACGCCAGAAATTCGTAAGACAGACTCATGATAACGGTGTAAGTGAAGGGGAGTCCCTTGAAAAATACACTCACACATGAGTACAGAACAAGACTGCCCATCATTCATTTCTTCATGATCCAATAAAAGGGACAGAGGGGAAGACAAACATTTATGGAGAGGGAGATTTTTCTTGTAATGGCCACAATAAATATGTTTGTTGAAGAGAAATAAATGTAGAAGGAAGACATGCACATCTGATGTTGAAGGAAAGCCTGTTCATGCCTAATACATTGGAGAAATTGTTCAAAAGCTGTTCATCCATGATAAAAAATATTACCTCTGTAATGCTGCCAAGGACAGGGAGACCTATGGTGGCCAACTGAATAAGTGCTGGCCATTCCTATTAAAGTGCCTGGGGTCAGAAGTAATTTACGCACCCAATTTTTCTAGCATGCCAACAACAACTAAAATTTCAAGGAAGAATATATGTGTCTTGGACATCTGAGCTATTTTCTTCAATGCAAACACACACAGAGTCAGTATTTTGTACACACCCATACAAAAGGTATCAGATTAGAGGATGAGTGGGGAGTGGGATGTATATGTTCTATCTATTTCCTATTGGCCATACTCCCTGCAATGTTGCCTCACCATGACCTAGACCTAAAGCATAGATATCTATCTGTTCACTATGAAGACTTATTTCAGGTCAGTAGCAGAGTCCAAACATATGGCAAAGTGTGAGTTTAAAGACATATGCATAGTTCAGTAAAAACAATAAAAGCCCCCATATGTGTATACTTTCTCAACCCTTTGCCACAGAGGCATATCATTTGCAAATCTTATGCATTAGAAGCTAATTTAGCTCTTTTTTTCTGTGTGATACTGTGGTCAACCCTTGGGTAAGTACCAAAGGTGTTAAAAATTCAGATTTTACCATTGACTTGGGGTAAAACTAAACCCTACTGCCTGTAGAAGAATTTACTGCAACACAGAGAGCTCTCTGCCAATCACAATTATCATCACGCAAGTGAACTAGTATTCCAGGTCAAATAACTAACTCTTCAAGGAGAGGATGACAAGATGGATAGGAACTTAATGGATTTATGGTATTAGACGACGAAGAAAAATACCTGTCTGGACTAATCATAAACTTTTCTTTAGCTGCAATTAACCTCATGTTGAAATATCGCAGGTAGGCTGTGTAAATGATGGCACTTAAGGAAAGCAATGAATGTGTAAGTGTCTTGGGCTTGTCAGAGAAAAGGGTCCCTGAAAATGTAAAACTTCACTAAATAATAAATATAATATATGAACTTATGTGCAGAGTATGTTTAAAATCATCCTGAAGGGCTTTTGTCCATAGAAATTCTCAAGTACTGGTAACATTAAGCACATAAAAGTGTATATGTGTGTGTGTGTGTGTGTGTGTGTGTGTGTGTGTGAGAGAGAGAGAGAGAGAGAGAGAGAAGAGAGAGAAAGAGTGTGTACGTCTTAAACCAGACCTATGATTTCATTAGTATGTGAACCCCCAGTAAGAAGAGTCATTCTACCAGTACATACTGGTAGCTGTTCCACATCTTATAGTCTTAGAGAGTCATCTGCCTGATGCACTAAGACGTTAAATGATTTATTCAGGGCCACATATCCAGTATGTCAAAGGACTTGAACCCAAGTTTTCCTAATTGCCTGGCTGTATCTCTATCTGCTACTCTATGCTGCCACACTCTAAACGGGATATTCACCATATCATAAACTTAGCAGCACACAGAAGAGAAAGATCACAGATCTAGAGCTGGAAGGGGCATTAAAGGTCATCTAGCCCAGGACTTCTTGAATTTTCTCCACTCCTGACCCCTTTTTGCATTTCAGCAATATTCCTTGGTATTATGTGGCCTGAGTGCATGCACAGTGCAAAGTGAGCATGTTTTGTGTTCAGAACCAAGGCTGCAGTAAAGTTGCATGATACTTCCAAAAACACCTCAGGTTCATTATGTGTTTGATTTTTAATTAATTTTTGGTCATTGAGTGTTCAAAAGCCTTTTACTGTTGCCAAATTTTTCACAACCCCATATGGGGTAGTGATCCAGAGTTTAAGAAGCATGGAGTCCAACCCCCTCATTTTACAAATGAGGAAAATTAGATCCAAAAAAGGAAATATGACTGGCCTAAGGTCACATAGGAAATAAATAGTAGAGGTTAGATTCCCACCTAGGTCTTCTGGTGACCTGCGCCAGATTTGTAGAACTGAAATAAAACTTAAAGAAGAATGATATTGAGAATTCCTTCTGGTAAGAATGGTGTCTAGTCTCTGAGCCTAATAGCATGTCTCTGCTCTTCCCTTTACCATATTTTCTGACATATTGGTAGCTGATTCCCAAAGTGACCAATGATTGCTTCTGACCTTAGTCTTAGATAGCACCTTGCCCACTTCCTTGGTTATTTCCCTGTCTTGGATCCATAGTTTGCTGACCTCATTATAGTACCTACCTCAGAGAGTTGTTGTGAGGATCAAATGAGATATTTGTAAAGTGCTTAGCACAGTGCCTGACACACTGGATAAATGTTTTAGCCCTTCATTATCCTGAATCTCAGGATTAGAAAAGACTGCAGAGATCATCTATTTCAATCTATAACTGACCAAGAATCCCTTTTCCCCATCCTCAACAAGTGGACATCCAGCTACTACTTGAAGGTCTTTATGTGTATCTTGGACATCTGAGCTATTTTCTTCAATGCAAAGAAGTGATGTTTTGTACACACACATGCAAAAGGTATCAGGTTAGAGGATGAGCAGGAGAGGAGTGGGTATGTTCTGCCTATTTTCACCTGGGCACATACCCTGCAATGAAAATCTTCAGGAAGAGAGAACCTACTGGCTCCAATGACAGATTGCTTTTGGTCAATTCTAATTGTTAGGAAGGTTTTTCCTTATGACAAACCTAAATTGTTTTATTTTCAACGTACACCTCTTTCTCTCTGTGAGACTAAGCAGAACTCTCTCTTCTCCATAACAACCCTTCAAATATTTAGAGATAGTTTTCCTGTTCCCTCTGTCTTCTTTTCTCCAGGCTAAATACAATCAATTCCTTCAACTCATTCCTATGGACATTTTTACTAGTCTTCCCACCATCTTGTGAACTCATTTATATGCCCAACCCTGACATTGGTCCCTATTTGACTCTTTAGACCTCCCTACAGATTTGTGGGTCCCGACCACCTAATGAACACAAACTTATTCTCCTCTGTCCAGGGCCTGTAACTAATAAGAGCAAAGACCATCTAAAAGATGAAAGTAAAGTAAATATCATCATGAACAAATACCATCTCAAAATAGTAGAGAATTTGATGCTCAGTAATATTAATAACTCAGATTTCCATAGGACTTAAAGATTTTGCAAATCACTTTTTCTCCAACAACCCTGGGTTGCTAGTAGTACAAGTATTAGTACCCCTATTTTGCAGATGAGAAAAATTGGGATTTTGAGATGTTAAGGGACTTATTCATGGCTGTAACTAGTCAATGCTTAAGGCAGAATTTTCACAGCAGAGAAAAACTCTTAACAATAGTTTGGGCAAAAATTAACTAAGTGAATCCTTTAACACACTTAGAACGAGTGCTGGCTAGGTTTGGGTATGCCCAACAAATGTTAAAATATAGACAGCTCTATGAAAGCTACATTCCTAAACCTTATCTATAAAACATCAAAAAGGACCCTTTGAAATTTTAATCAAATCTACAAGTTTATTTGCCTCCTTGTTTGGCAATTCCCCAAAAAGGAATCCCCTGTAGTAGATGGCAAAGGCATTCCTGAGGGTATGGAAATTTGTACCTTTTGATCAGACCAGTTATTGGGCAAACAGAGGACAAAAATAAACAATTGCTTGACTGAATTTAACAAATTATTTCAAAGTAGATTATTGGATCAATTTGCTCAAGAGAATCAAAGTGATTGAGGAGGCAGAATGATACAGCAGAAACAACTCTCGACTTTTGAGTTAGAAAAATCTGGGTTCAGATCTTGCCTCAGGCACTTACTAACTATGTGTCCCTGGGCAAGTCACTTAACTACTCTGTTTGCCTCAGTTTCCTCATATGTAATTTGAAGAGATTGGACTTGCTATTCTTTTAGGTCCCTTCTACCTCTAAATCTGTAATTCTAAGTTCTGACTTAGAAAAGTTGTACTAGCTTCAGACAACTCATCTGTGAAATGGGAAAAAAATAGACTTTGCATATCGACCTTATAGAGCTGTGATGAGGATGAAGTGAGTCATGTATGCAGAGAGTTTTGTAAAATGCTATATAAATGGTAGCTCTCAAATAATTTCACTGTTACTGCTATCAATGGCAATGCAGAAACAAGGACATACACTATAAACCTTAGCAGGAAAGAAACTAGTCATCATACCAAGCTAGAAGAGATCTCAGAGATTAACTAAACCATGAGAAAAATGAGACCAAGAAAAGAGAAGTGACCTGCTCCAGGCCATGCAACTAGTAAATTTCAGAGCTAGGATTCCAAACCAGCTCCACTTTCTCCAAATCCAGAGTTCTTTCAACGACTCCCATGGATGCCTCTCAGCCAACCAGCTGGAAGCCACAGCAGATGACAGAAGGATCAGAAGAAACTAGTGAATAAAAATAAAGTAACACCATCAACTCATCGAAAGGATTTCAAGATGGGCTGCTAAATTAAGATGCAAAAAATGTATCCTTTTATGTAAAGAAATATGTCTACCAAAGCCAGTGAAATATGGGGGCATTATCTATCTACTCCATAGCTTCCTGAAAAATCAATCAGTTCAATTTCCCAGCCTCCCTGGATAGGGAGGGAAGGGAAGTCAGCATGCTGTAAACCTTCAGAGGGCATCCTTCATAGGATGAATTGGGGGTGGGAGAATTTGTCTTCCTAGCACTGAAGGAACAGTGGAACTGAGTTTTGCATTGTCTGTGAAATGAACTGCTGTGCCCTGCAGACTCCAAAGTGGTAATATTAAGTTGGATACAGTTTTTGGAGAACTTCTGAAAAACAAAAGTTAAAGCAAAAAAAAGAAAAACCTCATAAACATCAAAGGCATTAAATCTATTGAATTCACATTCTAAAATTTTTAAAAATTTTATAGCCAGTAGAAAGTAAGTTCCTCAAAAATGGGCTGTTTCATTTTGTCTTTCTCCCCAGAGCATAAGGTAGGTGTTTAACAAATGCTTGGTATATTACATTTTAAAATTCCAAAACTTGTGGTCATGTCCTTGTGGCACCTTCTTGTGACTTTTCTATTCGACATAGAATTTGGAATATCACAGTTATAGGTGCCGTTTAGCAAATGCCATAAAGATATAGACCATTTTGGGGAAAAAATTTTTTAAGATGATACAAAATTAGGAACAGCTAGATTACACGGTAGATCGAGTGAGTGTTGGACATGGAATCATGTCAATCAGGAAGACCTGAATACAAATCCTACCTCAGTTACTAGCTGAATGACCCTGGACAAGTCACATAACCTCTCTGTTTCCTCATCTGTAAAATGGTATGATAATAACACCTGCCTCTTGAAGATGTAATAAAATATTTGTAAAGTGCTTTGTAAACCTTAAAGCACTATAAAAATAATAGCGATTATCATTATAGTCTTTCTCCTAGATGTTGCCAATATTTGTTGAAGGATGGGAGTGGTCTCAGAAGTTTATATATAGAATCTACATAGAAGGCATATAGTTTCTGCAGAACCAGAAGGCACAGAATTATCATTGATTAATTCTGTAATAGTATTTTTAAAAATTTTAAGAGTATCTTTCATGTATTCATCCAACAAATATTTATTGATCAGTTGGAGTCTTGTGATACGATGGAAATAATTCTAGATTTGAAGTCAGAGGACTTAGGTTAAATCCCAGGTCTGTAACTAACTGCCTTTGTTGACCTTGGACAAGTCATTTAATATTTCTTTATCTTGGTTTCCACCTCCACAAAATGAGAAGATTTTAACAGATGGCCTCTAAGGTCTCTCCAAGCTCTGGTTCAAAGAATTGTAGAATTTTGTAGTAAAACCCATACCTGAAGAACAATCCCTCCTAAAACACAACCAATACCCATTTAATCCTCACCAAAAAACCAAATGTTCATTATGCTAGAATCCTCACTGCAACATTCCCAGCATGCATTCTATAACTCCTGACAGAGATAGGGAGAGCAAACATGATTATTCCCATTTTACAGATGACAAGATTGAAGCTGTGTTCATAAAGCTAATAGCTTTCTGAGACAAAGCTCAAATGCACAGCAACACATTGCTTTACCTACTATGCAAACTAACCCTCTCAGGTAAAGTCTTTGATTACAATATTTGAAAGTTTCAGAAGATAAAATTTTCTAAGATTATTCAGGGAGGAAAGAAAAAAAAACCCTAAAACCACTTCATGGTAGTTAGTATTTCTTTGGCAGCTCTATTAAAAGGGTTGAAGATAGTATACTGGATAGAGGCATGGACTTGCAATCAGGAAGGCCTGAGCTCCAACCCTCATTCACTCATTAGCTGTGTGGCCCCTCCCCCCCTCACCCCACAAGTCACTTAACTTTCCTCAGCCTTGGTTCCCTCTTCTGCAAAATGGAAATAATAATAGCACCTAATGTCCCCCAGTATTGTTGTGAGGATCAAATGAAATAACACATAGAATGTGTTTTGCAAACCTTAAACTCTATCAACTATATAAACTCTATGAATGCTGTTATTATTAAGGGGCAGTGAAAGAAGATGTTAAACATATTGGTTACCATTAGACTTGGTGTTAGCTGTAGTTTTCAATTATTTATACGCACTCTATCCCTGACGACCACAGATAATCAAGTGAAATTTAGCGAGGACTCCCACTGAAAGTTAACCCATAGTAGAATGTAAACTCCCTAAGGACAGAAGCTGATTGGAGTTCCCACTTCCAAGCACAATACTGGGCACATACAAGATATTTAATAAATGCTTATTGATTGATTGGTCAGTTTGTTGATGGGTGGGTTGACTGGTTGATTGATTTGTTGAGACCATAATCAATGGCTAATGAAGGGCATGCTGCTCTTTAAGGAAATACAAAAGTAATGCATGGGCCTGTGCCTAAATGTGAACTCCTTTCCTTAATGTACAAATGCCTTCAATGGCACTACCATGAACCAGTAGCCTTAGAAGGAAGTAATATTCAAGCCTAGAGAGTTCCGTGCTATTCCCACCCCATTATACCCCCACTGGTTTATCCAGTTGGATTACTTCTTAATCATTGCTTTCATTTATCAACTCTTTACCTTTGCCCCTCCTATAGGGTTTTCTATTACCAGGCTTCCTTCCTCTTCTTCTTCTTCTTCTT
>CM053586.1:270379720-270419168 GCA_028646515.1 Pseudochirops corinnae
AAATGGAAGCAAATGACTTCATGAGAAATCAAGATACTATCAAACAGATCCAAACAAATGAAAAAAATAGAGGGCAATGTGAAATATCTCCTTGAAAAAACCACTGACCTGGAAAACAGATCCAGGAGAGACAACTTAAAAATGGGTATTTTAAACTTAGGGCACATCTAGAACAGAGTTTCTTAATCTTAACCATAATGGGTCTACAGATAGATTTCAGGGTTTGATGAATTTTCATGGGAAAAATACATCATTATTTTTACTAACCTACAACTGAAATTAGCATTTCCTTCAATTATTTAAAGACATTATTCTAAGAACAGGTCCACAGGCTTAGCCAGGCTGCCAAAGAGGTCCACAACACACAGAAAATTTAAGAACCCCTGATTCTTGTCTGACCTCCTCATTTTCATGGGACCTAGAGAGCTTATGTGCTTTGGCTAAAGCTAGTTAGTGGCAGAACCTAAATAAGTAGCCAGGTCTTCTGGCTTCCTAGTCCTGAGCTATTTCCAGTTCACTCCTGTTTTCTGAAAAAACCATTTCAATTCCTGATTTTTCCCATTTCAAGCCCCATTACAGACTCAGTAATAGATAGGAAAATACTTTGAGATCATTCAAGGAAAAGGCACTATCTAAATGCAAGATTGTTGACTGACTAATATGAGAAAAAAAACCATCCCATTAGAAAATATTAGCTCACCTGATAAGGATAGTCAGAACCAGAAACATGCCCGGTGAAAAGCACAGGGCTTTCCTGTTACATTTAATTAAAAGATCACTTTTATGACAATCTCGTATTAGGGGTGATAAAAGGATTGTAAATTGCTTCATGAGGTCACCAAGAAAGTTCCAATGCCCCATTAGTTTTCATTGTCTAGTCCCTAGATATCAACACTCACTTTTATCACGAAGCACATAAAACACGCTGACCTTTCTAGTTTCAGTACACAAATGTTCCCCAAAATCATATTGAGCTTGTTTTGCATCTTAAACTTATTACTGCCAAGGGCAGATGTAAAATGGAGCTGGTACTTTATATACTGTGAAATAGACAAATTACAGGAAAACGACAGGTGCAAGTACATCTGGAATCTGGGACTCAACGTGTCATTCTAAAAACTTCCCATCATCATTGACTTAGCTCTCATAGTTATGAATGTTATCTATCATTTAGGACCATAGAATTATAATTTAAAATAAATTCTGAAAACTATCAATGAGATTCATCTAAGCAGTCATTGGTATCTCTTAAAGACATGCATTTTAGGGGCGTTCTTTTGTTGTGTTGTTTTAACAGAAAAAGAAGTTCAGGGAACATTCAGGATCTAGTGTTTTCTTTGTCATTTCCTAATCGCATGACCTCAGGCAAGTAAATCTCTTAGCCTCAGTTTCCTCATTTCAAATTTCAAAGATCCATCAACAAAATGAAGAGCTTGGACTAGTTGACTTCTAAAGTCTCAGATCTAAGATTGATATCTTAGACTCTACAAATCTATTAGAGGAGTAGGATTATTTTAGTGTCTGGTGACAAGAGAGGTGATGTGGAACTCTAGGAAAATGTGCTAGATTTGGAGTCAGAGGATTTGGGTTCAAATCTTGATGCTGCCACTTGTCTAACCTTGGCGAGTCCTTTAAATTCTCTAGGCATTGGTTTTCCCATCTATCAAATGAGAGGTCCATGACTAAAGCACTTTTAAATTCTCATCCAGCTAAAATGTATGATCCTGTGAAAGTGAGATGTGAATCTCTGGAATAGTCTTATGAGAAACAACATTCATTTACTTGATGGTTGGAAATGAGAAGCAGTTCAACATGGTGAACAAAATACTGGACTTGGAGGCAGAAGGACCTGGATGGAATTATGTCTCTAACACATACTAAGTCTGTGATCAGAGACAAGTCATTTAGCCCCTTGGTGCCCAAGACAGCTCTCCAGGACTGTAGTTTTTAAATTACGTAGAAGTTGGTAATCTGCCTTTGTGAAAAGATTTTCCATAAGGGATGTTAATTTTTCTACATGAATAAAATCACAGCTTCAGACCCCCAAAAATCAAGGGAGAAAATTGAAATAGTGGGCACAAGTTTATAAAAAATTTTGTCCATTTGTGCAAATAGTATGACATTATACATTTGTGTCCTTTTTATTCCTTCATTTGAGAATGCTTCTTAAGTTGAAGGAAACGAAAGAAAGGAAATTCCAAAAGCTGGATCCTGAACAGTCTTATACAAGTGACTTTATATAATGCCAAAATAGATGCCATTGTTTTAAAAAAAGTGATTTGTGCTAAGATCTCCATCATGAAACCTTGATTTGGGGTCACCTAGATTTACTCCCCCTTTCCCAGGAAATGGCTGGCCAAAACTGTCTGTATGCAACTGAAAGATAAAAATTTCAATTAGGTTGAGTGCTGTCATAAGCAGACTACATGAGAAAGCTTGAGATAATATGCATTACATATTGATGTCTATCAGCTCAGAGCACACAGCCATGTTTTATTTCATGCCCCTTTTGTAGGTTTGGCAGCCTCGGCACCCAATAAAGCCCTAATCATATTAATTTATGCCCCTATCAATTATACATTCAAAATCCCCAGATAGCTTGTCAGTTTTTATTCACTATTTTCTGAAAAATACGCCTATTACAGTTACTGAGCAAATAGTAAGACTGTCAGAAACGGAGATTTAAAGAATATTAATTAAAAGAGGAGGAATTCTTTAATTTATAAATGTTATATTATATGTCATGCATTTGTTAGTTTTAAAATCATTGGTAGTGTAGAGACAGATGTCACATTAAGGACTTTCTAGAAAGGTAGGGAAAAAAGTCTTCTAAAAACCTTTGTGATTCACTCAATTTCTCTTGAAACCAGGCCTGTCTCTGATCCTATGCTGTAAAAATAAAAGCTTCCACTTTGTTTGTTTTAGGGCACATTTTGATTTTTGTCACTCAGACCAATGAGTATCAATGGAATCATCGCCATTTTACTGCTTTCTTTTTGATCATCTGTCCCCAGGATCTTAGGAAGGTGGCCCCTGGAATCTGGGTACTCCCCACCACTCTCAAGGATGGAGCTTACAGCCAAGCTCCTATAGATGCATGGTCTGTTAGCTCTGTCAGAGCTCCCTAGGACTCCCTTGCAGAAATTAATGGGAGAGCGAGGGCAGCCTGGTCTGGACCAAAGGAGCAAGAATCATCAGGACGCTTGGGAGCCAAGAACACTATAGGCACTTCCAGGTGAAAGGGCAAACTCAATCAAAAGGCCCAGAGGCCTGAAAATGAATTACCCAGAGCAGAGTCAGCCCTTGGAAAAACTGTCAAGTCAATGAAGGTTGCTTTGGGTACCTTTCTACCTCTCCCTTTTCCAGTTCTTCTCTCTCTACAAGCTTTCTCACTCCTCCGATAACTAGCACAGTGCCCAGCACATAGTAAGAATTTAATAAATGCTTTTTCATTTCATTCATACCACCCATAACCCTCCCATTCTTACAAAATTCTGTTGTCTTCTAGTTTCCACCTAATGATTATAAGGTATTAGGCATTGAGTCAAAAGACCAGTCTTTCCAGGGTAAATTCAGTCTCTCTCTCTGTCTCTGTCTCTCTGTCTCTCTCTCTTTCTGTTTCTCTCTCTCTCTCTCTCTCTCTCTCTCTCTCCCCCTCTCTCTTTCTCTCTCCTCCCCCTTCCTTGGACCTACTAGCCTTGTGACTTAATCCAGTATGTAACTTCCAAGAAGAAAACTCCCTCTACCAATGCAGATCAGCAACTTTTAGGTGGGGCACTGCGATGTGAATGATTTGCCCAGGGTCATTTTGAGTTCCAGGATGTGTCAAAGACAGACCCCCACATCTTCCTGGATGGCTTTCTAGCCTCTGTACCTCTTGACTGTATTTTAATAAATGCCGTTTATAGACAATCACTCAAGCGTCTACAGGCTTTGCAGTTTACAAAACTCTTATTTCCATGACCCCACTTGATATTGGAAAGAGCCTTGTGAAGTAGATAGGCCAGTATTGTTGCCCTCATTTAACTGGGGAAACTGAAGCTCAGGAAAATTTACGTAAATTACCAAACCTTACAAAGCTTAGTTGTTAGCAGTGGAACCAAGATTAAAACTCAGATGGTAAGGCCATAGACTTATAAATGGAAGAGACATTAGAAGCCATCAAATCTAGCCTCCTCATTTTAGAGATGAGGAGACTTCACCTGAGAGAGGTTGAGGGAATTGCCCCAAGTAACACAATAAATCCCTGAGGCAGAATTCTAACATAGGCTTTACGGATTCCAGGCCAGCTGCTATAGTACATTTCCAATATACCAAGCAATCATTTCTAAATTAATTCAAAACCATCCCATAAGCATTTATTAAGGACTTACTATGTTGCAGTAATAAGTTCATACGATTGTACATCTAGGTCTGAAAGAGACCTTAAGGGTCATCTAATTCATGCTTTACAGCTGAGAAAACTAAGAGCCAGAAATCTCAGGTGATTTGTTCAAGGTCAGACAGGTAGAAAGCATCAGATGTAGGATTTGAACCCAGATTCTCTGACTCCAGAAATTCTTGACCTTGAGAAGCTCACATTCTGTTGGAGTAAGGAGGTAGGAACCACACTGACAAGTCGATCTTAAATATATACAAAGTAATAGGGAGGGAGAGGACAAAGCACTAGCCATGATGAAATCCAAATAGACCTTATATACAAAGTGTCAGTTGATCTGAGTTTTGAAGAAAGTTAAGAGTTCTCAGAAGTGAGGAGTGAGGGCACTAGAGGTATGAGGGGCACCCTGTACAAAAGTACAGAGGCAGTAGACAGAATGGAAGCAGCAAGAAGTTGGGTTTGAATAGAACATCAGGTGAAGGGAATAACGTGCTAAATAGAGGAAATAGAGGCTGGAGCCAGAATATGAAGGGCTACAGATAACAGAGAAATCTGACAATAGGCAATAGGGAGATATTGGAGATTCTCGAGAAGGGAAAATCACTTTGGTAGCTGTGTGGAGGATGGATTGGAAACAGTAAATTTTGATAAGGAAATTGTTGCAATGGTCCTGGAGAAGTGATGAGGGTCTGAATGAGAGTAGGAGTGAAGAGCAGGATGTAAATACGCATTGTGAATAAATACATGCAAAACAAATTATAAAAAATAGTGTCAAAAAAACATTTTAATGGACAGAAGAAAACAAACAGTGAAGGAAGAAATACAAAGAAATAGAGCAGTTTTCTTACTGCCTTGTTAAATTGTGTGTGTGTGTGTGTGTGTGTGTGTGTGTGTCTGCATATCAATATCTGTGTCTTTGAAATAAAGAGTCTGGACTCACTCTCTCAATTCCTATTCACATGGGCAGATTGAGCCCCCACCAGGATGGTTATTATTTCTTTCCTTGCAGTTCTAGGGGTAACTCAGAGAGATGCTGATTATCTAATATTTTTGTTCATGAGACCTTTATCTGTGTCTTCTTCCCCGTTGGTGATCAGTCAATATCAATTAGCTAGCCATACTTAATTAGCTTTTAGAACAGTGGTTCTCAACCTTCCTAATGCCGTGACCCTTTAATACTCGTATGTGGGCGTATCTGCATGTGGGCAGACCCGCCTGGAGACAGAGGTGCCGTGTCTCGGTTCCTAAGACCATAGGAAATACATGTTTTCCGATGGTCTTAGGTGGCCCCTGTGACCCCTGTGAAAGGGTCATTCGACCCCCAAAGGGATCGCGACCCACAGGTTGAGAATTGCTGTTTTAGAAATATATTTACTAAGGCAATATTATAAGATCATTTGGTACAAATATTTCCCCAAACTGAGAGCATGCTTTCCACATGTACTAGAAAGTGGGCTCAAGCTAAGGGACCCTATGTGGCAAAGGGGCAATTCATAGGTAAAAGGGAGAAGTCCTTTTTCCCCTCTATGAGATGCTCATGAAGCTCCTCTTCAGAATGGCCTAGCTTTCTTCTGAGATCCCTGTAGAGTCCTAAGCTGCTTGCTTATCTTCAATGTGTCTCTCAGCTCCTGACACAGATGCTGCTGTTCTGGTAACAGCCTTAGCATTATAGATGGCAAGTACCAAATCTTCTGCCCTGTCAAAGTTCAGTAGTCTATCTTCTGGTCAAAGGCTGGAGAAGGGAGGGGGTTTAGGGGTTGGGGGCAAGGAATGGAGAGGACAGAGACTCTTTCTTGTACTTCAAATGATTCACTCTCACTAGGACTTGACTAAGGCTGCTCCATCATTAGTCTAGTCTACCACTGGAATCTTGGTTCTCAACTGGCTTGCTGTTTTTAATCTATGCCCCACAGGGGAGTGACATTTCCTACGTTCAAACTTAGCTTATACCTTTGATTGTTTAATTGATTGATTCAGTAAAGGTCTGGGTCTTTATCATAACTAGTTTATACCTCTTACTGATTTATTGATTGATTGGTTCAATAAAGAAGTCAGGGGCTTTTACATTCAATTGGAGTGGGATGAATGCCATATAGATATTTATATAATATGTGTTTTTATATGTTTTTTATTTATATAAATATATTTTTATATATTTATATATGAATGCATACACATACACACATGTGTATACACATGCATATGTATGTACTATATAGATATGTATAGCAATATACCATATACTCCTTTAAAAAAAACTGTAAATAACAGAAGTCCATAGTTTCTTACAAAAGACTCTTAATTTTCTCTACATATTGAAATGGTCAAATTTGTTGGTAACTTAGTTCACAATTTTAAAAATGTTTTAAGAAAAAGTTGTTGGAAAAGACTTGGAAACTTACTGGAAGGGAGAAGGGAAGAGTGGAGTATTATCTAGGGTGACAGAAAGGTTGGAGGCGCCCACAATAGAAAAAGGGAAGTTAACTTAGGAAGATGTGGAGTCCATGTAGAAAGCTAATGAGTTCTATTTCTGACATGCTGAGTTAAAGATATCTACAGAACATCCAGCTATAAATGTCCAATAAGCACTCAGTGATGCTTTGATATGTGAAAAACACAGATAAAATTCAGTGGCCATTTCAATCTCATTCCCTTACTGGTCCTACTAGGAAAGTGCGAAAGGAGAAGTGTCTTGAGGCCCTGCTTCCAGGCAGATAATGTGTCTGCCTTCTGAAAAGTAGGAGCAGGATCTAGAGACATCCCTATACCCAGTGTTGTGTCCCAGAGTCTGACAAAGACCAGCCTAGGCAAGAGGTGTCACTGTATCCCAGGGGCCTGCAATGTACAAAACAAAATTTTCTTCTTCCAAACATTTAATATCAAACTCTAATAATGTAGGATCAACAAATTGGTGCAATAACAAATTTCACATAAGAAATAAGGATCATGAGACGGCTAGGTGACACAGTGAATAGAGCACTGGCCCTGGAGTCAGGAGGACCTGAGTTCAAATTCAGCCTCAGACACTTAACATTTACTAGCTGTGTGACCTTGGGCAAGTCACTTAACCCCAATTGCCCCTCCAAAAAAAGGCAAAAAAAAAAGAGAAAGAAGAATCACATTGTTATAATGCATAAGATACAATTTTATAATATATAATACATGTATGTAGATAATTATATGTAGATTATATTGTTTTTATAAAGCTATATCTTTATGTCTTATGGCACAATAGTATTCCATGACATTTGTGTACTATAATTTGTTCAGCCTTTCTCCAATGGATGGTCACCACTTAAGTCTCCAGTTGTTTGTCATTAAAAAAATACAATATAATATAATTAATGCAAGACATCTAGGATCTAGTATCATGTTATGTACTTTGATGAAATACTGCAGAATGGTTTTGAAGGTCATAGATTTACAATAGAGTATTCTAATTGAGAATAATTGGGAAGAAGCCAGTTTGAATTAGTGAAAAGTATAAACTACAGAATACTTTTATTTCCTTTAATATAGTCTTTCAGAACATATCTTAAACTAAGGTATAAATTGGTAATAATAAGTAAAATGAAGTGAATTAAATTTTAAAATAAAGCTCTACTGGACATAAATTTTATTACGATCTAATCATATACTTAAGAGCCTTTAAACATAAAATAATTAATCACTAGGCTCATAAGTTGAAAGTTCCTTGTGGACAGGGTCTGCTTCTTTTTTGTGTGTATCACCAGCTTCTTTTTTAATTTATATTTAATTTTTTCTAATTATCAGGTTTTTTCTCCTTTCTACCTGCCCTGCCTTTACTGAATTTTTTAAAAAATTTTGCATCAAATAAGCATAGTCTTTAAATTCCCACATTGGTTACATCCAAAAAATGTGTTGCATCTATCACTTCTCTGTTATGAGGTAGACAGCATCTACACAATTAATTCTCTGGAAATAAGGTTGATCATTATATTAATCATAGTTCTTAAATCTTTCAGAATTGTTCTCTTATTACAATATTAATGTTATACTGAAAATTGTTCTCCTGGTTCTGCTCACTTCATTCTGTAACAGTTCATACAAATCTTCCTATATTTCTCTGAAACTGTCTCTATCTTCATTTCTTACAGCATAATATTATAGTATCACATTCACATACCGTAATTTGTTCAGTCTTTCTCCAGTTGATTGGTACCCCTTAAGTTTCCAGTTCTCTGCTACTACAAAAAGAGCTGTTTTAAACATTCTTGTTCAAGTGCCTGGCACATTTATAAACACAATAATTGTTTATTGAATTGAATTCTGTATGTATCCTGTATGCCTCTGGTTTGTACATAGTTATTTGTATGTTTTATCCACCATTAGAGTGTGCAATCCTTAAGAAAAGGAACTGGGTTTTGCCTTTCTTTGTATCTCTAACACTTAGCACAGTGCCTGGAATATAGTAGGTACTTAATAAATGCTTGTTGACTTGACTTGTTGACTTGAATTACTGAAAAAATCCTTAACTTTTTGAACCATTGTTTTGAAAAGAGTATAGATTTTAACCAAATTCCTTTTAATTCATTTTATTTCAGTTGAGAAAACTCTAAAGTTTCCCAAAGGAAGAAGTCAATTTAAATTTTTCACTCAGTAAGAACAGATGTGTCTACAACTATCATTCCAGTGGAATGATGGGACAGACTATCCAGTTCCTGAAATAGAGGTGATAGACTTAGGGTACAGAATAAAACATACATTTTCAGACACAGCCAATGTGGAAATCAGTTTTTCTTCACTATGTGTATTTGTTTAAAGAAGTTGTTTGTTTTGTTTTATTTTTGTTTTTGTTTTTTTTCATTTGGTGGGAGAGAAGAGAAGTAAGGAAGAGGAGACCCAGGACAAAGTTGTCAAAAAGGAAAAAAAAGAAAGTTATTGAAACATTTTTAAAAACACAGAAGAGAACAGAAAGAAGGCATTAAAGAAACAAAAAGTCAAGCAAGACAGCTTCAAAAGTTAAGTGTTGTACTTATTATATACCTAAAAGAAAAAACCAGCTGTGTATAAGATATATTCACAAGTTCAGGTACAATTCTCTTTTTCTGTTCTGTTTGAATATGGAAATGCTCATTTTATTCAGTGTCTTTTAAGTCTAGAATTTTTAAAAAATGATAAAAAGACATGAGTCTGGAAAATTTTCAAATTGGTGTGGCCAAATTAAGGAAAGTGAACCTTATAGAATTAAAGAATCAGTGGAGGTAAAGAACATAAATGACCAAGCTGAGAACACAAAAAAGTTCAGTGCTTATTAGGATTCCATTGACACGCTCCTGGCCCTTTGTGTTTAAACAACCTAAGAGATTAATCAAGGCTTGCCAAGAAGCTTGTGATCTTCCACTTTGCTACCTAGGAGCTTTTCCTGACTGCTCCATCAGGAACCCTAAAATACATTCTAGGTTGAAACTTCATTGCTCCTACTTATATTGATTCTATTCAAGATGCCTCCCTGGTTCCTGACTTCTGTCTTGAGTTCCAGCACCTATCCCAGCAAGATCCCTTTCTTCCTCTGATAGCTATGTTCTGCCCCATCTGGTGGGTTCTAAGGTCTTCCAGGTGGGGAACTGGATGCCTTCTGTGCTGAGGGCTAGCCTCAAAGACCATGCAAAGAGGAGTGGAAATCTTTGTCTGCAACACCAGCAGAAGGGAGTCACAAAATTTGTCAACATAGGAAGCCAGAGTTCAATTTAGTTAAAGATTAACTAAGATCCTGGCGGGCTAGAGAGAGACTTTTCCAGTAGACTAGCAAGTAAACACACTGGGAAACAGGCTTAACTTAAACTCTCAATCCATCACAAACTATTTTTGTGATGGTAGGCAAATCATTTAATCTCTGTGGGCTCAGTATTTTTATCTGTAAAACAAGAAGTTTGAAGTTAATGATCTCTTAGGTCCCTTCTAATTCTGGGGTCCAGATGCATTACAGCATCTATATGACACATGCATTTTATATATTAGATGTGTTTAAAAGGATCAAAGAACAGGTGACTGTAGTTAGATAAGTAGGCAAAACCTTTAAAACCTTTAAAACCTTTAACTTGTTTTTAAATTAATGGGCATTTATTTTTCCCTTCCTTCTAACTTACCCCTGCCATCTAGAAAGAAAAAGAGAAAAACATAATCCTTGTACAAATATGGGTAGTCACATAAAATAATTCTGACATTAGCCAAATCCAAAAATGAGTTTCTAATTCTGCATCTTGAATCTATCACCCTTCTGTAGAAAAATGGATAGTGCAAATCATCATTGGCCCTCTGGAATCATAGCTGCTCCTTGCATTGATCAAAGTTCTTAAGTCTTTCAAAGTTCATTTTTCCCAATGTTTTTGTTATTGTACAAATTGTTCTCCTAGCTCTGCTTACTACATTTTGCATCAGTTCATACAAGTCTTCCTGGATTTCTCCAAAATTGCCCCTCATTTTGGAAACTACCCTTTTGAGCTATTGGTCCTTCTCTCACCACCCTCTCTTTAACCACCTCATCTTCTAAGATAATGAACCACAATTTCCATCACAAAGCATCAGCAGACAGTCTGAACTCCCTGAGTAAGGCACCTTTTAAATCATAAAGAGCTATATAAATGCAAGCTAATATGATTTATGGATTGTAGACTTCCCCATCCCTGCTGGTGCGCCTCCAGCTCCATCTGTGAGCAGTGAACTCGGCAGCATCCCAAAGAGTTTACTGCTGCTCTCTGTTGGCCTTCATCAAACACACAGGTTCCAGAGACCTTGTGCCGCTGTGGTTCAGTTAGGGTATCCCAGGCCCTGCCTCTGGTGATAGCATCTATCAGCAATCGAATTTGGAGCCTTAGCCAAAGGTCTCAGTGCTTTAATTTTCTCTTCTATCAAATGCAAAAATTGATACTTGCCTCTATCTTTATAGACCAGTGTTTCTTAAATAGCAGGGTCAGGAATCCTCCAGGGCCTCACAGGGAAAGTTTTGGAGACTACTTCTTCTCTCGACAAGCATTTATTGACCACCTATCGTAAACAGAATCCTCTACTGGCATTGTGTGGGACACAAAAGAAGAATACAGTCCCTTGTTGCAAAAAGCATGTGGTTTAGTGGAGGAAACAGGCAATAGTCACAAAAAAACCATTTAAATAACAACATGAGAGACAATGCACTAGATAGAGAGAGAGCTCTGAGTCAAGAGGACCTAGGTTTGAGTCCCACATGTAATGGGAATGGGAATTTGAAGATCTTCCCTGCCCCTTAATAGACCTAGGGGGGTGTTTGAAGACCTCCCCTGCTTTGAAAGTAAACTCTGCCCCACAATTGGCCGAATGTAGTCACATGGAGCTTGTGATGGAGGGAATTTGCTGAAGGGAAGCATAGCCCACAGGAAGCTTCCCTGCTGTGAAGATAAACTCTGCCCCCTGATAGGCTGAATGTAGTCACATGGAGCTTGTGGTAGGAGGAGTGTGCTGAAGGGAAGCAGAGCCCACAGAAAGCTGGTCAGAGCTAGCCAGATGGTGGGGGAGAGAGGAGCTCAGGCAAGGAGATAGAGAGGTTTGTGAGTAAATATTGATCTTGTATTGGTTTGTGGGAAGGCTGAAGGATGGCATGGCTCTCAGCATTATTATGGATTCTGAATATCTTTGGTATTGTGATGAAATCAGCTTACTGGTTTTGGGATTCAGTTTTCTGGTGTCTAAATAAATGCTTCAGTTCTATACTCTATCTGGAGAGTTTGGTGTATTTTGCGATCCAACATCATGCAATACTTATAGTCACAGTCTTTATCATGATCGTGGGCACTATAAATATTGCATTAGCTCTACACACCTCACATACTTACTAGCTGTGTGGCCTTGAGCAAGGTTCTTATCTTCTCAATGACCCAAGGAGCTCTGTAGGACTATATGTTGAAGAGAAGGTACAGATCTGCATTGGTAGAGGGAGTTTCCTCATTGGAAGTGCCTTAAATCAATGAAATCAAAGGACTGGTTCAAAATCATCCCAAACAACGATAATATAATAAATCAGAATTAGGGTTAAGGACAAAGAATAGAGTCATGGGTTTACCCAAAGACGAATGGGAATTAGCCTCAGACCAGGCAGAGAGGCAGCAAGGCTGGCTCTAACATTCTTAGATATGTGACCCGAGATGAATCACTTAATCTCTCTAAGCCTTAGTTCCTCATCTATAAAATGAGATGTGACAGGAAGATTTCTAAGGTCCTTTCTTTCTCTAAATCCTATGAGCCTGTGATCTCATGAAATAGAAGACAAGATATGCCAACAGGCATTGAACTTCTCATTGTCTGAGTTCCTGTTAGTGTCTGTCTACCCCAAATCCTGAGATGTTTGTCAACATGGACAAAGACAGATAAGTCTGTACCCTGAAGATACACAAATAACTCCAACCCCAATATACTTCATGGCTTCTCTTAACCAACAGATGTCACGACCAGGAGCACAGACAAATGGGTGAGAAAAGCACCTGGGAAAACCTTAGGCTGCCTTGGCAGCTCTGGCTCATTGCATCCATTTTCTTCCCACTTCTCTTCATGTTCTCACTTAATCATCCACCCACTTGGTGCAATTATGCCCAGAATGATAGAGACCAGTCTAAAATCTCCTGCAACGTGAAGTTCCTTTCTGCCTTGGCTGAGGTCATTATATCCCTAACAGAGGGTTTAGACAGGTATGCTCTTCTGAGTCAAGGAGGTGCATCACCCTGAGCAGTGGTTGCACTCTCTTCTTCCCCAAGGCTCTCTAGATTTATGCTAGCAATTTCCCAGTTTTGACAGACACCTCTGTTCTGGGACAGTATCTCACAGCTGCCCCAAAATGTAAAAAATCCACCCTGTGCTGGAAGGGAGGTGACATTCATAGCTGGGTTCAATGAAGCAAGTTCAGTGAGGTTTTCTTTCCTCTTTAATAAATCCATAACCCTCTAATCAATTGGGATACAAAGTCCTTCTGTCTTGGCTGCCACATTTCTGCTTAGAATCCTGTTGATCCTTAGAATCCTGCTTAGTTCCCACCCGGCCACTGGTCTACTTAGAATCCTTGAGAGCTCCTGGCATAAACAAAGCCAGAAAATGACAATTAAATAAAGTAATGAGCTTTCTACCTTATTTTAGGATCTTAGGGATTATAGATTGAGAACTTAAAGGGAGCTTGGAAGTCATCTAGCCTGACTCATTTTATAATGAGGAAACTAAGGCAAAAGTTAAGTGACTTGGCCAAGGTCACACAAGTAGTAAGTGACAGATTTGAGAACTGGATGAAGGTGTTTTGAAGCCAAAACCATGATTCCTTCCACTATTTTATTCTCTTCTGAAGTTCTGGTATTTATAGCACTCCCCTGACTCAATCAAGTTCAGTAAAGATGGACATTGATCCTTGCTTATTCCAAATGACCTGGAGAAGAAATCCAAGTATTAGTAAATCTCTAAATTGAAACCCATTCATGCCTGTCTATCCTATTGGAGGCTACTCTTGTTCATGTCTTCCCACAAACTCCTCACAAGAAGTCTCTTCAGCATGAAAGATGCCACCCATTATTTTCTCCTGGTATTGAGAGATTGCCGATGGAACATTTGGCCTATCTGTATGTGACTAATCCATCTTTTCTTACTCACGCAGGTTTCCCTAATGACCTTTTTTACTCATTTTTTTCTTGAAGTTCTTCACTGGTTATACTTCTATATGTCAAATATAGTTGTCATACTTTAAAAAAAAACGTACCACTGATATCTAGGAGCAGTACTACTCATATGGAAACATTAATAAAATTTTACTAATCAATTGAGATGAACTTAAAAAAAATAAAATTAATACATAAGGGCAGTTAGTTTGAACTTTTCTTGTTTTGATCAAGGTATTTTGCACCATAACAAAGGGTGTCACTGGCTTATCAATGCAAAATTAAATTCACTCTGTTGAAAAAAAATACACTGTATGTTAAATTTCTAGGACATAAGGATTTGAGCCAGGTATGAGAAGCTATAAAATCTAAACATGATTGAGCATCAGAATTCTTTTTTTTTTAACTTATGTCTTTTGCTTCTGTGTTGCCTAAATTTCTAATGCATCCCTCTGACTTACTCCTTTCCTCAGCCCAAGAAACACTCCTTATAACAAATATTTTTAAAAGAAAAAGAAAAAAAAATCAGTGAAAACAATAAAAATATTTTGAAAAATATGACATTATATATTAAATTCCATACCCTGGGAACCTCCATATCTGCAAGGAGAGGGGGAAGGTATCTTTTTATATTTCTTTTTTGAAATCAATCTTGTTCTTCATAATTTTGCAACATTTTTTTCAATTTTTTTCACAGCTGTTCTTTCTATCTGCATTGTTGTAGTCTTTCTATGTATTGTTTTCTTGGCTATGCTTACTTCAGTTTGCATTGGTTCATCTGAGTTTTTCTATGCTTCTCTATATTCAACACATTGGTCATTTCTTGCAGCATCGTAATATTCTGTTACATGTATGTACCATAGTTTGTTTAGCCATTCTCCAGCTAATGGGCTTCTCTTTTGTTTCCAATGCTTTGATACGCAAAAAGTCCTACTATAAATATTTTGGTGTATATGGAGCCTTCTTTTTTTTTTCCAATGACCCCTAGAAATGGAAGTAGGAATATATGCTAGGGGCTAGGTACAGAGGTGAGGAGATATGCCATGTATAGAGGCTAGGAGCATGTGCCTAGCAATGTAATCTCTGGATTAAAGGATATGAACTTTTTAACCATTTTATTTGTATAATGTTTATCTGGATTGTGGAAGGGAAGACCTTCCCTAGGGAAATGTTTTATCTGCCAAGGAGGATAATCTTTGAGCTGAAAAAGAGAGAACAAAAATGGCTAATAAGCAACAAAGGCTCAAAATAAGGAAATAGACAGAATGCTCTGAGCTACTTTCGATGAGTTTGTCACCAGACCCAGATGAATTCCATCCCAGACTAGAGAAAGTGTTAGTGGATATGATTATTGAGCCACTATCAGTGATTTTGAGAAGATGATAGAAAAAGGAAAGATGCTACAGAACTGGAAAAGGATAAATGTGACCCTAATTTTTAATAAAGGGAATAAAGTGAAGCCTGCAAACTATAGGTTGATGAGCTGGATTTCCATTCCAGGCAACCATTTAGAATATAAAATTAAAGGAATGGTAACTGAACATATAGAAAAGGAAAGGATATCACAAAGACCCTGCATAGCTTTATCAAAAATAGGTCATGCCAAACAAATCTCATTTCTTTTTTTGATATCAGACTGGTAGATCAGGCCAGCCTGGTATAATGAGCAAAGGGCAAATCTTAAAGAAAGGAAATCGTGGGTTCCAGTCTTGCCTCTTACATATACAAGCTATTGGACCATTTCACCAGTAAGTGAATTTGGCAATTCATTTAACCTCTCAGTGACCCCAAGATACTCTATTAAGACTATAAATTATAAATGAATTATTGATCCACAGTGGTGGAGGGATTTGAAGAAGGGATTGTCTCCTCCCCCTATACACAATCTTTTAAACTTCCTTTCATGTATTGTCTTCCCCCATTAGCAAATAAGCTCTTGGAGGGCAGAGACTGTCTTTTTTTTTATATTCCCAGTGTTTAGTACAGTGCCTGGTACATCATTAGCATTTAATAAATGCTTGATAGTTTACTGAAACCCATACCTAGACAACCTCTCACCCTCCCCCCCCCCAAATGGGGTGAATGCTATAGTTTAACTAAATTTTATCATAGCATTTGAGAAAGTATCTCATACTAACATACTAACTGAAAAAAATATGGGCTAGTCAGGCAGATTCAGAAATTGTTAACTAGTATGATTGGCAGCAAAAGTAGGTAGAATACTGGTCCTAGAGGTAGGAAGATGTGAGTCAGAATCTTGCCTCAGAAACGTAATAGCTGTGGGATGGTAGGCAAGACACTTAACAACTCTCGACCTAAGTTTTCCCACATGTAAAAAGGGGAGATAATACTAGCACCTACCTCTCCAGGTTATTGTGAGGATAAGATGGGATAAGAAATGTAAAGTGCTTCAAAAAACTTAAAGTGCTATATAAATGTTAGCATTATTATTATTAGCTAGTTAATATTAGCCAGACCCAATAGATAGGCATTAATCAGCCATTCAGTTAGTAAATTTATTAAGTGCCTACTATGTGACAGGCAATGTGCTAAGCACATTCATGGATCTATGTCAACCAGTAGGGAAGTCTATAGTGGAGTGGACCAGGTACCTGTCTTCTCACCTGTTCTATTTTCATTAATTATGTGAATAAAAGTATAAGTAGCATGCTTATCAGATGAGCAAATGACACAAAGCTTGAGAGGAATAAACAAAACCCCGGATGACAGAAACATTATCTGAAAAGATAATTGAGGTACGACAGACTAGAACATTGGGCCAAATCTAATACATGGACATTTACAAAGGATAAAAGTCTTAACACATGGGCTCCAAAAAAAAAAAATCTACTTAACAAGAACAAGATGGATGTGACCCATGTACATAGCATTTCTTCTGAAAGAGATCTAGAGATTTTAATGGCCTGTGGGCTTATATGAGCCAATAGATTTAGGTGACCTTGGAGATCATCTAGTCTGACCTTTATTTTACATATAAAAAAACTGAGATTCAGAGAAGTAAAAGGACTTATCCAAAATCACAGAACTAGCGAATAACAGTCAGGATTCAAATCCAAGTCTGATTGCAACTTAAGTTCCTAGAATGTCCATTTCTTTCCTTCTAAATACCCCCAAACCCTTCTGACTAGTCCAACTACAGAGTCAAAAGCCCAACTCTAAGTGACTTTAGGGATATTATTTTATTATATATTTATTTTTAACTTTAAAAAAAAAATTGAGTTCCAAACTCTCTCCCTCTCTCTAGCTTCCCCCACGTGCTCTGAGAAGGCAAGAAATATAGTATCAACTATATGTGTTAAATCGTGCAAAACATATTTCCATATTAGCCAGGTTACTCCGAAAAGGAAGGAAAATAAAGTGAAAAAATTGTACTTCAATTTGTACTCAGAGTTCATCACTTGTCCCTCTGATGGTAGATGACATTTTTCATCATGTCTTGATCACCTTAACTGAATTTTTCACAGTTGATCATTGTTACAATGTTGCTGTTCCTGTGCACAGTGGTTTCCTGGTTCTGCTCACTTCACTTTGCATCAGTTCATATAGGTGTCCCCAAGTGTTTCTGCGACCATCCTCTTTATCATTTCTTATAGCATAATAGTATTCCATCATAATCATATACCACAATTTGTTCAGTCATTTCCCAATTGATAGGCAACCCACTGATTTCCAATTCTTTGCCATCACAACAACAGTTACTATAAATATTTTTGTAGAAATAGGTCCTTTTCATTTTTCTTTGATCTCTTTGGAATACAGACCTGCTAGTGGTATTGTTGCTGGGTCAAAGAGTATACACAGTTTTGTAGTTTTTGAGGCATAGTTCCAAATTGTTCTCCAGAATGGTTGGACCAGTTCACAACTCCTTCAACAATGTATTAGTGTCCCTTCCCCCACACACACACGCATCTTCAGGGATGTCATAAGAGCAATATCTACCCATCTCACTTCATGTGGCACCATCTGACCCTCTTATTTTCCAAATGATCAGTTATCTTCCTGTGTTCTTTTGTCCCACTTCTTCTATGGAACTATGAACATTTTGACTGCGGACAGTTAGGGAAGAACCTCATCCCTGGAAGCTGTAGAAACCAAAAATGGATGGTCCACAGGACAGAGACAGATACCCTACCCAGTCTAACTGCATCTTGAATTTGGTATTCAGTTCTATAGTCTATATTTTAGTAAGTACATACAGGTGAAGAAAGAAGGAATGAAAAAGCATTTATTTAATACCTACTAGGTGCATTGTGCTAAGCACTTTATAAATGTCTCATTTAATGCTCATAATAACACTAGAAGGTAGGTGCCATTATTATTGTCATTTTACAGTTGAAGAACCTGAGAAAGACAAAGATTAAATGACTTTCCCAGGGTCACACAGTAAGATCTGAAGTAGAATTTGGACTTGGGTCTTCCTCCAGGTTTACCTACACTCTATCCATCACACCCCCTAGCTGCTTCTGAGAAAAGCATCCAGAGAAAGACAACTAGAATGATGAATGGTCTTGAGATCATATTTTATGAGAAACAGGTGAGGAAATAGGAATGTTTTAGCCTGGAGAAGGACTAAGTGGGTAAGATAGCTGTTTTCAAGCATGTGAAGGGTTGGTAGGTAGATGGAGGATTTTATTTTTTCTACTTAGACCTCAGGGCAGAATTAGGAGCAATGAATAGGAGTCGCAAAGAGGCAACTCTAGGATTGAGGTAAGAAAAAATTTCCTAACAATCAGAACCACCCAGAAGTGGGATAGGGTACCTCAGGAGGTAGAGGGTTCCCTTCACTGGAGGATTCAAACCCAGATTGGTGACGACATAGAGAGTTGCATAGTAGGGTGGATTTTTGCTGACCTCCAGGTTGGACTCAAAGGGTTTTGGAGTCCCTTCCCATTGGGAGATTTTAGACTTTTACAATTCACTGACTGAGATCTGGTGAAGAATACTGCTCTGTGGTTCTGATAATGATGCCTTTTCCTTGAAAAGGAAATTAAGCTGTTTCAGTCACCATTCCAATCTTCTTCCTCCATCCCACCCCCTATATGACCAACCCCCTCCTTTTTTAAGGAATATATCCTAAAATGGAAATGAAAGGCCTTACAGTAATCAGGAGTAGGGCTAACATCAGCACAGCACTTGATAATTTTCTCACATTGTCTCATTAATGCTCGGGGCATCCAGGAGGTCACTAAGTATAATGAGTATCTCTTTGAGTCAGATTAGAACACCAAAGAACAGAGAGGTTAACTGACTTCCCTGTGGGGCACACACAAAGCCACTGATGCTTCTCTAAGTACAGCTCTTCCTAAGCTCCAGTTTGATTTCCACTCACTTGCCCCCTCCCTTCTCCCTTCTCCCCCAGAAAACAAAGGGGAAAAGTGATTCACTGCAAAGTACAAGGATTTTCCAAGGCCCTGAAGGTAGTCTGTCTATTACATGCCAGAGCACAAACTCGTGCCCATGGCCCATGGTCAGCCACCTAGCAGAGTCCCTTATATGGACAGTTACATTATAGCCTAGAAACTGCCTGAGAAAAAAGCACCAGCTCTGGAGGCAGAGGACCTAGGCTCAAATTTTTGTTGTTCTGGCATTTCAGTTATGTCCCATTCTTTGTGACCCCATTTGGGATTTTCTTGGCAAAGATACTGGAGTGTTTTTCCATTTCCTTCTCCAGCTCATTTTACAGATGAGGAAACTGAGGCAAACAGGGTTAAGTGACTTGTCCAGAGTTACACAGCTAGTAAGTGTCTAAGTCTGGATTCCAAACCAGGTCTTCCTGATTGTAGGCCTGGAGCTCTCTCCACTGTACCGCCTAGCTGTAAAATGAGGGATTTGGACTAGACATCATCTGAGTGCCCTTCTAGCTCTGATTCTACAATCCTCTAAACTCAAAGCTGTAATGTAAGATGGGGACTAAGGAAACATTTTCTGATTTAATGTATCAGCAAGCACCCTAGCATACCCAGGGTGGCTGATAGCACAGGTTCTTAGATCTGCTTTTCTAAAGGAAAGCGACTCTAAAGGAAAGCAATTTAACAATTTTACTTTGATCAATCAAACATATATCATTTACCTAGTTCAGGGGAAAAAGTCAGTACCCTGAACTTCAGAGAATGCAAACAGAATACAAACAGAAGTTACAAGCAGACAAAGAAACAGATCAGCAGTCGGGCTTCCAGCTGTCTGATCATTACATCCATACCTATTCAGTTACCAGAGAGGGAAGCACCAACATCTGGGTTTTTCAAAGCCAGTGACCTCAATGGCTTCCCAGAGTCTTGTCTGGCCAAATCACACAACTCTTCTCAAAGTGAACCCCAAAGCAAAACCTCACATCAGGGTATATATGGCCTTCTCCTGGATCAGAGAATGTCACAACCCTCTTGACCCACTGCTCAATCACAAAGTAATAAGGCGTGGGCATTTCTGAAGAACAAGCTTCCTGCCACAGGCTCCATGTGACCACATTCAGCCTATTTGGGGGCAGAGTATACTTTGAAGTCAGGGAAGGTTCTCAGAGCCACTTAAGCCTATCACAGGGTCTAGGGCAGCGGTTCTCAACCTGTGGGTCACGACCCCTTTGGTGGTCGAATGACCCTTTCACAGGGGTTGCCTAAGAATGTTGGAAAACACATATTTCCAATGGCCTTACGAACTGAGACACCGCTCCTCTATCCGTCTCCAGACGGGTCCGCCCACACACAGATATGCTCACATACAAGTATTAAAGGATTGTGCCATTAAGAAGGTTGAGGACCATTGGCCTAGGGGCAGGGAAGATCTTCAGATTCCCATAACAGAAAGGGAAAGACATTATTTATACCTTCTAAGCATGAAAGAAGTATCTTCGCTATCTTCTCTCCTACTCAGGATCCTTGTACCTTGACTCCGTCTATCACTTCTAGGCTATATATTAGTGATTGGTCCTACGTGCAGAGCTAGGGAAATGGGGAGGGAGGAAGGGAATAAGCATAAAACACCTACTATGTGCCAGGCACTATGTTAAGTGCCTACACTGAGCCGATACCATTATCTCATTTGATCATAAACCAAATAGAGAGCCTCCCATATGGTATGATTTCCTTTTTCTAAATAAGATCCCTCTGTACAGCAGGCTACTTCTCCCAACTGTTCTGATATACCTGAAATCCCCTTTATAGGGAATAGAGCTTCTCATTTTACAATTAGAAATTAGGTTTAAAGATAATATTTATAAAGAAAATATATAATAAAGATTCTATTTGTAAAGTACTTAGCCCAGTGCCTGGTGCTTAATAAGTCTCTATTCCCTTTCTTGGCTTAGAGAGAGGCAATATATTGGGGTAAATTCATGATAAAATATAAGTGATTGATAATTGACCTTTTTCAAGACCTGGTTTTGATAGAGAAGAGAAAAGTTTTAAAGATACTTCACTCTTAAAAATGAGGAAGAAGGCCATGGGGGTAGGGAGAGGGACAGAAGCAATGGTTCACAAGTTAAGAAAGGAATTTGCAGAGGACACAAGACAAGATTTCTCTTTTTCACAATTGTGCTTAAAGATATATGCCTGGGGCAGCTAGATGGTGCAGTGAATAGAGCACCAGCCCTGGAGTCAGGAGGACCTGAGTTCAAATTCAACCTCAGACACTTGACACGTACTAGCTGTGTGACCTTGGGCAAGTCACTTAATCCCAATTGCCCTGCTTTTCCCTCTACAAAATTAAAGAATGATTAAAAAAAAAGACATATACCTATATGAATCAAAGGAATGCTCATAATTAACTCATGATCCAACAACATTAGAAGTTGTCTTTAGGCACCAAATTCTGGTAATGTTTTTGACAGAAATGATCTGTGAAACGTCACGGAAGTATCATTTGACATCACAAGGATGAGCATTTTCCTGTTGGGCCCACAAGGAACCTTGAGAGGTTTTCTAGTTCTCTCTCCTGATTCCAGGTAGATTCATACCTCAGTCACAAACAAATGGACCTGACTTCTTTTTCAGTTCTCCCAGAGGACAGTCTATAACCTCTTGTAATCTGTTCTCTCACTTAATAAGTTCGATGTTGTGTCTAGCCTAAATCTCCCTCAAGCTGTCATTGAATTCTAGTTTTCCAATAGACCAGGAAAGAGGGCTAAATGTTTTGACAAAGCAACCCCCAACTACAGTGGTGGAAGAATCTATTCTCCAAACTTGCCAAAATAATGAGAGCATTTTTCAACAGCAGGAGCTGTTTGGGCAAAGTAGAGTATGGAAAGGGAACACCAACAAACCCAGGGACATTAGAAATCTTTTTATGCAGTGAGTCAGGTTCAAATCAAATCAACAAAGCTATTTTGAGCACCTACCATATCTAAAGTCCTGTGAAATAATAGTGACCTTCAGGTTTTGTCATTCTGTTTTGTTTTGTTTTGTTTTTCATAGAAGCTTTGGCTCATTTAACCTATGACCAGGGCTGAATAATAACAACTCAAATTTATATAATGCTTTAAACTTTGCAAAGCACCTGCAGTCAGAAAAGTTGATTTGTCCATGGTTATAAAATTGGCAAATAACTGAGGTGGGATTAGAACCCAAGTCTTTCTAATTCCAGATCCAATACTTGACTACCACTCCTTTCATATTGCCTTCAATTCCCCAACAGAGAAATGCGGCCAGTATATTTTGGTTTTTTAGGGAATTTTCTAGGTTTTTAGAAAAAGAAGCAGCAGTTACCTAAGACACTGCAAACTCTGTCTAGTGACTTGACAGCATGAGAACTTTCCCAGCCTGCTTTGTGAAGAGCTCATTCTGCCTACAGAGATGTAGGGTTCTTCTTGGCTCTGTGGATTTCCTTCAGTCTGGCTCATGAGACAGTTGGAGGCTGGAGAGAGAAACATTCAATGCCAAGGGACAGGAGAGTGGATTACAGCTTAAGGAAGAGAAGCTGGCTCAAACTAAAACCCTTTTGGCAAGGAGAAACCCTCCCAGGAACGTGGTGTCTAGGTAGTTTTGCTTCACATGACAGGCATGTGGGTGATGTATAACCTGAGACCGCCCTGTCCTTGGCAGCCAGACAAGTCTCCACTCGGGTAAGGAAGGAACAGTGCTGGAACAATTTCATGCAGCAGGGTTAGTCATCAACTGGGTCAGGCAAGAGTGTCCTTATCTTTCTACCTTTGGTTTTCACAAGCAAAGTTTATCTGTCTTCAGAATACTCCAACTTGCATTATGTCTTCCCATAAGAGGATCTTCCCTTCATGGTACTGTATTGAAAAAACACAGAATTGAGAGGGATGTGTATGGGGGGGTGAGGGTGAGTGGGGGTGGGTATATGTATGTTGTATGTGTGTGATGTCCCCGATTAAAACCTCACTGAGACTCTGGGGGCACAGTAGATAATATGTATATGTATACATACACATACATATATTCATGTATGAATATATGAGCATGTGTTTATGCATATATGTATTGATAAATATGTGTATATATATTATATATAGTTATACCTTAAAAAAAAAAATCTCATTTAGACCTTCCTTGTCCTTGGCAATACTGATAACTTTCTACACCAATCATTCTGTTTCAAGCATTCCAATAGGTTATTTCCCCCTTGGCCTGTTAAGGTACTAAATGTCTTTATTGTTCAGATTCCAAGCTAGTAGAGATATTGACTGTGCTAAATACGAAATCTCCACAAAAAAGAAACAATCAGTAGCAAGAGTTCTAGCCCGTAGTCAAGGTTTCAGGTCCTGTCATTAGATGATGGAAATTAGAAAAAAAAAAAAAAGAGAGAGAGAGACATTTAAGGTGATTTAGTTCCATCCTCTCATTTTCTACAGATATGGAAATTGAGACACAAAGAGGGGATGTGACTTTCCTGAGCCCATGTATGGGACAAATAGTTACTTGACTGAATTCCTTGACAGTTTGACAGAATGCCTGCAATTTCCTTTGTATTAACCCTATATTGCTTAGTATAATGTTCTCAATACACAGTAGGTGTTTAATGAATGTTGGTTAAGGGTGTATAAAATGATACTGACAATCACCTAGAAAGTGAAAAGTAAATTAATAAACTAATCTATATAACAAACAACTAGTTTCTCCTCTTTTTTTCTCCCACTGTCATCACTGATATCTTTGCCCAAATCTACAGAATCATTTGTTTTGGCCTCATGTAGATGTAACCTGTATCTAGGGTATGATCAAAATGCTCTAAAATAATAACACGATCTTGGGCATAAGACAAGCCAGCATCTTGATAATACCTACCTAATATTCCTCCCAATTATAGTATTTTCCTTAAGCTACTTTGTACTGCCTTATTCCCCGAATCCTCCCAGTTTTGAACAATAGCTATGAACTCCATGACTTATACCTCTATTTCTTCAGTTTTGTTTTCTCTGCAAACTCTTCCTGACCTAGGCATGCCTGTCTCTTTACCCTCATGTCTCAGGACTCAGAGAAGGACCTTACCTTCAAGGATTCTCTCCCTTGTTATGTGTTAATCACCTCTAATCAGCAGTACTCAACTCCCCTCCCTATAGGGAGCCAGGATCTGACAGCCTGACTATTAGGGTAAACTTAGCCCTGCAGAAAATATTTAGTTTCTATGATCAAGGCATTTTCATCCTCAGAATACATATGTGTATTTCTGAGTACATATATGAATAAAGATATAGATGCTCACTCAGGAACCCAAGCACAAACTAGTAATAAGACCAGGATTAGGATCAGATCCATGATTCTACTGGTACAAGCAATTCCCTATAAGAACAGTCTACCAATGGAAGTTGGTAGTTTCTTTTCAAAAAGCATCGAGAGGAAGGAAGGAGGCAAGTGCCTGTGTGCCAGGCATTGTGCTAAAAGCAATCCAAATTTTTCCTCATTTGATCCTCACAACAGCCTTTGGAGATGTAAAATATCTCAAGGTTGTTTTAATGTGCATTTCTCTAATCAATAATGATTTGCCATAGTTACTGCTGTTATCCCCATTTTACAGTTGAAGAAACTGAGGCAGGCAAAGGTTAATTTGATTGCCCCAGATTCTATGGCCAATATGTGCCAGAGACAAGATTGGAACACAGGTCTTCTTGGTTCTGAAGCTGGCTCTCTTTCTGTAATGTTAATGGAATCTGAAGATCTTCCCTGGCCCTTTGTATTGACAAGTAAGCAGGTACTTAGCACCTTGTTTCAAGTTAACACCTTGTTTAAGCTATTTAATTAGCACAGAAGTAGTTGGGAGGAAGTTGCTAATGTAATAGGAAGGGGCAGAACAGGGAGGAGCTAAGGCTTATATAAGGAAAAACCCCAGCTGGGAATGGCAGGTCTTCTTAGAGTAAACTGTTCTGGTCTGGGCTGTTCTGCACTGAACACTAAACTAAGAATTGAGAATCAGCAAAACTCAAACTGGTAGTAGCAGAACTTTTGCTGAGATCTTTCCTCTGGAAACTTCTGCTGAAGAGCTTCCAAGAACCAACCAGAACTTCTGCTAAGGAGCTACCATGAGTGAGAGAGGAGAATCACTGCTTGAGGGAGCCTATTATGTTGTGAAGGCTTGGGAATGTGGGTGTTCACTGCATTAACCATGTGTACCAACTTTGTGGCTACTGTGATGACTTTGGCTTTCTGGTTCTGGGACTTGGTTTTCTGGTATTTGAATAAAGGCTTTGGTTCTGCCCTCCATGTGGAGCATCTGTTACATTTTGTGATTCACAACTATACCAGCATATTCATAACCACTGTGGGTGCTGTGAATATTGTATTATTGTTACACTTTCCACTATTCCACTCTGCCAAATTATTATGATATCCAATTAATCATTATAATAATTTAACTTTCTTATGTTCTGCTTTCACAGCTCTGTCTTCTTAATACCAGCATTTTACTGGTGCTGTTAGACTGCAGTGAAACTTAGACTATAACAACCTCTGAAAAAAGTAAAAATGGATTTCATACAGAAGGCAAGAGAGGAGTGCATGATAGGTCAGCCAGTAAGTCAATTAACATTTATTAATCACCAAATATGTCCCTGGCACTTTGATAAATGTTGAGGATACAAATGATAGGTATGGGCAGGAACACTATACAGTATAACCATAGAGAAATTCTGAAAGATGTCATAAAGGAAGTACATGAAAAGTAAAGAAGATGAGCTGGCCATATGAGAAGGGGAAAAGATGACAGGGAGTCAATGAGCATGCTCCCTATGTCAGCATATTCCCCATGTCAGCAAAAATCCAGGCTTCTGGCACAGTGAGCATACCCCTGTGGCAAATTTATGGATGAATATGGGCCAGAATTGTACAGGATGGGTATGATCTGTTTGAACTCTGAGTATATTCTGCTACCAGAGCAAGTGCCCTTCTTAAAGGAAGGATAGATAGCCTGATAAAAATTTTGTGTCCTGAAAAGTTGCCTGTTCTTATTCGTAAGTCTGCCCTAATGGGTCCACTTTCCCTATGGGCAATTCTTAGAATCCTGTTATATCATAAAAAATTCATGGTAATTATAATAACAGGATGATTCAGAATAAAAGTTAGCTCTTTCAATAAATCTGGATGCAGAGCAAATTTGTTGAACTGACCAAACTAAAATAAATACAAATAATAATTTATTATTTATGGGATGAGGGGTCAGACAATGGCAAGCCTACATTTCCTAGGGTTCTATGTGGCAGACGCAAGTCTGTCCAACCAGAGCTTCTTTTCCCAGGAGGCTGGAGCTTAGACACAAGAGGTTTTCATTATGGGGAAGAGATGGAAATCATGGATAAGGCAGGGAACCCAGATGGAGTCACATGGAAAAGAGGACTGGACACATCTGGAGAGGTCTGAATTTCTGAGAGCAGAGAGACAAACAGGGGTAAAGGCACAAATTAACTTCTGACTTGGATGCTAACAATGAGAAGGTGACGCACCAGAGCTGCAGAAAATGTTGGGATCTCCTAATAGCACATGGAGAGCTTCTGTCAGAGGGTAGAGTTGGGGTGTGACTGAGTAGCAGCATTCACAGTTATCAAGGCATTTCTCTGTCTTCCCCACATCTCTAGGCTGCAACTTGGATGTGGAGAAGCTTCCCCTCTATACTGTAATGGGGAAGAAGAAAGGGAAATTCATTCATTTGGGGAATGGTTGCTGAAAATGTTTTAAAATGTTTTCTGTTCCAATTAAATGTTTTTTTTTATTGTTGCTGTTTGCCTAAATTTCTGTTAGCATAAGTATCTAGACTCAAATTTACTATAGAGTTCCCCAGTTTCACACTGGGCTGTATGTGTAAGTCACACAGAGGTGATTTATGAGGAAATTCTGCCTCACAAAAATGAATACAAGTCAGTGAGTGTAGAATCAGCTGGCCAAAAGGCAAAATGTGTTGAACTTAATCGCACAAGTATTTATAAAGTCCGTGGTATGCGTAAAACACTCTGATAGGTACTTTTGGATAGAAAAACAAGATTGGCAAATAGTCCCTGCTTCTGAGAAGTTTATATTCTATTAGGGGTTGCAATACGTATATAGGTAAGGATGTACATGATCATTTGAGGAGAGAGCAAGTCTTTAATAATTAGGGGACCAGGAAAGGCTTCCCAGAGGAGATGTTACACGTTCTGAGCTTTGAAGGAAGTTAAGGATTCTAAGAGGAAGAGTTAATGATGAAGTGCTTTTTAAGCATGGGGCACAACTTTTGAGTAGGAATAGAAATGGGACTGTGGAGTGCTGAACTCAGAATAGTTTGGTTGAAATGTAGAATGCGTAAGTACAAATAATATAAATCCAGGAAGGTAGTACAGTCAGTTGTGCAGAATTTTAAATGCTGGGTTGAAGAGTTTATATTCTAACTTTGAGACAACATGAGGCCACTGAAATTTTTGAGCAGAAAAATTACTTGGTCACACCTAAATTCTAGGAAGCTTATGCTGACAACTGTGTGGAAGAAGGATCAGTAGCTGAGAGAGACTAGAAACAGGAAGACCAGAGTAGAGGCTATTGTATGAGTCCAGGCAAAAAGTGATAAGAGCCTGAACCAGGGTAGTAGCAAATGTGATGGTGAGAAAGGGATAAATGTGAGAGACATTATAAAAGTAGAATTGATATGACTTGGAAACCAATTGGATTGAGCTCTGAGGGAGTGGGAAGGATTCATAATGACTATAGATTATTGAACCTAGGTGATTGCTGGATGGTGATACTTAATGTTGCTAGAATATTTCAGTTAGTCAGTCAATAAATATTGATTAAGGTCTCACAATGTGCCAGGTACTGTGCTAAGTGCTAAGGATACAAAAAAGAGGCAAAAGACATTCCCTGCCCTCAAGGAACTCACACTCTAACGGGAACACAAGCAAACAAATACGGGCAAACCAGCTATATGCAGGATAAATGGGAAATAATTAATAGGGGTAAGGCATTAGAATTAAGAGAGGTTCTACTTCCTGTAGAAGGTGAGATTTTAGTTGGGACTTAAAAGGAAACCATAGAAGCCAGTAGACAGAAACGAAGAGAGAAACTCCAGGTGTGGGGAACAGCCATAAAAAAATGCCTGGAGCTGAGAGATGGAGTACCTCTTTTGTGCAACCCCAAAGAGGCCAGTGTCACTGGATCCATGAGTATGTGGTAGCAGCAAGGTGTAAGACTAGAAAAATAATAGGGGGTAGCTTATGAAAGCATTTGAATGCCAAGCAGAGTATTTAGTATTTGACCCTGGAGGTAATAGTAAGTTACTGGAGTTTATTGAGAAAGGAGGTGACATGAACAGACTTGAGAAAAATCACATTAGACTGGAGTAGGGAGAGAATTGAGGCAGGCAGACCCACCAGCAGACTATTGCAACAGTCCCAAGTGTGAGGTGGTGATGGTGTTAGAAAAGAGAAGGGGGTATATTCAAAAGATGTTGCAAAGGTGGAATCAAAAGGCCTTAGCAACAGCTTGGACATGGGAAGCATGGGAGGGATGGGATGGGATGAGAGATAGTGAGGAATCCAGACTGACTCTTAGGTTGGGAGCCTGAAAGATTGGGAGGAGGATGTTACCCCCCACAGTAAAAGGGAAGATAGGAGTGGGGCAGGGAATTAAGGGAAAGATAATTAGTTCTGCGTATGTTAAGTTTAAGATGTCTACCGGACATTGAATTTGAGATGTCTGAAGGTCACTTAGAGATATGAGGCTGAAGGTTAGCAGAAAGGTTAGGTCAGAATAGATAGATTCAAGATAGAGATAGTAATTAATCCACAGAAGCTTATGAGATCACCAAGTGAAGTAGTATAGACGAAGGAAATGAAATCTGTTGAATTCCTATTAGTTCCTCTCCAGGCTGAACTCCTAACTTTCCACTCTGTCCACCATGCCATAGAAATCCTCTGACTCTGGAATCTCAATGACTGAATGCTTGGACTTTTTCACCTATTGGAAGTACCCGCCATTGCTGAGGTCTCTCCCTCTGATTGACTAGTTCTTCTGAGAACCTTCATTTTAAGGAGGAGGCCCGGGCCAACCATGTCTTCATTCCTCTCTCCTGACTCACCATAGGACATTTTTTCCAATGTCCCCATTCCACATACCTTTTTCTCAACCTTCACCATTCCCCCATCCTTTAAGCTTCCTTTTACGTGTTGTCTTCGCTCATTAAAGTGTAAACCCCTTGAGAGCAGGGATGGTCTTTCTGCTTGTATTTATATTCCCAGAACCTAGCACAGTGCTTAGCACATAGAAAGCACTTAATAAATATTTACTGATTCTAGGTTTAAAGCTATTCAGTGGAATGAGTTAGTGTAGCTACCAAAAAGCACTGGTTTGGGAGACACGAGAACTAGACTTTCCAGAGTTTGGGGTTCTGAAGTGTTGTTGTTCAGTCCTTTCAGTCATGTACAGCTCTTCATGACCTCATCTGGGGTTTTCTTGGCGAAGATACTGGAGTAGTTTGCCATTTTTTTCTGCAGCTGATTTTACAAATGAGAAAATTGAGGCAAATAGGGTTAAGTGACTTGCCCAGGGTCACACAGCTAGTAAGTATCTGAAGTCAGATCTGAACACAGGAAGATAAGTCTTCCTAATTCCAGGTCCAGCACTCTATCCACTACACCACCTAGCATAAGATCTCGAACATCCATTTTCCTTATTTGCTAAAAGGAAATAATACTGTGTATTGGAGTGTTGAGAATTTTTTTTTTTAAGATGATGTTTTAGCTCTTTTCCCCACCAAAGTGGGAGGGGGGGAGGGAAGAAGTTAAAGTTCCATAAATATGCAAAATGTTATTATATTGTTCATATAGGTGAATACTAATTCACTTAGATTCCTTTCTTTCTTGAGTAAATATATTAATTCCTAAAGCTTAGATCTGATTCTCTCTCTCTCTCCCCCCCCACCCCCGTCTCTCTCTCTCACACACACACACACACACACACACAAACACATACACACACACAGAGTCAGTAAATTTCAATGTCTTTCTCTCATCTCCAGGATCAAATATAAAATACTCTATTTCACGTTCAAAGCCTTTCACAACCTGGTTCCTTTCTACCTTTTCACTTTACTTCCCCACCATTTAACACCCTACTCTCTGCCACATACTCTGAGATCCAGTGACATTTGTGTCCTTGTCCCATATAGTAGTATGGTGAAACCAGCTCTAACAGGCTCATGAGAGTTTATTGTGTGAACATTTACACCTCAGAAATCTGAATGTCTAGACCTCAAAAAGTGATGGAGAAAATACTAATATTGCAGATTAAACTTAGAAGTATGTCATGCAGACTTTTCCCCTCAGAGGGCTGGTTGTTAAACACATAAGAGCACACCTTTGCTGAAGCAAGACATTCCATCCCCAAATTCTGAGTATTTTCATTGGCTGTCCCCCATACCTGGAATGCTTTCTCTCCTTTGTACTCTCTCCTTTTTTGACCTCTTGGCTTTCCTGGTTTCCTGTAGGTCCTTACTAAAATCCCACCTTCTACAGGAAGTCTTTGCTGATCTCCCTTGATGCTAGTATTTTTCCTCTCTTGATTATCTCTAATTACTCCTGTTTGTACATAGATGTTTTAATGTTGTCATCCCCTCCCCATTTGAGTATGTGCTTCTTGAGAATGGGGACCATCTTGTTTTGTATGGCCAGTGCTTAATATAAAGGCTGGCACATAGTAGGCGTTTAACAAATGCTTATTGATTGCCTGACTGACTGATTAACCAACATACATTTCCTCCTGCCCTGGAGAAAAGATAAAACCAAAATGGCACCTCAAATGGCCATCATTTCATATAAAAACTCACACCTGAGTGTTGTCATACTTGAACTTAATGGTAATTTACAAAGAAGTAAGTGATCAAAATTCACGATTATTATCAAAAATAGTAGACACCATGATGAAATTTTTATTGGTGACCTGGCACTCTCTAAGTGCTCTTCCAACTCTAAAATTCTAAGTTTAAGACCATTTATCTCCATTAATGCTTTCCTTTTCACAATCCACACAGAGAACTGGCCTCTCATTTTGAAATCTGAGGCTTGGAACTACCCACTTAGCAGCACAATCTACCTTCAAAGCAAGTTTCTGGCAGTTTGATGTTTGCCACCATGCAGTAAAAGTCCCGGTGCCAAGACACTTTTGGTGCTCTTACATCATACAGAATGGATGACAAGTGTTCAAATCAAAAGCACCATTCAGAGCAATTCTTCCTGCCTCTTTGATGTGGTTGCTGAGAGAGAATACAGAAAGTTTCTTGAATTTGGCTATAGCACTGTTGAAGCATTCTGGATTCAAAGAAATTTAGTTCCATTGCAGAGGGATGAACAAAAATTTATTAAGCACTATGTGCCAGGAAGTGGGAACATAAGATCCAATAGTTAACAAGTTTTTATTAAGTACCTACTTGTGCTAAGTGCTGAGGATACAAAAAAAAAGAGGCAAAAGACATTCCTTGTCCTTAAGGAGCTCACAATCTAAAGAGGACACAACAAGCAAACAATATGGATGAACAAGCTATATACAGGGTAAATTACCTGAGAGAAGGCACTAGAATTAAGAGAGGTAGAGAAAGGCTTCCCATAGAAGGTGGGATTTTAGTAGGGACTAAAGGAAGCCATGGAAGCCCATAGGCAGAGATGAGGAAGAGGAGCATTCCAGGCATGGGGAAAAGTCAGAGAAAATACCCACAGTAATGAGATAGAGTGTCTTGTTTATAGAACAGCAAGGAGGCCAGAGTTACTGGATTGAAGATTACATGGCAGGGAGTAAGGTGTAAGAAGACTGGGAAGGTAGGAGGGGAGGCTGGAAAAGTGACAAACAAAATGACCAAAAAAAAAATCTATGCTACCAAAGAGCCTATGTTCCATTAAGAAATATAATAGGTATATTTATAAATAAATACAAAACAAATGCAAAATTAGTTTGGGGGTACAAGAAGCTGAAAAGATCAGGCCTCTGATGCAAAGAAAAAAAGACCTCTGATTTGTGTGAGCTTTGAAGGAATTCAGGGATCCAAGAGGTCTCTGCAAGGAAAGTCAACAGAAGCAAAATAATTGGGAGGGTCCTTTCCATGTCAACTTGGGTCATCTGCCTCCAAAAAACATAGTGATAACTTACTGGTGCCTAGTACAACTCCTTTGTATCTCCTGAAATTCCAAAGAAGTGACTACCTAAACCTCACCCATCTCATAACCCGATAAGGAGAGAGAATTCAGTAATAAATAAGATAATAAATAAATAATAACAGCCCACATTTACAGAGTGATTTAAGGTCTACCAATAATAACAATACAGATATTATTACCCCTGGTTTAGAGATGAAGAGACTGAGGGTCAGAAAGCACAAGTAATTTTCCCAGTGTTGCATAACTAATAAATTTAGGTGCAGTGTCTGAAATCCAGGTCCCTTGGACTAGTAGTTGCCTCTCTGCAGCACAACACAGCAGAATAACTTTGCCCAAATATTAACTGTACCTCCTATCCATATATGCCATTTGACTGCAAAAATTAACTTATAGTGGTATTCTCCAACTCACCTCTTATGTAGCCAATTAAGAAATGGGCTAGAAAAGTCCCATAATGTTAACTTACACATCAAAATGTTTACAGATATTAAATATATTATTATTCTAGTTTAGTTGTACAGTTTCATTACTCTAATTATTGTCTATTTTTGATCATTCTTGGTGTCAATTCATTTTACATATGAGGTTTGACTATTTTTCTTTGTCTTAATTTCTTCACATAATACTTGAGAGATATAAAATATCTCTATTCATATAATATCTAAGATACATAAGAAATATCATATTGGATTGAACCAGTGATTTATCTGATCAGGCATTCTATCCATGAGAGTCAAACCAAAGAACGTTTGGAAGATGCTTATGATGCAGTCCTCACAGGTTAAAGATATATCCAAAACATCCTTTTTTCTTCGTCTAGGTACTATGTTTTCTTGGCTTTACCATCATCTTGAGTTTACTCTGGAGTTTTGGAGGGCAGAAGAATGCTTAGGTCATGTTTAGTTTTTATAGCCTCATTTAGAAGGAATGTGTCCTTTGGGTACAGTCTTTGCCCATTGTCTAGATTTAAAGTTCTTTTTCTTGCAGGTGGTTTAATTTATATTTGTCGATGGCACAATGAATGCAAATAACCACACAGGTGACCTTAAAGGTTTTCCATGAGAATGAAAGAAGCAAATACCTCTTATGAGTAACGTTAAGTTCAAAAAGGGTTCTTGTTTTTATTAGGGTTTTTCTGCATATCTACAAATATTTTATGCTTAAGGAAGAAATGTTTAATCTGATATAGGTTTTGGATGGTTGGCTGTCTTTGGAGATGTTTTTTCATTAGCTATGTCAAAAGAGATGCTTTATCCCTAGATGTAAAAAAAAAGTAGCCTTAGATTCATCAAATTGTATGGGACTTTGAGAGGGTCATCTGGTCATTCTGTTTTATTATTTCCCATTCTATTCAGACAGATTTATAAGTCATCAATAGAATATAGTAGAATATATTATAGAATATATATAGAATAGAATAGAATAGAATAGAATAGAATCAAAATGGAGGCATAACCAATTTCATGAGATGTGTGGCCAAAATGATCAAATTAATTGAGCATTTTTGCATATTTAAATAGCTTTAATTGAGGATGTTCTGTACAAAAATCAGTCCAAAGCATTGCTTTTGCCTCCGACTAAAAATCCCTTTAATTAAGGCTAGAAGATACAAGCTACTCCTTTTTCAAATCTTTAGAAAACTAAGTCATTGATGCTACCACAGCACAAATTATATACAGATTTATCAGTCAAGATAATTAAATCCTCCAGAAATAGAAAATTATTTTTGAGATCTAACCATATCTAGATTAAAATGATGTAATATTGTATTTTTAGAGGCTTGATTTTAGCAAGAGAAAACACAAACAAAAATCTGTAATTTCACAATTCAAATCAAAGTTTTATTCAAATATAGTTTACAAATATAAATACACAAAATTAATCACCAAGGTTAACTTCTATCACATAAAATATTAAAAGATTTAAAATAATCATTTGGTTACATAGTTCTGATCTAAAATAGCACTTATGTAGGATTTTTAAAATAAAATTACATATTTTATCCCTCCTCAGTAGAATATATGTTCTTTGAGGGCAAATCAGGTTTTTCATTTTTTTCTTTGTATGCACACACCTTAGCACAGTGACTTGAATACATTAGGTGCTTAATAAATGATTTGATTAGGTTGAATTAGATCAGATTGGATGAAGTAATTTGTGAGCAATAAATTATTACCAGTAATAAGCTGAGTAACCACTTCATCTTGAAAGTTGTAACAAAAAAGTAATTATAGACAAAGAGATATGATTTTATAAGACAAGAAATATCAAATTTTTCCCTTGCTATTGGAAAAGTGCTTATTGTCATGTTGACAAAACATCCAACTGGTTGACTGAAGGCTAAAGAGATTTTAAATTCAGGTTCTCCCAGGTTAGCTTTCTATAGGAAAATTTCTATATTATCTGACCATGGAAAGTCTTTGTTTTCATTCCTACTATACCAATACCTGAGATTCCATTACAAAACTTCGGTTTGTCCACAGTACTTCTGGCCTGTAAAAACTTGAAAATCAAATTAAAATTAGTAAAGAGCAGACTAAGTCTCCCTCATCTGATTTGGAAGGGGGTGATCTGGATTTTCAAATAAAGTTTGACTATATGTCTGCGATTGCAGAGAAATTATGGAGCAGAACTGGAAAAGCACTGCTTTTGGAGTCAGAAAAACCTGAGTTTGAGTCCTGACTCTAAAACTTATTTACTATGTGACTCTGGCATGTGACTAGTTAACAATCTTCAATGGCTCCCTATTGCCTCCCAAGCAAAATTCAATCTCTTTTGCTTTTAATCAAAACCCTCTCCCACCTGACACTGCTATGCTTTTCTAGACGTTGCATACATTCTACACTCAAACCAAACTAGATAATTAGGTTCCTTTCCACTCCACCCTGCCATTCTCCAAATACAAATTACACTCACATCTCTCTGCTCTTTTTCCAGCTGTTGTCTAGGCCTGTAAGACTTTTTTTTGTCCCCATCTTCACCTATTTCACCATTCCTTTAAAGCCCATTTCCTTCAGAAAGGCTTTCATTATCTAAACACGCACACACACACACACACACACACACACACACCCCAAATGCTAGCAAATTTCCTCCTCAAACCTCATGTGATACTTTATTTTTTCAGTCCTCTAATTTCTTTATTATGCAAAATGTATGTGAGAATGATTAGTCTTATACCACTGCCAGAACTCCTAGAGTGCTTATTGACAAAATGAAGTATGTGGACCAACAGAATAAACAGCTTATTTTGGTATGATGGACTTGTCTTCAGAGATTTAAAATAAAGGAGGGCACTGGAATATCATGAGAATATTTTCTTGAGTATGGCACTATTTGTTTCTTCCAACCCAAATGTAGTAGGAACATGGTATTTTTCTATCCTCTATACTCTCTCAGTTACCTCATCAGCTCCCATTGGTTTAATTATTATCTCTATGACTCCCAGATCTCTATATGCACCCCTACTCTTGTCCCTTAAGCTTCCATCCTGGATCAACAATTTCCTTTGAACATTTCAAACTGGATATTCTGGAGACATCTTAAACTCAACATATAGAAAAATAGATTTAATTATCTTCCCTCCTCCTAAACCTTCCAAACTTTCCCATTTCTGTTAAAGACAACCATCCTTCCAGTCTCCTGGATTTAAATCTTGACATCATCCTAGATTTCTGGCTCTCCTTTATCACATATAACCAATTAGTTATCAAATCTTGTTTCTTCCTTCACAGCATCTCTTTGCAATAGACCCCTTCTCTCAGGGAAGCTAGGTGACATAGTGAATAGAGTGCCAGACCTCAAGTCAAGAAGACTCATCTTCCTGAGTTCAAATCTGGCCTGAGACACTTACTATCTATGTGACCATGGGCAAGTGACTTAATTTTTTGCCTCAATTTCTTCATCTGTAAAATCAGTGAGAGAAGAAAATGGCAAACCACTCCTATATCTCTGCCAAGAAAACCCCAAATGGGGTCAGAAGAGTCAGACATGACTGAAATGACTGAATAGCAACAATAACAACCTTTTCTCAACTCATAAAGATACCACTTTAATTCAGGCCCCCATAACTTCCTGCCTAGATTGTTACAATAACCTCCTGCTTGGCTTCCTTGCCTCCAATCTTTTACTACTCCAAGCCATTTTACAATCTGCTGTCAATGTAATTTTTTAAGTATAGTTCTAACCATGGGACGACTCTACTCAACCAACTATAGCAGCTTCCTATTGCCTCCTCTAAGCTAAAATAGAAACACCTCTATTTATCTTTTAAAGTTCCAACCTAGTTGGCCTGAACCCAGTTGTTCATCTCCATGGGCATTATTCTCCTTCCCTGCACTCTCAAATCCAGTCCCACTGGCCTTTTCTCTATTCGCACACAGGACACTCCATCTCCTGTCTCTGAACATTTTCAGTGGAAGTCCTCCACACCTGGAATGTGCTCCTGCCTCACCCTTCACTCATAGAGTCCTTCTCTTCTCTTAAAATGATGTACCTCAAACACCATCTTCTGCATGAAGCTTTTTCTGATTTCCCCTTTACCGTCCTCCTCCCCAATTGATCTTGTATTTGTATGTTATATAATAACTTATATGTTATTGTTGTTAAGTCATTAAAGAAAGTTAAGGAAACTGAGGCAAAAAGGATTAAGTGACTTGCCCGAGGTCACATAGCTAGTAAGTGTTGAGGCCAGATCTGAACTCAAGTCTTCCTGACTCCAGGCCTGGTGCTCTATCCACTGCCCACTGCCCACCTAGCTGCCCTATGTACTTTTTATATATAGTTTGTACAGTGGGTGGCATAGTGGATAGTGTGTTGGACTTGGAGGCAGGGAGACCTGTGTCTGAATCCTTCCCAAGCCTCACACTAGCTAGATGACCCTGGGCAAGGAGCTCACAACCTCTTCAGCTTCAGTTTCCTTATATAGTTGATTGTGGGTCTACTTCTCCAGTACCTTGAAGGGATTGGGGAGATATTCTTCCTCTGCCATTGACTCAAGCCCCCTCTAACTGTGCTCCCCTCCCCCTATTTTAGAAACCCAGTGCTTAGCACTCCAGTTGCATTTAATCATTTAACATCAGATTAGCTTTTACAAAGGTATATTTACTTCAAGGATATAGCAAACACTTCCCTAAATATATTGAAGGCTCAGTGTGGAAGTTCAGGTGGGGAGGAGGATTTGGCTCCCAACTTAGTTCAGTTACTACATAACATTAGTCCCACCAAGTTCAAGTCCAAAGACAGTAGTGCTGGCTTCTTCTGAGATGGAGTAGCCTCAGAGCATCCCTGCTGAGCTAGCTGAAAGCTCTAGCCTGGACTCCTGGACGCTAGATCTCCAGGGCTGGTGCTCCTGGATCAGATCAGAAACTTTGCTCCTTGCACCTAGAACAGAAATGAACAAATCAAAATGACAAAGACCTAGGACATCCAAAACCTCCTTCTTGCCTCATGATGTTAATAAAGGATCAATTTACCCTCAGCCTGGAATGTAACAAAAGCTTCCACCACTGCTGAATCAAGCCCTTTTAAAGATACCCACAGACTGCTACCCACCACATGATAGTCCAACTCAGAGTGCCTATGCACAAATTAGAGCCTTCCAGGCTCCAAGAAACAGGTCTTCAGTACCTTCCATGTAAATGATGCCACCTTAGGTGGTCTAGGCATGTGTCAAACCCCATTATATCCATTAAATGGAGATTATTTTTGTTGTTCATTCATTCCAATCATGTCCAACTCTTCGTGACCCTGGCAAAGATACTGGAGTAGTTTGCCATGTCCTTCTCCAGCTCATTTTACAGATGAAGAAACTGAGGCAAACAGGGTTAAATGACTTGCCTAGGGTCACACAGCTAGTATTTGAGGACAGATTTGAACTCATTAAGATGAGTCTTCCTTCTATACCCTGCACCACCTAGCTGCCCCAAATGGTGATTACAAAAGCCCTTAATTTACAAGGTTACTATGAAATTCAAATGAGATAACATATGGAAAACACTTTGTAAACCTTAAAGTGCTACATAAATGCTAGCAAGTACTTGTATTTATTAATTTTATATTTTGCCACCTATATTTTCATAAATACTTGTTTTCTCTCCCATTAGAATGCAAGCTTCTTGTAAGTAAGGACTCTCATTCTTTGCATGTGTGTCCCCAGTGCCTGGCACAGTACCAGATAACATAATAAGTGTTTAATAAATACTTATCGATTGATTAATTCTTAGATAGCCTATAGGTTCCTTGAGGGCAATGATTATTTCACTTCAGTATTTGTATACCCAGCATCTCAGTGCAGTGTTTGCCACATAATATCCACTTAACAAATGGGTGTTGACTGATTCCTTCTTTTTTAAAAAAAAATTATTTTCAAAACTCTTGGCTTTAGATAGACTGTGTCTTATCTTGTGTCTGTACCTTCCCCAGAGCCTAGCATAATCCTCTATATAGAACAGGTGTCTAATAGACATTTGTTAACTGATTAATCTTCCCCTCCTCCAGGGATTTATAAGTTGGAGATCAGAAAAACCATAGCACAAGAGCAAATGGGGGAATCCTTGATTCAGAAGCATAAAGGAAAGCACAGGAGTTTGCAGAGGTGAAGCTCTCTTAGATTTAGAAGTGGGATCATAGGGTTTAGAGCTAGAAAGGACCTTAGGGATCATGCAATTGAACCCTCTCATTTTACAGATGGGGAAACTGAGCCCCAGAGAAACAAAGGGGCATGACCTGAGTCATGCAGGTAGTAAGCAATAGAGCCATTATTTGAAGCTAAGTTCTTTGACTCCAAATGCTAAACTTTCCCTGCTGTAGTAGGCTGCTAACTCATTTCTAAATATGAGGGACATAAAAACAAGTTCCTAACTGTAGTGA
>CM053586.1:270419668-270499112 GCA_028646515.1 Pseudochirops corinnae
TCTCTCTCCCTCCCCCCCCCCAAACAGCCAACTACACTCATTTCCCTCAAGCCCTCCCTCCCTTCTTTTCCAACCTGTCCCAGGTCCCCTTCCAGTCCCTTCCCACAAAACATAAAGCTAGGTAAGTGTTTTTTGCACTATACAGACCACTTTCCTCTAATATCACAACCCAAGCAACTTCTAAGCCATCAACTCAAGTTCATTTGAGAAAGCAGGTTTAAGGATCCCATCATCACCACCCCAAAAAGGAAGGGGAAACACCAACCACTACTTATCTTTATTTTCCTAAACTAAAATGGCTAATTGACAAAACATAATGAAAGAAATCATGAAGTTGTCTCATTTTGTTGATTCATCCAGATCTTTGCCCTGGGGGAGAGGGAGAGAGAGAAGGAAAAGGAGATGGGTGGGAGGGGGAAGAGAGAGAGGTAGGCACAGACACAGAGATGACAGAGAGATGCTGGGTAGACAGGGACACTCAGGCACAGACTACAGAATATCTGGAAACCGACCAGATTTGTTTGAATGTCAGTTTGAAAAAGAAGCCTGAGCTATGATTTAAACGCCAACCGAATCATTGTCATCCATGCTCTCCGCCACCATCACCCCCTCCCTCTTCCTTCCTGTCTCTCCCTCTTTCTCTCTTTTGTAGGATACAGAAGGTGAATAATGAAACCATTTTGCTAATAGTTTATGAGCCATGAGATTGGAAATGTATATGGATAGACCGAAGCGCCAGACTAAAATCACTTGAGAGGAGCGCAGGGCTTTGCAGAGAAGAAACGCTCTGCGTCCTCCCTCCCCAGTCCAGAGGAGAGAGGAAAGAAAGGAGTGGAATCGTGTCTTTTCTTTTTCCCTCGCCCTCTCTCCCAAGGTAGCAAGAGCGAAGTCCCAGTGGGATCACTCAATGAGAAACAACCCCAGACCCTACTCAGTCTTCCTGGGGGTCCGGAGCAGGAGCGAGATAAATTAGGAAGATGAGGAGATAGAGAGAGGGAGAGATAACCGTTATCACCAGGATTTTTCTGCCGCTGATGGGATCTAAAAAGATCCATCACACTCGGCTGCTTTCCCTTAGGCAGAAAACAAAAGAAGTGAGCTGCATCTGAAGAAAGTGAAATGGAGAAGGGTTCCTTCTGTCTTTTTCCGAAGTAGCTGTTCCCCCCAAATAAGTCCTCAAGACTCCTGGAAGCACATCTAGGGAACCCTCCCAACAACAAAAAAATTGCCCTATCCCTAGAAAAAGAGTTTCCTGCCTCTCTTTGTCTTAATATTTCCAAAGCTTTGAAACATCTTCCTGAAAATTCGGGGTGGTGGTAGTGATGGTTGTGGTGGCAAGAACATAGTGATCGTGGAAGATGGTCTGGCCATCTGAACCCTACAGACTGGACCAAAGGGGAAAGGGGAATAAGAGTGCCAGGGACTCCAAACACTCTGGAAAGGCCAATGGCCAGTAAGATACCGCCCCACCTCTGGCCTGGTTTTCTTGGGGAGAGGGAGGGAAGAAGGAGGGTGGGGTCAGAGACTGGGAGAGGGAAAGCGCACCTGGTCTCTGTTTTCCAAGATAGGTCAATTGTTCCCAGCAGGACTGCGGTGACAGGTACGTGGCCTGGGACCGCGGGGCAAGTGGGAGGGGGCGAACCTCCCAACTCCCCAGCTGTGACCCAACCAACTTTAGCAACCAAGCTGACAGAACGAACTAGCCTCCACAAACCATACATTTGTCTCGAGAGACAGGGGGTTGTCATTTTGAGGGAAAGGACAACATGAAAATGCCAGGACGTCTTGTAACAGTGAGGTTGCAAGGCAGGCACAGAGGCGCTAAGGCTGGTTTGGTTTTCCAATAAAGACATATACACCTAAGTCCTGAACGGAACCTGATGGGGAAGTGGCTGGGGAAAGAGTGGGGAAGGGAGGTAGAAGGAATGTAAATTCTATTATTCCTCTCTCTTTCCCCCTGCTTTCTATTCCTTTCTAAGCTGATACAGGCACGGTGGGCCTAAACGTGAATCACTTTCGCTTTAGGATTGGCGCTACCGGTGGGAGAGGGCTTACAGTAGAGTCAGTCTCAGCAAGATCTCCTCCTCACCAGCCAGTACCTGGAACACTCTAGTCTTTCCCTTCTGGATTTCTCTTTCGGGAGGGAAACTCTTGCCTAAAGGAACGGGTAGGGAAAAGAAGAGGGAAAAAAAGACAAGAAAGGAGACTTTCTTTGTAAAAGGAAGGTAGTTGGGTCACTGATGCTCAAGGGAACGAGTAGAGGAAAGGAGACGCTGCTGCTTTTTTCCCCCGTCTTCACTCCCTACCCCTTCCAGCAGCGGGATCTCTCCGTCTGAGAAGACGAGTTAGTCATTCCCAGGCCTCATCTGGAAATTGGGCCTTCACGAAAAAGAGGGTATCAGAATGTTATTTGCTCTTCTCCCTTCTTTTTATCCTCACCCAAAAAGTTTATCATCCCTCTATAACAGAAACTTTTTGTTGCCTTCCCCAACCCTTTGGGGGACATGCCCTGTGGAGGACAGAAAGGCAACGATTCAGGAAATGTATCTTTATTCCTGAGCACAGTCTAATCCTAGTCTGGTGATTTTTAGAGGGAACAGAGAGCAATTAGGAGGAATAGTCCCCTGCCCCAACACACCCCTGATACTGGTCTTTAGAAGCTTCCCTTCCAGGAAAGTGTCCTGAGCGAAAACGAAACAATCCGGTGAGCAGGCGCGCCGCAGATCTGGAAATAGCAGGAGCGAAAAGGGTGAGAAGCAACAGAGGTCAAAATCAAGTTGGAATCACTAAATCAAAAGAGAGGAGGTTCGTATTGTACTAGGCCCTCAGAGTGCTTTTAGAAAACTGGCTTCTGCAGAGGAGTCGCACTCTTTCCTGCAGGGGCTGAAAGGATTGCTAAGGATTGCTTAGACTAAACCAACCTTCAGCCCCGGGAGTAACCCAAGACATTTCTTCATCTTTGCTATCTCAAACTAGTAGTTAAAGATGGGATCTGGGCCAAAGATGAGGAGGTCATCGTTGGTTTTGTGAAAAAGAGACCCACCTTTCATCTTGTATTCACGCTCTCCCCTCCTATCTCCCCCTTTCCTTCCCTCTCAAAACAGCGATTCTCGATACTCCTTTAAGTTCCCCTTTCAGAAGACTGAGAAAGAGAAGAGAATCCTGGCAGTGTCTCCTGAGTGCACACTCGACCTGATCACCTTATTCTCCCCGGCATTGGAGATGAAAGTGGACCCCAGCTCTCCCACTGCCACCCCCCACACCCCCGTTATTCATGTACTAACAGTTAACTCCCCCTTCTCCCAATCCGCTTTTCCCTCCCCCTATTAACCCAGGAGCTAACTAGATTCTGCTTTCCTTGGCGATTTTTTCTTCCCCAATGACTTGTCCCCTCAACTTGCTGGCTAGGGTAGATGGGAGACTTGAAAAGAGGACCAAGAAGGATAGTGTGGAGAAAGCTGGAGAGACAAGGGTAAGGGGACTCTTCCCTCCCTTCCTCCAACCTCGAAAGTAAAACAAACACAACTCCTGTGAATTGCAATAAAAATCAAAATACACCGCCACACACATACACACTTCTAATCCTCCCCCACTCCTAACTTTCACTCCAGCAGCTGCATGAGGGGGAGTCTGGTCTTCCCTGGGAAAAGGGGGGCTCCTGCGCAAAATTACGCCTTCTCCTCTCATTTGTTAGCTGATTCCATCAAAAAGTTCTCTATTTATAGGCTACACACACCAGGCGGGAGTAATCTCGGCGCTCTGGCTTGTCGGTTTTCCAGCGAGAAGTGAAAGCGTTTCCCTGTAGCTCGTGTGTGTGTGTGTGTGTGTGTGTGTGTGTGTGTGATTCTGTTTTGTTTGGTGAATTGTTTTGTTTTGTTTCTGACCTAGCTGCTACCATCTACAGGGGGGAAGAAAGCGGCAAGATCCCGAAGCCAGACATACACTCGCTAGTTGTTGAGAGAGCGGATCCTGCCGGCAGGCCAACCATGTGAGTCCGCGCCGCAGACACACTCCGCACCGGCAGGCTGCAAGCAGCCGCAAGTGAATGCGCACTCGTCCTTGTCCTTGTCTGTGTCGTCGCTCACTTCCCTGCCTCTCCCTCCTCCTCCTCTGCCCTTTTCACCTTGCTTCACTCTTCCTTTCTCATTCTCTCTGTATTCACTCACATCTTCTGATCTTTCTCTCCCCCTCCTACTCCGATCTCAACTCTGTTCAATTTGCGTCTAAGAAAAAAAAAAGCAAGCCTCACATTCTTTTAAAGGGGGAGAAAAAGCATGAATCAGTGTCATAGAGATAAAAAGGAAACTAGGCAAGGGAGGACTGGGAGTGGAAGCGGGTTAGATGGTGTGAAGGATTTTTTTTTTTTTCAAATGCGCGGGAGTATATGTGGGAGGTGGGAGTGAGGGCTACGTGTACAGATAAACACCTTGCCCCAAAGTCTCGGAGGTAACTTCGTCTTGGAGGTAACAAAGAGGAAGTGGCGTTATAGTCGGACGTTCGGGTCAATCCCTCAGCAATGCGAGTATTGATCTATGCAAATCACAGCCGACCGTGAGACAATCAGTCAGGGAAATGGGGGTGAGGGGAAGGGGAGAGAGGAGAACTGTGAGGTGGAGAACAGACCGTGCCTTGTATTGCAGTCCCCAGAAAGAGAAGTAGAAAAAGAGTTTAAGATGTCTTTCTCCTCACTGCACATAGGACTAAACAAATCGAGTCCCTGTATTTGAGGTGATGGAGGATTGAGGAAAAGATTTCGAGGACTTACTTGTGACGCGTGCCTTCATTACACAAGTCACACCAGAGATAAAGATAACGTGTGTTTAGGAAACCAGGGGTCAAAACAGAAGTCTTTGCACTTGTGTAGTGATGATTTGCCTGTAGTCTGTCCTAGCTCTTGACATAGAAGGGGGGCGAGGTGCGGTGGGGTGGGGGCAAGATAAGGTGTTGCAGATACCTATGTTTCTGGCGCCTGGAAAAAGGACAGTGGGGAAGATGGAGCAATTAGAGGCCCATGGGTGTATGGTGCTTTCTGTGCACAGAAGTATGGGGAGATGGGGAAGATGTGTGACCTGTGTTGGAACAAACTGAAATTTCCCACGTGAGAAAAGGTTTTGAGGGACCAGGATAGGTTTTGTGTGTGTGTGTGTGTGTGTGTGTGTGTGTGTGTGTGTGTGTGTGTGTGTGATTTCGCAATCTGTTCACACCGGTACCCAGAGAAAAGTGCTGAAGTATTCCTGGGGGGTAGAGATGGGGACAGGTGGTCTTGGTGCTCCTCGAAACTACCCTTGCTTCTTTCCCCTTTATGCCTTTATCTCAAGGTACTTTTCTCATAGGATTCGCCTCCCCATCCCGAGGGCGCGAACTTCAGGTATTTAGCCTTTTCACACCACCCACCACCAAGTTCTCGAGGGGGACAGAAACTTACAGTAAACGTCCTCTCTAGTCTTTGGAGGGAAAAGGAAAGCGTCTTTTCTGGCCCGCTCCTCTGCGCTGAGCTGGCCATCTTACTGCCCCAAGAGCCTGATGAATTAAGACCCAGAAAAACTCGGATGACTGTGCCTGAGGCAGTTATAAAAGCGATTGAAGGTGTTGCCGCCACAAATGACTGGCTCAATTAATCCACCATCACAGGTAGAAGGTAGAGTATAACCTTGCTTCCGCTTTCAAAGCACACATTTCGATGCCTTTCGATGAATTTACGCTTCTTGAGGGCGAGGGCTGTTTTTGCCTTCCCTTTATCCCCAGTGCTCAGCACAGTGGCTGACCCTAGTAAGAGCTCCATTCATTGGCTAACTGACCCCTTACAGGACAGGGTCTTGCCTGGCTAGGACGGGCACAGGGATTATAGGGCCGTTCACTGGCAGCAGGCCAGAAACACAACTTTCAGAAATCCGACTTCATTCTGGGACCCGAGGGCTGAGGGTGTCTGTGTCCTCAAAGTGAAGAGCTGAGTAAACTGTTTCATTTTCCACAGCTATCAGGACTGTACTACCCAACGTGGGGAATGTGGGCTAGAGAAGAAAGTCTCAGCTTTCCAGAGGTGTGTGAGGTCTGGAGAAGGGCAGGCTATGTCTCTCACAGATTCCCTCTTGCGCTCCCACTGTGTTGCCCACTTCCCTAGATTTCTATCTTCGAGAGGAGGAAGGAAGCTAGGGAGAAACTTGTTTGCCCAGACACTGAAACTCAACTTTGAGATTTTTGTTGCTGTTGTTGCCTCTTGTCTCTTTCCCAGTGGACTTTTTTTCTTTGAAAATTATCAGAGGAAGAGAAAAGGAGAGAAAAAGGAAGAAAAGCAAAAAAGAATAACAATAAGATGAAAACTCTTGCTAACTTGAAGTACAGGTTTCTCTTTTTATAATATCAAGGTTATGCACTCTTCCCCTCTTCTCCTGTCCTCTCCTCTTTCTCTGTCTCTGTCTTTCTGTATGTGTGTGTCTGTCTCTCTTTCTGTCTCTATCCTTTTTCCCTCTTGTTTTTATGCCACACACAGCACATAGGAAACACCCCAGGATGCTGGGATATCATGTTATCTGGGGGAGGGGGGGGAGGGTGATGGTGTAAAAGCTCATAGACACACTATTACCAGGGTATTTAGTGCCTGACTTTGATTGTTTTTTTTTCCTAAAAGGTTCACCTTTGAGTGATCACAGTGAGGTCGAGTAAAGGGAGAGAGTAAGAAATGTTAGTGTTACTCTGTTGTTGTTTTTACATTGTCATAGCCCTTTGAATAAGAAGGGCTTATTTCTAACTCTTTCTAGGGATGGAGATCTCAGGAACGGAAAGTTCCTCTCAGCCAAGAGAAACTATGAACTCTCCCTACTCTGTTTTAGTGTAGTCTTAAGAGAGAGATCTATTATCCTGGTTTTGTTACAAGCCAAGTAAAGATTCAACTTCCCTTGGGTACTTGCACTGAGGGAAGGCAAAAAAGATAGAAAGGAGAAAAGGGGAACACAAAGAAAAAATATGGAAAAGGAATTGAAAGAAAAGAAGCACAGACAGCATTTAGAGTAGCAAGTTTCCAACCTGTTGAAGGCTCTTCTCTGTCCTTCAATTGTCTTCCCACCATTTCTTCTGTAATGTTGTCACAACTTTTCTCTTGCTTTATGTCTAGGATAGTAGCTGAGGAGTGGGATCTATCTCAGACAATAGATGGAGAGGTCTAGTGTTTTTGACCAGATTTATTTGTGATGAGATTTTCCATAGTCAAAATTTGCAAATGGCATGAAGGGGAAGGAACAACAAAGACAGAAGGGACAAGAGGAATGATAGCTATAAAAAGAACGGTTCTTTTAAGGTTGTAGATATCCTTGTTTCCCAGTTTTAAAAAGCAAGAAACTAGAAACCAGAGGGAGAAATATCATGGTCCCAGAAATAGAAAAGGGCTGAAAAACAGTATCTACCAATGGAACAAAAAAAGTGTCAGGGCTGAGACTTTCAAAAGCAGATCTGAAGATGAATAAACCAGGCATAGGAAGGAAATTATCAGTTTCACTGGATAGACAGTTGCCTATCTTACCTGCACTTCTCAGCACTTTTTTAAAAATGTATTAAAAGTAATTATTAGTAGAAATTGTCCCTATATTAAAACAATCAGCAATAAAATCTGAGTGACTTTTCTAACTGCTTGGTAAACTAGTTAGGAGTACTGAATTTAGGGTGATTCATTGCTAAAATGTAAAAACTAGAAGTACAGAATGAACACAGGAATGGCCAAGATTAAGGAATAGTATATCCCAAACTTCCTCTGGCTACTGCTACTTCTCTAATCCTGATAGTCACCTGCCAGTGTAAACACCAACCAGTCAACATTTTGGTGTATATCAACAGAAAAAGGATTCTCCTTTCCCATTAGTTATTTATTTTCCTGTAATGGTGAAATCTTTTGGTGTTTTCTTCTTCTCCAGGAAGGAATCAAGAGCAAGTACAGAACAAGATCATCTAAACCTTTTGTAATTCCTCTGAAATCCAATTTGGGCCACAACCACACTCCCTATAACATAGGTTCTTAACATGTTTTGGGTTATGGATTCCTTTGACAGTCTGGTGGAACCCATATATTCCCTTCTCAAAATGATGTTTTTTAAATGTATTAAATAAGATATAGTAACTTACAAAGGAAAACGATCAAAATATTTAGAAAAATCAACTTCACAGATCAAAGATTAAGAACTCTTACTCCATAGGTATAAAATACAAAAACAGCTCTGGCAACTTTCAAAAAGGTTCACACTTGTCTTTCATCGGTCCCCAAATCTCCAGGTAGCATTTGAGGACCCATATTTTCAAACCACATGCAAACAAGTCTTGCTATAAACCACAACCAGTGTAAGTAGTTGAGAGATAATTCATACCAATAGAGGCAAGTTCATAGCATCCAAGTAGGGATTAGTTCTTAGAGTTCTGGAAAGAATATGAAAGAACTCCCTGAGAAAAACATGGGCACTGAGAAACCAAGGAAATTCTCCTTCTAGGATTTTACTTGGCTATTAAAAGTTTAAAAGAGCAAAGCATTTAAAATGAGAGGACAGAAAGAAAGTAGAAGAAAACAAGACTTTCTGAAATAAAAATGCTTTCTTCTTCCTCTGGTTGACCTGTACATATCTTCCCCTTTAACTTCATTTTCTTCTTTAGTTAAAAAGATGACATTCTCTGACAATTTTAATTTCAATATGTTTATTTCTCATCAGAGCCTGGTTTTTCAAATTGTTTGTTTTAGAATGTGGCCATGTGTACTTAGATGTCTTGGAGTAGCCTCATTAGTGCCTCCTACTTTGAATTAAGTTATTTGTTGTTCAGCAAATTCTTCTTTATCTATAACAGACTGTCTTCAGTTTGTGTTTTTCTCTAAAAGATTCATCATGTAGCTGGGTATGCAATGGATAGAGCACTGGATCTAGAGTCTGGAAAACCTGAGTTCAAATCCAGCCTCAGACATTTACTAACTGTGTGAGCTCAACCAAGTCGTTCAACTCTGTCTGCCTCAGTTTCCTCATCTGTAAAATGGGGATAATAGTAGCACCTACCTCCCAGGATGACATGAGATACTATCTGAAGAGTACTATGTAACTGGTAGTTATTATTGCTCACAAGTGAGTTACAATAGTTCTTCTGAGAATTCAGGATAAATCTACCTATGTTTTGATATAGACAGATATTTGAGAGGAGCATAAGATTTTCAACCTATGTTATCCAAATACTGTATAATCCTTTCCTTCCCCTTAATCTGTATAGACTGGTCGGACTGACATTTAAGTAAATTTATTCCCTCCATGGTAGCTTTCACTTTGATGAGATGTCATGAAAAGCAAACAGAAAACTTTTCAAGCAGATTTTTTTTTTCCTATTTTAAAGTCATAACAAAGACAATGAGCATAGCACCACAAGAACAAAATATTCAAACTTTCCTAACAACTTTATCTATTCCCAGAAATTTCAAGGGAGTTATGTCACACTCATTTAAATAATTACATCACATTCATTTAAATAATTACATTGGCTGACATATGTGAATATATCTATCCATTCATCAGACAAAGGGTAGATATTTTGATTTAATTTCCCCAACATGGAAGATGGAAGTAAGAAGCAGAGGATATGAATAGGTGTCTTCAAGATGAGAGCCACTATTGGCTATTCCTGAGAGATACCCTCTGATTGGCCAATTCCACAACAGTTGGAGTCATGTTCAGTGTTTGGTGATCTTCCCCTTCCCACCCAAAAATATGACCATTTAAAACAAAGTTAGATTAGCTTCAGATTTCACTTGTTAGCTCAGAGATATTAAGAAAATGTTTACTATTTTCTCATGCAAGGAAAATATTTTCCTGACTTAAAATATTTACTGTATTCCCTTTGCCCATTTTTAAAAAATCAATATTGCATTTGTATCATACTAATAGGAACAACATACACCACCAGGAGAAAGTCTTTCATTGCTTAGAGCTCAGGTCTTCAAACATTGATTCTTCACTCCCTCAGTAAAAAATTTTTAAGCTGTACCATATGCTACCCAAAATGTACAGGCAAGTGGTATGGGTGCTTACTAACCCAGTCATTGCCCTAAAGCACAGAACTTGATCTCTAATGCAGCATAGTTCCAGTTACCAAAGGATCTGGGGATCATTTGGATCTGTTGGATATTTGGAGGGACAATTTTCTCAGTGGTACCTGCACAGCTACTGCTGTAAGTTTTATAGAACAAATCCTTTAATTGTGGGAATTTGTTCTGTGAAGTTTGGATTCCGTCAAAGGGCTGAACTTGAGGACCTAGAGAGTTACGTGTGGCCTAAAGGCTACAGGTTCCCCACCCCTGGTGTAAGCTAAAAGTTTTGAGATTTTTCACAGCATAGGCCATATAAATAAAAAAAACATGGAGACAGATGGGAGAGAAGTTGTGATTACAAGAAATTACAATATTTGACAATGTATTGAATAAATGAAGTGAGACTGAGGAGTCACTGACACTGAGGCTGCAAATAAATGATAGTGCCCCCTCATAGGAGGAGAGTTTATCATGAGATATGAGATGCAGTCATAAGCTATCTATGTCTTCTCATTCTATGAGATGTACCATATGCCACCAAAAATGTAAAGGGAGGTTGTATGGACTCTTACTAACCCAGTCATTGTCCTAAAGCACAAAACTTGATCTCTGTTGGAACATTGCTTCAATTACCAAGTGATTGGAGTTCACTTGGATCTGTTGGATATTTGATGGGACATTTTCTCAGTAACACCTGCCCAGCTGCTGCTTAAGTATAAAGGTATTAGTTAGGTTGTCATTGCCATGAGGGGCTTATGCTTGGCTCAAAAAAGGAAGATGGAATACAGAGGTATTGGTTAGGTTATCATTGTCTGAAGGGCCTATGGCTGGCTCAGAAAAGGAAGATGGGAGTTAGAAATGGAGGATATGAATAGGTGTAGTTGTGTTCAAGATGAGTCCCACTATTGGCTATTTCTGAGAGATACCCTCTGATTGGCCAATTCCACAACAGTTGGGGTAATGTTGGCTCCCCAGGATACCCTTCCTCAGCACTTTGGAGACCACTAGTTTAAAAGAAAGTAACTGGAAGAATTAGACAACAAATAAGGGGCCTTTGAAGGTCTCCTCTGTGCTTTCTCTTAAATATTCTTATATCTGAAACAGTTGTGGTTAGTAGCTGCTAGTTTATATTCAACCAAGTATATTGACATGTGATAAATGATATTACTATTCTCACCAGAGCTATTAATGTGCTGTAATATTTGAGTAAAACTTATTCAATGCAATTCACAAGGGGAAACTCTTCCCTACACAAATACGGTAATCAATAATGGCTAAATCAGCTGAAATGCTGATGGTGCAAATTTGGAATAGAGAAAGAACATTAGAGAAGTTGGTGTTTCTTCTGGCAAACTGAACTAGACAATGACAAACCGAAAATGTCATTCAAGAACAAAGGGTTAACAAGAAAGGGCAAAATTAAATGAAGGGACTGATCGAGGAAAAGTTGTCTGCCACTGATCTTCTGGGATGCAGTATTTCACCACTGAAAGGCCTTTGGAGTTGTGTGCTTAGCACTGAATGGTGGCTTTGTAAGAATATGGGTCTTTTTGTATGATGTACATTTCTTGCTCACAGGGAGACTGATAGGGTAGGGGACTAGTGGGGAGGACTCTTTTCCATTTCTCCGCAGTTTCCATTTTATTAAATGTACTTTATTAGACACCGTACTAGATTGCCACTGTAAATGTGTGCCTAAAGTTACTGCTGTAATTTGAGGAGAGGAAGCAGTTCAATGACTTTAACTACCCTCACTGGGAGAAACTCCTGAGAAACTCAGATATGTGTCAATCCTAGTGAATGAAACCTTTTATCTCAAGAGGCTGTGGGTGGTGTTTTGTCTTTTTTTAAAATCACATTAATCTACCAGTAAATAAGTTTTAAAAGCCTCCTATGTTTAAATAACATTAAGGATCTGTCTTAAACCAACAACAACCAGGAAAGTCAAAGGAAAGGCTGACAAGATGATCTCAACACAGGAGTCTCACAAGCAAAGTGCACACACGTGCCTGTATAAACCTCAAGTGACTTCTTTGTGAAATTCCTGGAAGGAAAGGGAAAACCACAGAAAGGTCGCCATATAGTCTGGGAAGAGAGATACTCGATTGTTTTAATACACTCTAGAAACGATCATTCTGTCAAAAGACAACAAGGTAGGAGAATGTTATAATAGGACACACATTCTGTCTATACAAACACATATCAATTTTGAGGGGAAGCAGATAAGGAAAAAAAATGAACCCACAGAACAGTTAGGTGAATTCAATCCTTTGTTCTATATCTTGTTGCTTCCATAATGGTTTGTGTGCACGGGCACTCATGGAAATGAATACATATTCATAAAGAGGTTTTTTTTAACTTAAAAAGGTCATGTTTTTTAAAACAATAAGCAGAAGGTAAGTAATGAAAAACATTAAAAAGAAACCTTATCACCATGATAATTGTGTGCTTCTTCAGATTATTGCTGCTGTTGCTAGTTTAAAGGTGTAGTTGGTTTGTCAACCACGCATAGGGAGCTACCCGTTGAGTGCTAAAGAGCCTTGTTACTGGCCCCTCGAGTAAAACTTGAGCCTGTCCTTGAGAAATTTAAAGTTAGGGACTAGATGGGACAAACACTTGAAAAAAAGGAGTAGCAAATCATAAACCCAAACACATATTTACTACAATTGATATAGGTAACTGTATGGCAAGTTTAGGAGAAGCTAACCTATCTAGCATCCCATCAATCGACCTATCTGAGCCCCAGAAACAGAGGTGGATTAGCATGAGGTTTTGTTCATTACCCTCAGGGAGGTTAAGGAAATGTGGATCATTTACTGTATTCCACTCACCTGTAACACTCTGCTTAGCTACTCCCAGATTCACTGGGACTGTTTGGAGGCAATAGCTTTTCAACTTCTAGCTGGTAAATTACTTTATTGCTAGGCATACCTGAGATGCATAAATTTAAGAGCAAAAACACTTAATTAAGTTGTGAAATAGCATAAATAACAAAGGAAATTAGTCTGTAGAACATTCTCTATATCCATACACAAAGGGATGCCAACTCCTACATAGCCAGGTGAGTTACATTCTAATTCTTCTCTCATTCCTCTAACTGCCAAGCATAGTGGGAAGATACAGCCACTTTAGAACTGAAAGTTCTAATGGCATGTAGTACCATCTCTTAGGACTCCTTTGGGTTTGGCTGGAAAAGCTCTCACCTAAGGCTCTGGGATCCTCAGGGTCCAAATGTAACACTGGGATTTGTGGATGCTTGTTATTTAGTCGTTTTTTCAGATGTGTCCAACTCTTTGTGACCCGATTTGGGGTTTTCTTGGCAAAAGTGGTTTGCCATTTCCTTTTGCAGATCATTTTATAGAAGAGGAAACCGGCAAACAAGGTTAAATGACTTGCCCAGGGTCACACAGCTAGTAAATGTCTGAGGCCTGATTTGAACTCACAAAGGTAAGTCTTTCAGACTCTAGGCCCAGTGTTCTATCCATTGTGCTACCTAGTTGCCCCTTGTGGATACTATGGTTGCAATATTACAAGGGGTCATCTTTTTTCTCCCTATTCCTGTCCATGCTTTGCTGCTTTTTAGACCTCTGACCTTATGAATTCCCTTCAAGTGTCAGAGTTCTTACCTAGTCATGCCATGGGCTAAAACAGGTCCTCTGGGAGATGCTCTTTCAACCCCAAACATTATAGGAAAAAATTCCTGGAGACTTACATGCTCATTTATTCTTCCTGCATTTTATTTCATTGAACATCATGGTGGGGTAGAAAGTGCACCGAACTTGGGATTGAAGAGTCTTGGATTCAAGTCCCAGTTCTGACACTGAAGCTTCCTGTTCTGCAATGGTGGCCTTAATTTATCCAATCTACAATCTACTCATCTGTAAAATAAGGCAAACAAACAATAGGAATACTTGACTACCTACCTCGAGAGGTGTTTGTAAGGAAAGCACTTTGTAAACCTGAAAGTGCTACACAAATGTTAGTTTTTATTATGAGTAAGAAATAAATGACAGTTAAGAAAGCCCATTTCAAAGATTTATTTGAAAATCCAAACTCCAAAATATAAAATCAGAGCTAGAACTGGAAGTAGTGGTGTGTTGGTACATGTTTAACAACCAGCTCTCTGGCAAAATGAATCTATGGCATACTTTCAGGTTTAATCTGCGTTACTAATATTTCCTCTATCAGTATCACATAGATAGACTCTATCAACAAAGCAATAAATCAAACCCTGATTTGTAGCATTTACTAATTACTGGCAGCAACTAGGTGGTACAATGGATGGAGTACCAGGTCTCAAGTCAGGAAGACCCCTCTTCCTGTGTTCAAATCTAACCTCAGACATTTACTACAGTGTGACCCTGGGAAAGTCACTTAACCCTGTTTGCCTCAGTTTACTTATCTGTAAAATGATTTGAAGAAGGAAATAGCAAACCACTCCAGGTCCACTTTGCCAAGAAGATGCCAAATGGGGTCACAAAGTCAGATACAATTGGAAAATGACTGAACTGAATTGATTACCGAAGTATAAATGCAATTTAACAATTGACTGGCTCTCTTGAACACATATGAGCTGGCTCCAGCACATACTAGTGTCTGGAAAGGGTCTTTAGAGGTGATCGAATTCTGCCTGCTCATCTTACTGATAAAGCCCAGGGTCCCATGAAGTGATTTGCCCAAGGTCACATAGGGAGTCACAGAGCAGCATGTTCCATGCTAACTCTTTTTAAAATTTTTAATATCTTTTTTCACACTGACTCTTCATAGAGGTTAGGAAACACTACCCCAAAGCTTTGAAAATGGATGTTTGATATGAGACATAATAGTAATTCTACTAATTATTTAGGTGCAGCTAGGTGACTCAGTGGATAGAGTGCTAGAAATGGGGAAAGGGCTTTGATTCCCTACAGTTGGTGAGTCCTGTCATTTCTACCTTCCTGATACCTCTCATTGGCACCTTTTCTCCTCTGTCATTGCCCCTGCCCTGGTAGAGGCCTTCATTGCCTCACACCTGGAGCACCACAATAGCCTGCTGGCTGTTCTCCCTGCTTCAAGCCTCTTCCTACTCCAATCCATCCTCCACTCAGCTATCAAATCAATCTTCCTAAAATGTAGGTCTAACCATCTAAATCCCCCTCCCCCTTTCAATAAAGTCCAATGGCTCCCTCTTATCTCCAGGATCAGATATAAAGTCTTCTGTTCGGCTTACAAAACACTTCATAACCTGGCTCCTTCCTACCTTGCCTGTCTTTTTACATCTTACCCCACTCCCTACATACTATGTAATTCAGTGATGTGGGGCTGCTTGATATTCCTCACTTGTGATATTCCCATGTCCTGACTTTTTTTCTTTCTCCTTAATCTCTACCTCCTGACTTCTGTGGTTTCCTTAAAGTCTCTGTTAAAATCTCACCTGTTGCAAGAAGCCTTTCCCACTTAATCTTAGTGTCTTCCCTCTGAAATTACCTTCCTGACCTCCCATATATCTTATTTGTACATAATTGTTGGCATAGCCATCCCCATTAGACTAGGAACAATTAGAGCATGGGGCCTTTTTGATTTTTTGCCTTTCTTTGTATCCTAAGCATTTAGCATTGCCTGTCACACAGTAGGCCCTTCATAAAGGTTATTTGACACAATGACTGACTATAGTAAAGGTCAGGCCAGACACTTTCCCAGTGCTGTCCAATTAAGATGCCAATTGTGACTTAATTTGTGCTAGAGGAGCCAAAATTGACTTTGGAATATGGGGAAAGTGACATATGGCCCTCGACCATAGCTGTATATGTAGAGCACAAAGGAATTTGGAGGTTTTCCATATAATTTCAGTCAACTTTACCTGATGGGGTGGATTTCCTCAAATTATTTGGAGAATTGCCATATCACCATTTCTTTTGGTATGATACAGAGGCAGCTGGTGGCACAGTGGACAAAGTGCTGGGCTCAGAGTCAGGAAGACCTAGGTTCAAATTCAGGCTCAGACACTTACTACCTGTGTGACCTTTGCAAGGCAGTTAATCTCTGTATGCCGTAATGTCTTCAACTGTAAAATGCATATATTAATAACACCTACTTTAGAGGGTTGCTGTGAGACTAAAATGAGATGTTTGTAAAAAAGAAAAAAACAGTACTCAACACAATGGTTGGCATATAAATGGTATTTAAATGCTGTTCCCCTTCTCTTCCCTCTACTCTCATAAAAGATACTCTTGAGAATTTTTCTCTTTGGATGTTGAAACATTTTAAGGTACTATATTTTGTTTTCCCAGTTCTTAAAGAGATGGCTTAATCATGGGAAGTTCCTACAAGTTCTAGCTATTGTTATGCAAAGTCAAATTTTTTAATGAGACAGTCATTGAAATTCATTGATTTAAACAAACATTTATTAAGCACCTACTATGTATAAGGCACTGTGCTAAGAACCATGAAGGGGTACAAAGATGAGTTAAACACAATCAAGTTGGCTTTAAGGAAGTTATAAGGACCTAACAGATAACAAATGATAGACAAGCTGAAAATTGGAATATGAAAGTATAATTATAGTTTCCTCTTCCGTGAACCAGAGGTAATACTTGAGAATCCTACCTGTTTCTATGAGAAAAGGGATTTGCAAAACTAAAGTGCTATATGTGTGAATTTTTGTTGTTATTATTATTATTATTTATTGTTTTATAATATCAACAGCAATACACCAATGATAAATAATGGACATTGTTCATAATATAGACTAATTACATATAAGAAATATTATTAGTTAAAATTATAGGTGCAAAAAAGTGATATGTAAATTCTAAAGAAGATGATGTTACATTTAGCTTGGGAGGGGAGGAGAGAATCAAAAAAAGTTTAGGTTACTTTTGATCTGGGCCTTGAAAGCTGAATAAGAATTAGATATATGGATCTAGAGTGGGAAAAGCATTCCAATATCATGAGTAAAAGCACAGAGCTGAGAAAGCCAAAGTGACCAAGTATCTGCTCATTGTAACTAGAGTTTAGGTTTTGTGAAAGGGAGTAGTAGAAGATAAACCTGAAAAAGAAAGTTGGAGCCAGATCATGGAGAGTTTATAAGAGGTCTAAAGTTTATTATATAGACAATTGAAAACTCTTTAAGATTTTCAAGCAAGAAAATACCTTAATCAGAGAGCCAAGTTTTAAGAATTAATCTACCTTGGTGTGTAGTATAAAATAGAGGGGAAGAGTTGGGAAACTACTGCATTATAGTAGCTAAAAGATAATGAAGACCTGACTTAGTGTAATGGTAGCTGGACTAGAAAGAGAAAAAAACACAAAAGATATTTACAGAGGTAAAATTTAACAGGACTTGTGGCAAGTGTTTGGATGTTGAAGGAGTGGGCTTGAGAGAATAAACTATAACCCCAAAGTTTCAAACCTGTGTGACAAAAGAAGATATAATGCCATTAAAAGAAATAGTGAAAATCAGGGGAAAGAATTAAATTTTGGTGGGGGATTGTTGCATTCAATTTTAGACATGTTAAATTAGTGGTGCCAGTGGGAAATCTAGGTTTATTTATTTAGCAATCAGTTGGAAATGGGGAACAGGAACTTAAGAGAGAACCTGTAGATGTAGCCATAGGAGGCATCCATATAGACATGATTGATTCTGCTTGTCAGAAAGTTACATTCATCTGAAATACAAACCGGGAGAAAATTAAGCTTTTATATTTTGAAATTATCTGGATAATCATCTAGATTATGTGTAGACACAGCCTCTCTTTGTGTTTGTCTGGAAGATATCTGTTGAGCACAAAAGTCTAAAACGAATGCCAACGTAATCAAAGCCTGGAGTTCACATTTACCATCCAATTCAACCTTTGTTTCAAGTAATGCTTATGTTATTTTAAAAATTATGTTGTGTTTACTCAGGAGACTTTCTTCACTCAGTAAATCAAAGGCTGTCAAAGAATAAGAAAAATACAGAGACCAGTTATAAAAACTAGCTCAAGCCCACATGCGGAGGGCCTAAAATAAATTAGAATGAGCCTAAGGGAAAGTAAGATCGTAAATGAAAAAGAAATGAACAACCTTTGTTTCTTCCCTCAACTTTCTTTTGGTTAGGTTTATGTGGGAAGCTATGATTAGGTCTCCATGCTTATGACACAATTTGACAGGGATTGACATTTAATGTGTCCAATTTTCCTGTGCTGTCTTAACAATGAGTAAGTGGAAGACTGGTATTTATGAGCCCCTACTGTGTCATCGAGACAATTCAATTCAACAAATGGCTGGAGGCAGGGTGGTAGGATGTAAAAAAATAAAAATAAAATAAAGCATTGGATTTGGAGTTAGGAAATTTAGATTGAATCATATGCCGCTTACTAGCTACGTGACTTTGGGCAAGTCTCTGGGCCTCAACTTCCTCTCCTGTAAAATGAGGAGGTCTAACTAGGTGATCACTAAGGTCCTTTCTAGCTTTAAATTGTGTGATTGTCTTTAGCCCCTACCACATGTAACACTTTAAGTTACATGCCAGTGGAAAGTCAAAGTTTAAATACTAAGTAGTGCCTGACTGTATAATTGACAATCCAGTAAAGATTTGGGAAGTTGAAGGGGATATTTTGATACAATCCAAGTCAATTATAGTCATATATACATATGTACAAATATAAATATATATGTGTGGGTATATATGTATCTCTATATACCTATATCTCTATCTAATCTATTTATCTATCTACCTATCTATGTAACCTGTGATTTCATTGGCATAGGGAATTACCAGGAAGGAAGCTCTCTGTACTGAATATTTATCAGCATTTTCTTCAACTTATAGTGTAAGCATGCTACCTGGGGTACTGGGATGATTAGTTACTTGCCCAGGGTCACACAGCCAATATGTATCAGAGATAGGGACTAAACTCAGATCTTTCTGACTATGGGAGTCACTCTGTATTCACTATGCCATGCCTGAAATATATACTACATACACACACACACACACACACACACACACACACACACACACACACACCATACACAGGCAAACCATATACATACACATATATGCACGCAAACATGCACACTCTGCCTATATGATTAAACTCTGTCTGAACCTATGCATAATAATAGCTAATAATATTTATATAGTGCTCTTAAGTTTTGCATTAGTGTTTTCTACATATTATTATCTCATTTAATGTGCTTTTATTTTGCCTTAGACAAAAAACCTTGGAGTTACCTGAGGACAAATAGTACACAGAAGTAACTAGTTTTAGGTTTGAGTTAACCCAGGTTTGGATGGATCTTTCTTCTTTGCTAATATTAGAAAACAGAACAAAGCTAATCATTGCAGCAAAAGATCCTGTCCCTTTAACTCAAGTCCATTGGTACTTTGCCATTGTTTGTATTTCCTGGTCATTGTCCCTAATTCTTTCATTCATTCATTCATTTATTTAGCATCATGGATACTTTTCCCACTGCCCCCAAACCCTATACCTCTGCCCCTTTGGCAATCTGGTGAAACCTAAGGACATCTTTTTAGAATGTTTTTAAATGCATAAAATTAAATACATAGGATTACAAAAGAAACCTATTATATTGAAATAGTTCTCAAAATTATTTTTTAAAAGTTCATAAACTCAAGTTAAGAACCTTTGATTCATAGAATGTAAAAAATAACTCCCATCTATACTGTATAGGGCTGGGGAGCTGGTTTAGTCATGGTATGGCTCAACTGAGTCTTAAGAGTTGTAATTGCAGTTATTAATGATAAAAATCAATACTGATCATCATATGATTGATAGAGCTCTGGTAATTCATAACTTATTTTTTCTGGCTAGCTGTGGCAAAGATGAATAACTGTAGCCACAACCTCTCAGGTCAGATGTCTATAGTGCAGAACAGAATGTCAGCAGTTTCCTAAAGAATTCAGATTATAAAGAGAGTCAAACAGTTTGTAGATTCCTTGGGCCATGAGTGTTTATTAAATAACAATAACAATCCTGACATTTACATATTGCTTTCATGCACAAAATTATTTAAAATCCGCACACCTACTCTGTATGGTAGCTGCTATTATTGTGCCTATTTTGCAGGTGAAGAAACTGATCCTCAAGGTGTTGGGCAACTTGCCTAGGATCTCACAGGTTGACCCAAGTGCCACGTAGTCTAATGTGCTGTGTCACCTCCAGCTGCCTAGCATAGTGATCTGGAGGGAAGGGTGAGGAAATTCATGGGGTTTAGAAGAGCTGGATTAATGAAAACAACACCTGCAAAGCAATTGGTTCATATAATCAGTCTGACTGATTTCACCAAATTAACAGGTCATTTCAGTAGAATTGAGTGGTTTAACTAATTTTTAAAACTTAATTGACCATTTATATTACTGAACCAACTTGTTATTTTTGTAGACAATGCCATAGAAATATTCAATATGGTCAAGTGTAGTAGTCCATTTTAAACAGTCTTTTTAAATGGTAGGAACCCAATTAGAATAAAAATTGTCCTCAAATATTGCCCAGGGTCTTTGATAGTACTGGCTTGGTATGTAAGTGGCTAGGCTTTTTTATTATTTAGTTTATCTAAGAACTCTTTTTGCTTTACTTTTCCCAATGGCTGGTCTTTTATCATTATTATCATTATCATTATTATTATATGATACATAAATATAATATGATATATAAATAATATATAAAATTATTAAAATTTTATTATTAAAATTATACATTTACCTGTCTTTAAAAAAGACTTTGTTGAGTCCATGAACCACAGTCTAAGAGTTTTGAAAGCACTTAAATGAAAATAAATCTCAAGAAGTTTAAGACACATGTTCATTTGAGTAGAGGTTAAAGATCATTTAATTCAATATGATTATTAGTAAATGAAGGGAATGCTAAGTGCAAGCAATTCAATATCCATTTGATAGTTACTGAATATAAAGTGTTCATAAAAACCAAAGGATGGGGGTGCACCACCAACATAGACCTAAATATTGTCTTATCCACCAGAAATCCATGCCTAAACCACTCTTATCACTAAGTCACTCTAGTAACTTCTACCCCCCCCAAGATTTGTTTGTTCTCATAAGAGAGGATGTCAGTGGTCAAGAGGAATATGGGCAGGAGTACGCTGGTAAACATTTAACAACTAGCTCTCAGGAAAAAAAAAAAGCTAAATCTACATTATTAAAAAAATTCTAGAAAATCAACAAAAGAATAAGTAGAACCCTGATTTATAACATTTGCCAATTTCTGAGGTGAAAATGCTCACACCGAAAATTCAACAATAGACTTTGGCCAACCATACACCTTTGAATAATAGGAGAGAGGGAGAAGGGATAAAGGAGGGAAGAATTAAGGAATTGTGAATATGCACTCATCTTTTTATCCCTTTGGTGAAGCAGAGCTGTAGAATTTTAAGAAAATCATTGCGATTTTTCTTAATCTCTACAAGGTCCCCCCTCTCCCGCTTGGTCTTTGATATCTCTTGGCCCACTGTCTGCCCACTGGATTCCTCCATCTGTCCTGGACCAACTAAACAAGAATGAAAACCTATCTTTCCTGAACCTGACTAAGGCAGGGCAGCATTATGAATACCAACAATGTACTAGGTAATTAAACAGGAGAGGCAGGGTGATGCAAAGAGCTAGAACATATGGCCTTAGACTAATATGACTTGAGTGCAGTTCTCAGATCTCCTGCTTACTTACCTGCATGATCTCGGGCAAATCACTTAACCTGTTTCCTCAGTTGTGAAACAGGAGTTTTGGCCTAGACCAGAGGTGTCAAACTCAAGTCTGAGTCACAGGGCTAGCAAAACTCCATAGTGAAGCCTGAACCAGATTAAAATATAAATGGGAAATATTTGACAAAATAAATCAGAATACAACATAATGTAAATAAATAATGCTAATATGTGGTTTTCTAAGCCAATATTGAGGATTCATTTCTGTTTGAATTTGACACCACTGGACTAGATGACCTGAAAGGTCCTTTTCAGTTCTAAATCTATGACTGTCTCCATGGCAATTACTTATCAGCAACACGATAACCAACTTTATTGATGATCAAAAAGGACAAATGGACCAAAATTGCAAGAAGGATTTAGACTAGAGATAGTTGAAGGTTGCAAAATACTGAAGCACCTTGTGGAATCTTCTTTTCATATGTGCTTAAAATATAGAATACTCTATTTCCAAATGACCAAGTGGGCAATATTCGAGCCATAATATTTAGGGTTTGTTTTGTGAAATATCAGTAGAACGATAGTTATTGCAGACTGGTTTATTTCTGTCATCTCTCCATGGACATCAGACAAATATTTGGTGGTTGTTAGTTTCATTTGTATTAGATTAAAATCATTACACTGATACCCTATTTGGAAAGTTGCCAGTGACATGTCAACAAGACTTACAGCTTGTCAACAATCAGTTACCTATGATGTCTGCCTTTACATATTCCTTTCAAGTAAATTAATAGAGATTTATGGTAATAAACCAGAAAGGTATGAAGCTATGTCTGTTTCATATATAACCTTTGGGAAAAGGTCAGGGAGGACAGGGACCTAGACCTGTGATTTTAGCACTACTTGTATAGAAAGCTCCTAGTGAGATCATTCCTTTTACTATTACAGGTTAGCAACTATTATACAGTCTGTGATCTTAGAGACTTGCCTGGAGACAGAAGAGATCAAGTGATTTGTCTGGGGTCTAATAGCTGGTATGTGTCAGAAGCAGGATTTGAACCTAGGTTTTCCATATTCCCAGCCTAGCCAGCTTTCTACCCACTACCCCATCAGTAATAAGCTTTGAAAATCTCTTTACATCATCTTATTTAAGCTTCACAATATGTGAAATTTGTACCATGGGTACATTTTATAGATGAGAGAATCACAGAAGTTAGGTGATCTCCCATTGTTTCACAAATAATAAGTAACCCCATGACCACAGAGTGATGAATATTTTTTGTTAGAGCAACTTATAAAGAGCGTTAATCAATCAACAAACATTTATTACACACCTACTATATACAAAGTGTTGCATTAGGTATTGAGGATACAAAAGCAAAAATAAAATGGCCTTGTCCTCAGGGAGCTTATTCCATTGTATATGGAGAAGCATGTGCATGTTTAACTGTGTGGTGTGTGTGCGTGTGTGTGTGTGTGTGTGTGTGGTGTGTGTGTGTGTATGTGTGTGAGTGAGTGGTATCTGGATATTCTATTGTGATCACACCACATTTGGAACAATGTATTCATTTCTGGACTCCCTGAGTTCACTAATGAGCCAGTGTTATGGTGGAAAGTAACCAAGATAGTGAGGGATTTAAAATGATGAAACTTTGAAAGTTGTAAGAATTCCATCAACGAAATGACCATTCATGATTCCAGAGCACTTATGATGAAGCAAGTTACCCACTTCCCAAGGTGATAGACTCAAGGTGCAGAATGATAATACTTTTCTTGGCCACAACCAATGTGGAAATTTATTTTGCTTGTATATTTGCATATATGTGTATTTGTTAAAAGGGTTTTTTTTTTCTTTCTTTCTTTTTTTCAATGGTGTGGGCTTGGAGAAGAGGTCCCATAGTTGCTTCCCCTTGAGCTCGCTCCTTGACAAATCAGTTTTTGACTTATTCTCTTAACTGTTCTGCATGTACTCCCTTGAACTGTGAGAATTCTAGACTGACTGATTCTGTCCGTGGCTTGATTCTACCAGTCCAACTGACCATAGCAGTCATAGTCCCTGTATATGTATTTCAGTGAAGGGTACTAGCAAGTAGAACACATATAAGTGAGACTGATTGTATTCTTTTTTTTTTCTTTTTGGAGGGGAGAAGGCAGAGTGATTGGAGTTAAGTGATTTGCACAAGGTCATACGACTAGTAAGTGTTAAACGTCTGAGGCCAGATTTGAGGCTGATTGCATTCTGCCCTCTTTTATCCCTTGCGCCTAAATAGAGGGTGTCCCAAAAGTCATAGTGCAGTCTAAAGCTTTAGTAGCTATAAGAATACTCTTAATAAGATAAATAGTATATAGAAATTGTTTTTAACTCTAAGCTATTTTTAAAGCTTAAAAATATTAAAGCTTAAGACTGAACTAAGACTTCTGGTACACCCTGTATTAAGTAGTCTTGGAATGTGAGATAGCAGAAGTGGGGAAACTTGTCTGTAATTGAATCCTGGGTAAATGGATCAACAGATAGAGGTAATATCTTGATAATGACTGTTGTGTTCAATAATTATGATTGGTAGCACTGTGCACAAGCTCAATCAAAACCTCTCCATTACTACTGTAAATTCACTGACAATGTTCTATAAGGGAGATAACTTGTTTTTGGGGGATTTTAGAAACATCCAAAGAATGTAATCCTGAGATCTGAGATCTAGAACTGGAAGAGGACTCTAGAGGTCTAGTCCAACACCCTCATTTTACATATGAAGAAACGGAACCAGAGAGAGGTTAAATGACTTGCCAGGGTCACACAGGTAGGGCCAGAAGTGGGACTGGAAGCCAGGTCCACTGATTCCAAATCCAGTTTTCTCTCCTCTGTACCATGACCCCTGTCTAATAACTCTCCAACAGTAAGCCATGCCAATTAGATGTTGGTAGACTATTGGATTATATTTTGATTGTCTTGACTATGGGAAACTCCTACTGTGGAAACTACCTTCACTGGTGCAGGTCAGCAGTTTGTCTGTAACTCAGAGTCTTAGAAGAGTTGCTCAGGGTATTGATAAGTTAAGTGACTTGACCATGGTCCCATAACTGCTACATGTTGGAGACAAGATTTGAACCCAGGTCTTCCTGCCTCCAAGGTCAACTTTCTAGCCACTGTTTCACATGGCTTCTCTCGACAGATGTCTAGAGGATGTGAGTATGTGAATATGCATGTATGCATATATTAAAATATACGTATTCATATCTCTACAGATCCATGGATATCGATAGATAGAAACAGACACAAATGTACTTTGGTAGACAGATGGACCTTCCATTTCATAGATGTGGCCATTGCTTCCAGTGGTATAGATTACAATCTCTCCATCTCCTCCTATCCAAGTCCTCCATCAATTCTTTACCAAAGGTGCATCTAGTATATCTGGACCCTTCCTGTAGCTCTTTTGACATTACATGGATACCAGTGGAGTATGTGAGCTTTCTCCCTTGCTTTTAACCACAAAACCAGACTACCCCCCTTATCAGTCATAGTTCTCTTTGACAATATTCTTTATAACACTTCTCCTATACAATTCTTTGTTGGTAATATGTCATAGGCCACTCATACCCACACCAACCTCTCCACTGACCTCTGAGCGACCCACAACTCTAATTCTTCAGAAACTGTGATATTCTGTGACTTGTGGCCATTCAGTATTACTGGAAGAATATTGATGTTAAAAAGATGGACTTTTTTCAGGGAACAGCTTTAGTCAATAAGAACATTGCACAATTTCCCAAAGGCAATCAACTTTCTCTCCTCTTCCTATATGTGTACATATATTTTATATGGTCAGGTTGCACAAATAATTATATATAAACAATATTTGCATTCATATATGTTCAAGATGTGTGTGCACCAGAAATAGACTCTGTTTAATGATGTATGGCTTTAAGTGGACTTTATTTTAAGTGGGCCACCCCGTTTATATAGATTTCATATTATATATATACATATAAATATGTACATATAAATTTCCACAGCCAAAGGAAAAGGTTGTATTTTATGGCTTAAAATTACATTTCTTGGCTCTGACAACATGGTAATAAAATCTAACTATTTCCAAGTATAAGAAAGATGGAAAACACTCTTTAAAGCATCTTAAATAATAATATTGAAGTCAGTTCTACATCCCTTTTGCATAAGTAGCTTCTACTGAATTTTGGGGGAGTTTTGCATATATTACAGCCACCCGAGGAGCATAAACATGACCCACCTCACTGATTATCAACTTACCTCTGAACTTTCCATCCCACTATCCACAATAAGATGATCATATATGCATTAAAATACAAACTACTTAAAAAGAATTTATTTGTGTTCTACCTTTCCTATATCTATTGCCTAATAAAACGAAATTGTTAAACTAACCCCCAGGAAGAAAAGGGTTTATATTTATATATCTATTTATAAGTTAGTAGAAAATGATGATCGGAAATTACTCATTTTTGGCCAAGGCTTCATTTGACATTCAACTATATTATAGCTGATGTCAATATTAGTTTTAATACTAAGCAAAATGGGTGTTAGTTTTACAGCTTATTTTGCTTATTAACTGGACTTAAAGAAGGGTTAGCACATACTTGAAAAGCTACCAATTTCTGGCTTTTAATTGCCAATTAATTATAACTATGTTGGGAATTTCATTTGGTTCTTCCCCGACTATTGATATTAGCCAGAGTTTGGACCTCAGCAGTAATAGTTACATCTAGATTTTGACGCTACTGATCATGATTATTATCACACAAAAACCTGCTTCGTAGGTTGGGTTTTGTCAGTCTAGTCGGATGTATTATAGCTGTTGTATGTATACAACTGATCAATTGTAGTGATTTTTATTTTGGATGTACATAGTGGGCTTGGTGAGGGCTGAGTAGAATTACAGGCCCCTGGGAAGCCCAAGTAGGGGTGATCACTTCAGTTACGGGTTACAGTAATAGCACAGAACTAGGAAGAATACCTAGTTACCCTTGTTAGAACTGTCACAAGTTAATAAGAAACAAGTAGTTAAGGCCGGAAAAATTTACTGGCAATTAAGAGATAATTATCATATTTACAGACTCACAGGTCAATATGGTTTATAACAGAATAAAGGTAGGCAAAATTCAAAGTCTAGTGGCTACCAAGCTTTTTAGGAAGGCAGGGTCAAATAGAATATATCTTGTACTTTTAGAAAAAATCTTTATTATCTGAATATAGAAAAAGTGCTGTATTCTTAAGGTTTGACAATGTGATGGGGGGGGAATGGGGGGGTGTCAGTCATGTCCTCCAGTGTGTCCATTGTATTAAACCCATATAGTGAGGATTGGGGGGGGAGGGGAGTGACAAGAAATCTTTGCTTATTGTGAGGGATCCTACCCTCATTGATACCAAAATCTTTGTCTTTAGTGACCCAGTTTCTACCTGGGACTTATTGTAGGGATCATGGAAATGGAGACTCATATAATGATGGCTGGCAGTAGAACCATATTCACCGAGTCTGCTGTGTTCTACTATTTTAGCTTGGCTACATACAGGATTGGTTTTAATTTCATTGTTCCCATTAAATGGTTTAAACATTTCATGTTCCCTTAAGTTCCATACCTAGAGACAGACCACTGATGTCTCCTGCACCCCATCATTTCACCAATTTTGTTGATATGTCAAGTGTTTGTGTTAGATATTGGTACACAAAGACAAAAAGAAGAGAAATAAACAGTTCTTGTCCTCATGGAGCTTACGTTTTATTGAATAGAAGTGATGCGGACACCAGAAAGAAAATACAAAATATATACAAAGTCATTTCTAGGGGGACAACATTAGCAACTCAGGGGATCAGGATAAGCTTCCTATTGGATCAGACATGAACTAAGCAGTGAAGGAAGCTGGGAATTTTATCAAGCAGAAGGGAGGATGGAATACATTCCAGAGATGGGGGACAAGTTCTGCCAAGCTAGGAGATAGATTTTATGTATAATGAACATAAAGTTGGCCAGTTTAGCTGGAACCTAGAGCATGTAGGAGTAATGTATAATCAGTTGCCCTAGTCTCCCCTCGGGAAAGCCTGCATGGAATAAACTTTAGTAAAGGGCTTTATGATAATCATGATACCGAATCACTAAGGAAGCATCATCTTTGAAGGGTAAACACCTTGATGATGAAACTCATTAATTAATTAACATCAATTAATCAAAGCCATTTTTACATTGCAAAATGCTTGATTTCTACTTTAAGGATAATGAGAAAAGTGTTACCATTTAATCCTAGGAACTGGATAAAAAGAATGGATCCCTGGATTTCGGACTAGAAGGGATCTCAGTGATCATTTAATCCAGTCACCATATTTTACGCATAACAAAACTTAGTCCCATAAAGGTGGCCTTGTCGAAGTTCACGGAGGTAATAAGCTACAAAGATGAGATTTGACTCCACGTCCAGGTCTTTCCCCACTATACCTGCTTCTTTTCTTTCTACCCACCTCATCTCATTATTCGCTATCCTTCACCCCAACCTTTACCCTCCCATCACAACACAGACGTCCTGTCCTGTGGCCTCTGAACCCTATCCAATTTGATAACCAAATTCGAGCTAAAGTATTAAAGGCTAATGATGGCTTAATTCATTGCCCCTCCTAAATAGTGACGTCTAGTTCTTCAAACAACCAATCAACAAGAATTTGTTGGCAGCTTAAGTTTATACTGTGTGCCTGGGACAATAATAGGCATTAGGCAGGACACAAGAGAAGTTTAAGATAGAATTCCTACTCTCAACATTTGTTATTGTTTTGCTGAGGAAGATGCCACTTACATGAAAAAATTAGAGCACAAGATAGTGGGTGCTAAAGGGTTAAATATAATATAAACAAAGCCCCAGATTTAGGAGTAATGTGGAAATTAGAAATTCAATGGGGTTGGACCATTTGGAAAAGAAATTTCTGGGGTGGGAGACCTTTCCCAGTGCCCATCAAGGCACAATTTATAGATGCCCTGTTCCTCATACCTCTAAAGTTGTTCCAGACACTGCCCTGCTCTCAAAAGGTCCACACGTTGGTTTTGTTTTGTTTTGTTTTTTGCTTTTTTTTGGATGGCAATTGGGATTAAGTCATACATTTTCTAATGGCAGAGATAGACTTGTGCTCGTGATGATCTTCACAATAGTCATTTGTACATCACTAGTTGGCACAGTGAATAGAGTACCAGGTCTGGAGTCAGAAAGACTCATCTTGTTGAATTCAAATCAAGCCTCAGACACTTATTAGCTGTGTGACCCTGGGCAAGTCACTTAACCCTGTTTGTCTCAGTTTCACATCTGTGAAATGAGCTGGAGAAGGAAATGCCAAACTACTCCAGTATCTTTACCAAGAAAAGCCCAAATCAGGTCATGAAGAGTCAGACAACTGAAAAACTACTGAACAACAACATTTATCCCTTTTGGGGGCACCTAGGTGGTACGGTGGATAGAGTGTCAGGCCTGTAATCAGGGAGATCTGAATTCAAATCTGACCTCATGCACTTATTAGTTGTGTGATCCTGGGAAAGTCATTTAAGCCCTATTTGCCTCAGTTCCTCACCTGTAAAATGGGACACACTGGAGAACGAAATAGAAAACCACTTCAATATCTTTGCCAAGAAAACCCCAAGGGCTTTGTACATAAAGCCAGACACAATTAAATAACAACAGCAATAATATTAACATTTACAAGGCACTTTGCATATATTATTTCATTTGATCCTCACAAGAACCCTGAGAAGTAGATGCTATTATTATTCCTGCTTTACAGAAGAGGAATCTGAGGCAGACAGAGGTTAAGTGACTTGCCCAGGGTCACACAGCTAGAAAGTGTCTGAGCCAGGTCCCTAACTGCTAGCTCCGAGCCTAACACTGTATTCACTATGCCACTCTGTTACCTAGCCCCCTCACTGAAAATGATGTGGTATTTTCAGGATGCCTGTGTGCTTTAGCTCAATTTAAGGAAGAAAGTTCTAAAAATTACTGCTGTTCAAAAAGCAGAAAAGACTACCTGGTGATATAGAGCTCTCCATCATGGTAACTGCTCAAACAGGCTGGATAACCACTCACTGGGGAGGACAGGATGGGTTTCCCTTTGTACCAGGTGGTCCCCAAGAGTCTATAATTCTGTGACTCTCGAGTGAGGTCTTGGGACTTTCTCCTTAGAACACAAGGAGCTCATCAGCTGAAGACCGATTACATCTAATATTGTAATCAAGAGCTAAGAGCTAACATGTCTTTTTAAAAAACTATGTGAAGTTTGACTCCTTTAGCCTAGTTCATCAGTAGGTCAGTCAAAAAGCATTTATTAAGTACTTACTGTGTCCCAGGTACTGTGCTAAATGCTTGGGGATGCAAAGAAAAGACAAAAAGGTGGTCTTTATAAAAGACGTCTTCAAGGAGCTCACAGCTAATAGACCATAGTGCACACAAACCACTACGTATATATACAGTGTTTTGTTGTGGTTCAGTTGTGTCTGACTTTATGTGACCCCATGGACTTTGTTGGTGGGGTTTTTTGGTAAAGATATTGGAATGGTTTGGCATTTCCTTCTCTAGTATGAATGTCAAAAGGAAGGTACCAGCAATTGGGGAAGTACTGTGAAAGGCTTCCTGAAAAAGGTGGCATCTGAGCTGAATCTTGAAGGAATTCAGGGAAGCCAGGAGGTGGAAGTGAAAAGAGAAGGCATTCCAGGTCATGGAGGCCACCAAGGGAAAAGACTGAGAGTTGCGGAAATGGTAATGGCATGTATGCAATGGGTGTTACCTCACTCTGGGTACCTGAAAAGGCCTTAGCCTAAAACCCATTGCATCCTGAATAATCTCCAGTCATCCTGATGAATGGTTGGCCACCAGACCCAGATAACTTTTGAGGAGAAAGTGAGGCGTCCCTGATGCCATGGTCCTCTTCAAAACAAAGGACAAACACAAGTAAGTAGGTCAGTCATTGGATCATAGTGTACTTGGATGTGAGTGGAGTGTGAAAAGATTGGAAAAGGAGGAAGCAGCCAAACTGTGAAGGGATTGAAATATTAGACAGAGGATTTTTATAGTTGGTTGAAGGGAGAAAAGGGAGCCACTGGAATTTATTGAAGTAGGGGGTATGATGTTGTCAAACCTGTGCTTTAGGAAAATCACTTAATAGCTGAGTGTAGAATGGATTGGGATGGGGAGAGACTTGAGATAGGGAGCCAACCAGGAGACTCTACCAATGGTTTAAAATTCTGGTATTGTGGAATACAGTGATTTCAGAACAATCTTAAATTCAGCAGTGGAAAGCAGTATGGTGGAAGTAATTAGGATGCAGTATAACAAAAAAAAAATGGCACAAGGCAATGGATTGAAGGACATCTTCAAGGACGTACATGACTGGAAAAAGATGTGACTGCCCATAGAGCATGAGAGAGGGGAAGATGGGGGGATCTTTTATGGGGGATTAACGGAAGGCTGTAGACAAGAGCTAGGCAGGATGTAATGCCATGGGTGTATTGTAATTTCCACTGGTGGAAGATTACATAATGGTACTAAGGTTTGGGTATAAATTAATAAGAATAATTTTCTTGTGTGGCTTACAAATTGGTTTTAAGGAAATCCTCAAAAAAGATCTTAACAATATTCTAAGCAATGGAAAGATTTCAGTTCAGCAAATATTTATTAATGATCTGCTATGTATCAAGAACTGAGTTAGGTACTGGGATACAAAAACAAAAATCAAAGTATCTATCCTCAGAGTGTTTACATTCTTTGGAGTCAATAACACAAAGAAAAAGAAAAATACAAAGTAATTTCCAGAAAGAGGGCACTAACAAGTGGGGAAAGAGGAAGAATCAGGCTGTGTTTCTCTCTCAACACCCACCTCCCCCATCCAGTCTGGTGCCAAGTCTTGTTCTTCATACTGACGCACATATACTCTTCCTCTTTCCTCTGATACTTCCCCATCAGCTCACACCTGGACTATTATAGTAGCTTGGTGGTTGATCTCCCAGCCTCAAGCCTTTTGGAACTCCAGTCCATTGTCACATTCATTTTCCTAAAGCACAGGACTGACCATGTCACCCTCCCCACTAACATTCAATAAACTTCAATGGCTCCCTACAACCTCTAGGATCAAATATAAAAGTCTGTGTTTGGTGATCAAAGCCCTTATAACCTGGACCCCTCCTATTTTTCTAGGCTTCTTATAGCTCACTCACACCTACACAATCTACAATCCATGGATACTAGCCTCCTTGTTTCTCCTTGAACCCAAAATGACATTTCCAAACTTGGGGTATTTTCTTTGGCTATTCCCCCATACCTGGAATTTTCTGTTTCTTGGTTTCTCTTGATTTCCTCCAAAGTTAAAATCTCACCGTCTATAGAAAGCCTTTCCTCATTCCCCTTAATGCTAATAACGATTGCCCTTTGTTGATCATCTCCAATATATCTGAATATACCTTGTTCGTACATAGTTGTTCATGTGTTTTTCCCCTTCATTAGACTGAGCTGTTTGAGAACTGGTATTGTCTTTTTGTCTTTCTTTGTATTCTCAGGGCTCAGCATAGGACCTGCCCACGTAGTAGGTGCTGAATAAATGCTTGTCCACTGAAGTGAACTCTTAATGGGGTACCGCTATATTTTTATATCTCAGATTAATCCGGTTTTAACAGATGGATGGTAAAATGGTTTCTGGCAGAAAACACTGGAGAATTACTGGCCTTACAGAAATGACTGGCTATCCATATGTTTATGTGAACAGCTTTTATGTGTTTCAGAAAGAACATCTCCTGTTTTTGTTTTTATCTCCATAATCACAGGGAATTAGAAGGGAGGGAGGAGAGAATACACATTTATATATTGCCTGCTGTATGTTAGGCACTGTACTAAGTGCTTTATAAATATTATCTCATTGTTGTGATGTTCATCACAACCTTGGAGGTAGATGATGTTATTATTCCTGCTTTACAGGTAAAGAAACTAAGGGGGAGAGAAGACAAATGAATTGCCCAAGGTCACACAGCTAATAAGTGTTTGTACCAGAATTTGAACTCAGGAGTCTATCTTGACTCTAAGTTCTGTCTGTTGCAAGTCCTCAAAACTGTTTTGGTAGCGAAAAGGCAGTGTTGTGTGGTTGGGAAGACATAGTGCTAGAATGTGGGGTGAGATGAGTGAGTGCAAATCCCAGATCCATCACTAACAAGGTATGTGACCTTTGATCTTAGATCGCTTAACTGAAAATGAATAAGAATAATTTTCTTGTGTGGCTTACAAATTGGTTCTGAGGAAATCCTCAAAAAAGATCTTAACAAGTGTTCTAAGCAATGGAAAGATTTCAGTTCAGCAAACATTTATTAATGATCCCCTATGTATCAAGAACTGAGTTAGGTACTGGGATACAAAAACAAAAATCAAAGTATCTATCCTCAGAGTGTTTACATTCTTTGGGGGTCAGTAACACAAAGGAAAAGTAAAATACAAAGTAATTTCCAGAAAGAGGGCACTAACAAGTGCCTCAACAGCCTTGATGTTGGCCTAGACCTCTCCAAGGTTCCTTCCAGCTTTAATATTCTTCAATTCCTTCATTAGTCAGTCATTTACAATTTAGTGTCATTTTAAGCACTGTCTGTGTCCCCTCTCTCTGCAGGAATCCGTACCTTCAGCTTTATCAAAGAACCAAAGACAGGCTTCTTGTCTCAAGAATTTCCAGATTCAGTAAGAAAGTGGGAAAGATATTTGCAGAAGACCAAGGTCTTTTTGCAACCTGAAATCATACCACACAGATGACTGCTAATAATAAGCGCAGCTATCATTTAGGTAGTGGTTCCTCCTCTATGGTAAGAACTGTGCCAACAGCTTTACGGATATTATCTCTTTTTAAATCTATTTTATCCTTACAACAACCCTAGGAGATGGGTGTGCTTATTATCCCCATTTTATAGATAAGGAAATTGAGGCAAACAGCAGTTAAGTGACTTGCCCAGGGTCACAAAGCTAGTAAATGTCTGAGTCCACATCTGAACTCAAGTCTTCCTGACTTCACACCCCAGACCTCTATTCACTGCCCATGTGGTGACTCCAACTACCTACACCAAAGCCTGACCATGTCTTTCCCACCTACTAGCCTCATTCCTATGTATAAAATAAGCTATCTATATGGAATAGAATCAGGAACTAGAGCAGGTTAACCCTGATTTTCAGAGTGTGTCTGGAGTTCATGTTGTCACTGCTTTGGTCACTGCCCAAGCTAAGAGTTTGTGTGTTTCAGAGGTCAAAAGCAACTGCTTGAATTGCCTTGTTTCAGATAGCTTCTGGGTTAGTCTTTAGTTATAGAAGGTTATAGGACTGGGACATAAGCTGGGAACATCTTCATTTCTATTGGGTCCAGGTAGCTATGCCATCACACTCTGCCAAGCTCAGAACAGAGTACAAACTAAACCTAGAAGTTTTCAGGGAGAGTGAAAACAAAAGGGTCTAGATTTAGAGTAAAAAATTTATAGCATATGTATAAAAATGCTTTTAAGAATACATAAAATCAAATATAATTTGTTATTTATATTATTTCATTTTCACTTGACCACAATTTACATTTTGCCTAAAATTGTGCCATTTCTTTCTAAACTCATGTTTTCTTTCTTTATTTTTGCAACATCTTAATTTCCCAGTATGTTCCTCTTTTATAATAAAAAAGAAAGAGGAAAAAAAAAGAGAAGTTTAGTTCCAACCAAAGCATCAGTCAAATCCTACAGTATCACACTCCTAATCTTTTACCTCTGCAAAGGACAAGTAGACTAGTCTCTCTTCTTTGGGATTAAGTTTTCTGGACTACTAAATTTTCTATTAAAAAAAAACAAACAAACCCAACTCCATTAACTGGAATGCTCTGAGATTATAATGCTTTGTTTGGTGGAGTTTTTGGTTGGCTTAAAGTTAGCTTCAAAAGCCTTCTTCTTTACCCTCTTGTTGAAATTCTTCTCAAATTTATTAGTATGTTTCCCTGTGTTTGTAAAGATAGTATACTGAAGTTATCTTTTTTTGCCTGAAAATGTCATTTCCAGATAACCCTAGGGTATCATTCTCAATGTCAATGATCCTTATACAGTAGACAAAAAAGGTGTAGGCCAGGGGATGAACCAATGTGTACTCCAATTCAAGTATGTGAATTGTGAGGTTCAATTCAATTCAGTTCAGCACCTACGAAGGATACTACACTGGTGACAGCATCCCCATAGCCTCAGTGTGGTAGGCAACAAATGAGATATTTGTAAAGCACTTAGCACAGTGCCTATCTATTCAGTAGGTACTGAATAAATACTTCCTTCCTTCCCTCCCTTCCTTCTTTCCTCCCTCCGAAAAAACTTATAGTCTATCAAGGGGAGACAATTATGTACGTGTACATACACACACACAGAGAACAAATACAAAACAGAGGCAAGGTGTTTAAATATGGAGACCTTAGGGAAGGAGGAGCCTTGGGGAGGGGAAGAATGGGGGTCAGAAGATGTATATATATTATAGAAGGTGGTGTATGAGTCATGCAAAGGCAAGAGAGGCCTGGGAGATGGGTGGTGGAGCTTAGCTGAATTTATACTAACCTAACAGCTGCCCTGACAGTTGTTTTTTTTTTATTTTTTTAAATTTTAAATATATTTAAATATATACATTTTTAAAAAATAAATTCCACATATTGCTTTCTTGTGATTTTGTTTTTTCCTCAAAGTCTGATTCATATAATAAATCTTTTGTTAAAACTGAGTGTTCTAAGAGTGTTCTAAAAGAACACTGAATTTTAAGTCACTAAAGATTTGGATTTGAGACTGGGCAGCAGAACATATTTTCATTTCACTTAACCTAAGTTAAGTTAACCTAAAGCTCAGGGGTTTTTTTTTCATCCGTCAACTGAGAGCAATACTTGCATGGCCTACTTCATGGGATTATTTTGAAGAAAACATGGTGAGGCAGCTAGGTGAAGGAGTCATGAGGACCTGAGTTCAGATTCTGCCTCAGCTACTTACCAGCTGTGACTCTCCAGTAAGTCATTTAACCTTTCTCAGACTGTTTTGTTGAGTTGCTGAGTTGTTTCAGTCATATCTAACTCTTCATGACTCCATCTGGGGTTTTCTTGGCAAAGATCCTAGAGTGGCTTAGCATTTCCTTCTCCTGCTCATTTTACAGATGAGGAAACTGAGGCAAATGGGGTTAACTGACTTGCCCAGGGTCACACAGCTAGTAAATGTCTGAGACCAGATTTGAACTCAGGAAGATGAATGTTCTTGACTCCAGACCTGGTGCTCTATCCACTGAGCCACATAGCTGTTTATATATCTGTAAAAGGAAGAAAATAGTATCACTTATCTCAGGGTTATTGTGAGGATCAAAAGACATAATATATATAAAGTGCTTGGCAAAAACTTTAAAGCATTATATAAATGCTATATAGAAAGGTGTTTGTGAATTTCTATACAATAATTTGCATTTCTTACAGCGTAATGAAAACAGCATGAGGCAGGAAGTTAGGAGAACAAAGTTCTAGTCCCAGCTTTGCTACTAATCATATGGATGATATGTGGACAAGTTCTATACCTTCTCTGGCCCTCAGTTTCCCCAATTGCAAAATGAGCAAGTTGGACTGGTTAACCTCTAAGATACCTTGTTACCCTAATATTCAATGATGCTAATATTCCTGAAACATGCCCACTGATTACTGTGAAGAGCTCATATATGTCTTTTATCATTTTAATTATTATAATATATAAATAATAAAAAGCTAAAATTTTTTTTAATCTTTTGATTAATACCTAGTACTTCCCTTAGAGAGTTTGCTTACAGCAATGTCATCCTATACAAAGTGCTTCATAACTTTAGAGAATCTTCTCAAGCTCAAATTTAGGAGAGAGTTTAATAATAATCTACCCCTTAGTAGGTCTATTTGGTTTCCTGGCATGAGGAAATCAATAATGTCCACCACACTTGGGGCTTGGCAGATACATTACGAGTATTGCCATTGATACAAAGGTATAACAATAACCTTCTTAATGTACAGATTCCTCTCAATTTATACTTTTCTCCACATGCCACATCTTGCTTACATAAACGAAATATAAATGCATTGCTGCATTTGGTTTCAGAAGGCTACAGATGATTAAAATTAATTTTTGTGTTGAAGAATAATTGGTCAAGCCTTACAAATGGAGATCATTGTTGGGAAAGAGACCCATTGTTTTAGCTAATCCAATTTTGGCAACATGCCCTAACTGTGAAAGCAAAGTACTGGTGTCAATGATCATTTTGTTCTTAGACTCTCAAGAAGAGTACTCACTGCCATAATTCATGTTGGTGATTCAGACTTCTGCCCACCAAGGAGAGACTTAAACCACCAGGCTACCAACCAATCATCAGTTCTCTAGTTTTTGACCTTATGTGATTCATGTGGCGATCCAAATATGAATACCTCCTTGTTTTATTTCCAATCCATGAGACATACATCCCTGCCCCTTTCTAATCTTTTATATATGTTACTACTTTGTAGTTGTTGGTGGTGGTATTGTTCAGTCATGTCCAGACTCTTCACAGCCCTACTTGAAGTTTTCTTGGCAAAGATCCTGGGGTAGTCTGCCATTTTTTTTTATATAGATGAGGAACTGAGGCAAACAGAGTTAAGTGACTTGACAAGGGTCACACAACTAGCAAGTGTCTGAGACCAGATCTGAACTCTAGAAGATGAGTCTTCCCAACTCCAGGCCCAGCACTCCATCCACTGAGCCACCTAGCTGCCCCATACTTTATAGGAGCTTCTTCCCAAACAAGCCAACATATGCCATCCAGACCTGACCAAGATGGCTATTAGCACAATAACCTTTGTTAGAAGCAGTAATCACACTACTTAACCAAGATACAATGAACAATGAGTTTGGGAGTAAGAGAACCTGAGTTCAAATTCCATCTCTAATACTTTTAACCTCTATGACCTTGGGCAAGAGTTACCTCATCCCTAAAACTAGAATGTATGACCTGATGACTATTCCAGTCCCTTCTAGCTCCAATTCCATGATTCTTTGATCCTATTATTAAACTAAAAAAATCAAAAGCATCAATGATGTAATATTTTTACTATTACAACATTTTTACCACTTTTTTCATTGCCACTACAATTATTGTAATAATAATGATGATACAGCCAACTCATCAGTAACTAGAAGAAAATTTCTTACCCTGGGTCATGTATAATCTGTTTTTATTAAAATGATCTCTTGCCCAAACTTGCTTTCTCTTAAGCTCAGTCAAATTTCTTCTTTCACGTCTTGGCATTGGATGATTTTTGTGGATGGCTAGTAACTGAATGGTAGAAAGCAATCACTGCCTTTTGCCTTCCCATCCCATTTTTCTTTCTCCTTTAAAAAAAAAAAAGAATGTTTTATTTGATCCTCCATGGCCCAAGTTTTATTTTTATCTTTTTATTTTTCAACTTGGCTTATATCTTTTTTCCCCTTGAAAAATTGAAAGCCCCTTGTATCAGTCACAGTACCTTGGATATCAGATCCAACAATCAGGTGGATTCCCACAGTATTGCAGGTTGCAATCTGTCTGCAATGTAGCAGGTAATCTTAGCTGCTTGAGACTTACAGAAGTTAAAAAACTTGCTTACAGTCCTATAATAAGTTTCAAAGATGAGATTTGAATTCGGGTTTTTCTAACTTGAAGACTAGCACTTCTCCTAGCAGGAACAGGGAACCTTCAGATTCAGTCAAAGGGCTGTGCTTGAGAACCTAGAGGGCCACAGGTTCCCCACCCCTGTCCTAGACATAATGATAAATGTTCAATTTACCAAGTATTAGATCTTTGCTGAATTGGTGTTATCCAGAAGGCCCTCTGTCATTGGTTCTGTCTGGCTTTTTAATACAGGGGGTACCTTGTTTTAAGTAACCTTGACATAAGAACATTAGGCTTAATGGAAAAAATTAATCAGAAAGTTGAGTCTGCTTTACAATGTGATTTGCAATAGAATTCCTTTAAATAAAAAGTTCCCTTGGTACATTTGGGAATATAATTTTATTTATAAAAATTACATTTACACACAGCTTTTTAGGAACATATACCACTGGAATAAAGCAAGGTATGCTTACAGTAACAGTAACAAAAATATTCTGTGTTTCTATAGTACTTTTCATTTGTATTTTATTTTACCTTCATACACACACACACACACACACACACACACATACACAGATAAAGTAAGAGAACTGTCATCCAAATTTTACAGATAAAAATGGACATAGAGGTAAAGTGATATAACACAGTTATCAAACTGGAAGGCCATCTAATCTAGTCATTTTACAGGTGAGAAAACTGAGGCCCACTTAACTGAAGGTTAACTGACTTGCTCAATGTCTTAAAGGTAGAATCTGAACCCAGGTCTTTTGACTATAAAGATAATATCCTTCCTCTGTACTATACTTACAATTTTCAGTATGCTCAAGGTCATATTATATATAGTTTTAGTTCCCAGCTCCATAGAATTATAACAAGCTAGTGCTTCTTCCAGTAGACTGAGTGGCCCCATCCGAAATCATTGCCTATGAAATCCAGAAATGCCAGTCTCTCAATGATCCTGCTTGGTTCAAGGTATACTCTGCCCATATGCAGGCCTCTTTGAAAAAAGCTGGATAAAGGCATTTATTATTATTATTATTATTTTGCTTTTTTGGAGGGGGAAGGTAGGGCAATTGGGGTCAAGTGACTTGTCCAAGGTCATACAGCTAGTTTTTTGTGTTAAGTGTCTGAGGCCAGACATGAACTCAGGTCCTCTTGACTCCAGGGCCACCTAGCCACCCCTAAAGGCATTAATTATAAGGGGAAAAGGGATAAACATTTATTAGAGACCTACTATGTGCTATACTAAGCACTTTATAAATATTATCTTATTTGATCCTTACAACTTCTCTGGAGGAAAAGTGCTAACTTTAGCCTCATTGTAACTGAGGAATAGAGTGGTCAAGTGACTTATCTAGGGTCACATAGCTAAGAAGGGTCTGAGGCTGAATTTGAACTCAGGTCTTTCTGATGCCAGGCTCTGTGCTATGTCCTTTATGTTACCTAGTTGCATAGGTAAGTGAAGCTAGACCTGAGACCCAAGCAGGGGAAGTGCCAAGAGAAATCAGGCCAGGTTACAAAGTTGGAAAGCTTCAAGTAAGTACAAATTTTAACTAAAACAAAAAATACAACTGTATTTTCAGCAACTGAAACTTCCAACTCCTATGCAACTTTCTCCTTACCTTATGCGTCTGATCAGCTATCAAATCAAGATAATTCCTCATATCTCACATCCATTCCACTCTTTCCACTCACATGGTCAGTACCCTAGTTTAGGATTTTATGACCTCTCTTCTGGACTATTGGAACAGTCCCCTAACTGGCTGCTCTGCTTCCCTTCTATTTACCTGTTCATCCTCCACATAGCAGCTTCCTACTTCTTAGATCTGACTGTGGTCCTTCCCTGCTCAAACACATCCTGGGGTTCCCTATTACTAAAAAATAAAATATGTACTAGTAGCCAAGACTGTTTACAAACCAATTCCAGCCTACGTTTCCAGGCTTTAGAAAAATGATAGCCTTTTATGCATTCTAATTTCCAGCTAAATTAAACTGGTTGTTCCCCCAATCTTATCTAGTCCCCCCAGACTTCAAGCAGGCTGTCCCCTACACCTAGAATTCACTTTCTTCTCCTCATTGCCTGTTGTATTTCTCTTCTTTCAATACTCAGCTCAGGTACCATGTCCTCTAAAAATCCTTCCCTGATAACCTCAGATGAAAGTGTTCTCTCTCTGCTCAAATTATTTAAGAGCGCCTCCTTGCCTATATCTCTACCACATTTTACCTTGTACTGTATTTATTTGTCTATATGACATGTCCCAGGGATGTGCCATTTTTCATCTCTGAATCCTCAGAACCTATAACAGTTCTCTGCACACAGAAGGTACTTAATAAATGTTGGAGGGTTTTTGGACTTAAATGAATGGTACTATTATAACTACTATTATAATCTGTTAAGCTGTTGCTATCCTCTTCTTTCATTTACTTATCACCATAAATGTTTGAATAACAAAAAATACTGTATTTTAATGGGTTAATTTTTCCTTTAGATCTAATCTTAGCAATAATTGGCAATTGGGATTTCATGTCTTTTATTTTTTCTAATTTCTAAAAAGCTTTTCCCAGTAACCTGCAACAAGCTGGAGAGAAACAAAACCAATAGAGGCATAGCCCTTTATTTGTTAATAAAGAACCACTGTGGATTCTTAAGCATAAGAGTGACATGTTTCTTCCTATGGGCTCAAAAATTCCCATATGGGGTAAGTGGAAGAAGAAAGGCAAGACCAGAACATAATTTAAAAAAAAAAAACAAACAACTTACATAAGAAATAGGGATTATATATCTTTGACAACCTTTTAGACATCTTAGTCTGTACCTGCCTGGGTGCTATGCTGGTGTAGTGGGTTTAGATTTAAGACAAATAGTTTTGGGGGAAATGAAACAGGATTTGCAGTCAGATAAAAAGCTGGGTCAAATTTAGTACTACACAACCTATTCAGAATTTCTTTAAGCTATAATGTCAGTAGGTAGAACAGATGGAGAACTAGGTTGGTAGCTCATAGTATCTCAGAACACGACATGCCTTTCAGGGTCATTCAGGACAATCTTTGGTGGAAGCATAATTTTCTTTAAGAATATTCCAGACAAGTGGTCACTTGATCTCTGCTTGAATATCATCAGTGAAGGAGAACTCACTACTCTTCTGCAGGTAACTTATTCCACTTTGGACAACTGTAATTTAACCTTGCTATTTTATTTTTTGATCAAACTCATGTAGAGATAGGTAAGGAGTCCTAGGTGAGAAACATTCTCTACCAAGGGATTTGCTCTGCAATTTATAGTCTTAAAGATGTTTCCTGGGGCACTGAGTGGTTAAGTGACTTAACCAGGGGCACACAGTTAATATGTGTCATAGGCAGGATTTGAATTCAATTCTTCCTGATTCTAAGTCCAGCTCTCAATCCAATACACCTTACTCCTTGTATTGAACTGATATCTACTACTTCCTACCACAATGGTCCTAGTTCTTCACTCATACAAAATTCATCAAATCCCTCTCCAACTGACAGGCCTTCAATGGTTAAAGTTAGCATTCATGTCCCTCCACCACCTAAGTCTTTTCCTCTCCAGTTTAAAATCTTCAATTCCTTCAACTTATCTTTTTGATCTCTAGTCTTCTCACCATACTGGTCTCTTCCTTATGATAAGCTCTAGTTTATCATAAATATGACAGCCAGAATTGAACCAAATATTCCAAAATATGCTTGGTCTGTTCTGGACAAGAGTATGGTGGGACTATAACTTCATTTGTTTTGAACAGTGTCTTTACTGAAGTAGTCTAAGATCATATTAGGGTTGGGTTTTGTTTGTTTTGAAATCACTGTTGATTTTTTTGAGCTTTCAGTCCACTAAAATGCCCAGATGTTTTTCACATTATCTTTTTTCTCACCTAAATAGTATTGTTGTTGTTCAGTTGTATCCAACTCTTAATGACTCCATTTGGGGTTTTCTTGGCAAATGTACTGAAAAGTGGTTTACCGTTTCCTTCTCTGGCTCATTTTACAGATGAGAAACTGAGGCAAACAGGGTTAAGTGACTTGCCCAGGGTCACACAGCTAGTAAGTGTCTAAGGACATATTTGAACTCAGGAAGATGAGTCTTCCTGATGTCAGACCTTGCTTTCTATCCACTGTGCCACCTAGCTTTTGCTTATGCAACTGACTTTTTGAATTATAGTACAGAAATTTCCATTTATTGCTATTAACTTTTCTTGTTAGACTGATCCGTTGTTCATAGTCCTTTAAAATAATTGGAGATCTAGGCTCCCCCAGTTGTCTATTAGCTCCCTCCCAGTTTTGTGTATTCAAAAATTTTTGTAAACATGTCACTTGTGGCTTCATACAAGTCACTGATAAAAAAAAAAAAAAGGCTGAAGAAAACAGAACCCAGGACAGCATGCCACTGGTGATCTCTCTTCACTTTGACCTTGATCTGTTCACTAGCCCTTTTTGGGTCCAGTCCAACCACTTCTAAATCCACCCAGTTACATTAAAATCTAGCTCACATCTCCCCATATTGCCCTCAAGATGATCATGAGACATTTGTGAAAAATCCAGGTGCATACTAAGCTGTTTCCCTGATCTGCTAGTCTAGTAACCCTGATCACAAGGAAATGAGGTTAGTCTAGCATGACTTGCTCTTAATGAACCCGTGATGGCCCACAGTGATCACTACTTCCTTTCTAAATGTTCCCAAACTAGTTTGTGAATATTTCACTGGAATAATACTATTTTTTTTAAGCTGAAAAGTTGGCTATCACATTTGGAGAAGATGCTTAACCCAAAATGCTGAGAAAATCAGAGCACCCTATAAATCTGAACTAACATCCTCTGTGAAACACAAAATTGGAGGACCTAAGTTGAAACATTAAAAAAAAACTGAAAGGCACAGCCTTTTAAGTCCCTTTGTCTAGCTAGTGGGCCACAGTCAGCAAACTTTTTTCCTATAGGTACTTTCAGACATGGCGCTTCTCCAACTGAATACTTTGGTACTTGCATAATTGCCAAGTATTCCCTGTAGTGTTTACTAGTGATTCCTGGGCTGTGACTTGGAAACCTAGCAAGCTACTTTGGTTATTTTCATTAAACTTAGCCAAACTCTCAGATAGGTAAACTATTTTAAAACTCAAAATAGCTGTATATTAGGTTGGAAATGATTCAGAAGTTTCTGCCCCAATCAGCTTTGCCTTTCAGATACAGCATTATCCTACATGGTTTATTTTTGACACCTCTGTTCCAACTGGCTTCTTTTGGGGAGTCGAACTCAGTAGGGATATTTCTTGGATGGTCTTTAGGGTCTGGAATATTAGGCTATGGAGAAGAAAATCATTAAACTTACCGTACTTCCTACAACAGACAAGTTGGAGTGCAGGTAATTTTTTTTAACAGTACAAAGTGCCAAATACTTGTTTTTGCTAACATAGTATGTGTTTTATTTAGCATAAATGTACAGAGTGTGGGTGCCCAATATAACTTATAGAACTGCAAGTGGAAAAGACTAGGGATGAGAAGAAGACCTAAATTCAAATCCTGACTGATGTGACCTTGAACAAATTAAGCCACCTCCTGAAGTCCTCAGTTTTCTCATCTGTAAAATAAGGGGTTTGGGCTGGAAGACCTCTAAAGTGCCTTCTAGTGTTAAATCTTTGATCCTTGGCCTTAACTAAGAGTCCTAAGGATAATAAAATCGTCTGTTATTTCTATGATGTGGCCATGCCATCACTTTCTCCATGTTCCCAGGAGCAACCACTAGGTTTATATTCAAGGCCTTGCCATCTATTATATAAAACCTGATTATAACAATTATGATAACATATAATAAATATCATAATTGCCCATGTATGGCCAAGGGTAACTACAGTGAGTTTTTTTTTCTTACACAGATATTTTTCTGGTATGAAATAACCTAAACGACTAGTTATCTTCCCTACTGGGCTACATCCCAGCAGCTCCCTAAATGTAATAATGTACCAGTGGATCCCCTCCATAGAGGGTTGAGCTTTTTTTTCCTTCCTCCTCGGTATTCTCCATCTCCCCCTTCTTTCCCCCATTTTCTAAAAAGGTTTTAAAGAACATTTCTGAGACAAAAATAGCCTCAATTGTGAGAGGCCTACACACTGGGGTCTGCTACAGAGACAAGTCAGCAAGTGCAAGCCAAGAACATTAGGGGAGACTCGGTGTGGATGCAACTCGGCCGTTTTGGGTGCTGTTTCTCTGCTTGGGCCCGGTGGGTAGAAGGGAAAAACGGATTTTTTTTTTTGTTGGAGGGCTGGGGGTAAAGAAGTTGGGGTGGGTCTGAGCTCCCTAATAAACAGGGTCTGTGGTAGCATCAGCGCCGAAGTGGGGGGGGGGATTCCCCCTTTCCCCTCTTCCCCTCCTACTCGGGCTCTTTATTTGCCCCTGGTGGGGCTGGAGATGGTCAAAGAAAGCGATTGGCATTGAATGTCACCCTGAAGGTAAAATGAAAGACAAAAGATGAAGGCATGCTTGCTTTCTGTTTGCAGCGGCGGCGGCGGCAGCAGCAGGATTTAAAGGGGGGAAAAAACAAAAAAAACCAAAAAAACCAAAACACTACACGCACATACACACACACACACAGACGTCAATTATGCAAACGCGGTAATGCAATCAAATCATGACCGTGCTGGATTTTTTTGGGGGGGGGGAAGAAGAGAAGAAATGTATGTCTATATTTATTTATTTATTTATTTTTCCAAAAGAAAGCGAGAAATCCATGCAAACAGAAACGTGCACATACCACGTAGGCAGCCGAGGAGAACCTGGCAGCTCCTCTCTTCTTCTGCCAAGTTATCATTGAGAAAACAGACAGGCATCATGACGTCCCGGGTCACAGGGAGTGCGGACCGACGCTACCAAGAGAAAAGGGAGGCGCCTCCGAGCTCGGGCTAGCGGCCGGCGCCTCTCGGCCCCTCGCAGCCCCGACCGGTGAGTGCGGCGCCGCTCGGGACCCAGCCCCGAGCTGCCAGGCCGGCCGAGCGCCCGTGTGGGCAGAGCGGCCGGCGCTGCCCTCCCTGGCCGCCGGCCGGCCAGCACCCCCTTGCCGGCTGAGGTCGCGGGAGCCCACTTAAAGGAGGCGTGTGTAAGATGTGCAAGGTTCCTGCATGGGGGTTTGGGGGGTGGGGTGGGGTGTAGACTTTCATAGCCAAAGAAACCGGCTTCGGCTTCTTTAAAAAAAAAAAAAAAAGAAAGAAAAAGAAAAAAAAACCCAGCCCCTGACGACTCACCTGATTAACCTGCTGCAGTTCTGACCCTGCCAAGGTAAACTGGTCCAAACCCTTCTCATCAACATCTGGAGACAAGACATTTTGCATCTGGGGGGGGCGTTCTTTATTTGAAATCTCGGTTTGGAATCTCCCTTGCTTTTCACCCCCTCCCCCCTACCACCTTCAGACCTTGTCAATTTCACTTGCTTAGAGTCCCTTAAAAAAAAAAGCACCCCCCCTTCAATAACACAACCAAACCTTCCACCCACCTCTTGTAGACTTGCCGTGATTGCAAACCTGTGTGTGTGTGTAAGAGTGTGAGTGTGAGTGAGAAATCCTAATTCCATCTAGATATGTTCTTTAACCCCCTCCCCATCCCCCTTCCCAAAGACACTTGAAAGTGGCAAGGAGTAAGGGACAGAGTTAAGGCTACGGGACCTGGGCTTCTTTTCTTCTTGGCAGTGGCGGAGGCGAAGGGATGTTTGGGGTGAAAGGGTGATGTCGTGACTTGAAAACTGCTGTCCCCGAATGTGGATGCAGCTTTCTCGTGATTGCTACTGCTGTTGTCCTGAGTGTCTCCTTCTCGTCCTTTCCCCCACCCCTTCCCCAAGCCCTCCCCTTCCAAGGGGGATCTCTGAAGTTCAGCGGATCACTCGGCCGCCGCTGGAATTAGCTCCTCGTTCCCCTCGTTCCCCACCCCCTGCTCTGGTCCATCAAAACGCCCGAGAGGGTCCAACCAGCCCCGCTGGGGCTCCTGGAGGTTCCCAGGGACGCTGAGGGCAAAGCTCCCCCCCAACCCTCCCCCCGCTTCCCCTTCCCGCCATCCCTCCCCCCTTCTTCCTCCCTCCCCTTTCGGAATCTTAATGACCAATTCAGGAAGAGTCAAATGGGCCTGGTGAAACCCCGCTTGCCTCAGTGTTGTGGAATTATTATGTATGTATGTATTTATTGTGCTTGCTTCGGTTATGTTGTGACTTGCCACATGGGTCTGCTTAGCTAGGGGAGCACGTTTGCTATGTTTGTGTTGTAGAATCAGTGGCCGTGCCATAAGACACAGACACACACAGAAAGCCAATGATTTTGCAAACAAACTAGAGAGGGCAATGTGGAAAGTTTCACCTTGTTCATTCCCCCCTCCCTTTTTTTAAAAAGATGGTAAATTTAACTTACTCAGAGTGTGCTATGAGAGGCAGTTACCTGTCTGCTAGTTTAAAACACTCCTTAATACTTTAAGTCAAGAGCAAGAGACCTAAACATATTTCTGTCTGTCATAATGGCAACAAAGTTATATTCTCTTGTTTCGAAAGACTTTTTTTTGAACCTCAAGCTATCCAAAGACCCAATGGGAGGGGGCTGTGTGTGTGTGTGAGTGATATCTAAATTCAGAAGAATCAGGAAACAAAAAGGAAGGAAAATCCTAATAAAAAGGGAGAGGAAAAGAATTGGGGAAGTTTCAGGGTCATTTATGGCTTTGTTTTTTGCCCTATATTAAGATGTTATCAGAGTTAGTTCATCTACCCAAGAAAATGTTTGTTCATTGTGTGAAAGAGGGAAATCTGAACACTTCTTAAATTAGAGCCAGAGAAGAGGGGGGAGTACTTGTTAATTGGCATAAGAAAGGTACAAGGAGGCAGGAATGATGGAAATGAGAAGGCTTTGAAGAGTTTTTCCTTTTTTTCTGAAACATGAAAAGTGCCATATTTTGATAAAAGATAGTTTGGTTGCCCAGATTTTTTGAAAAAAAAACAACCATTTGCCTCTAGTGCTTATTTTGTTAATTTCAGTTAAAATTCATATTTTTATATCATTTGATATTGGAAATATGCTTTTCAGAATGCTGTTATAGTGCCCATGGAAATATCCACAGGCCTTTTATATTGTGAAGTGATTTATCTAGTTAAATGACTGTTCCTTGTCTTTAATGCGTCAGTATAGCATCTAATTCTTTATGCATATTATATACAGAAATCTGACAGGCCTTCTTTAAAGGAACTATACAGTTTAAATATACAAGGGACAAGAAAGCCTTCTGATGGGTGCTGCTAAACAAAATAGAGCGGACCCATCAATTAGGTTTCCATGTGTGCAGGACTCAATTTATGCTATACAATTTTTCAGAAATTAAAAGGCTACCACAAGAGTACCATGCCCCTATCTCCAACTGAGCACCACTTATTACTGCAATAGTATTTCAATATTAAGTGATCTTCAAGATATTTCATTTTTCATTTTGATTTCTGAATTTGAATCAGCATGAGAATGGCAGTGCAAGCAAGATAAGCTCTAACAAACTCCGTAGCCAGCTGAAGAGCTCCTAGGGAAGGTGGTGCTGAGGAGAGATCTTGGATTGTACTCGGTAACCTTGTTCATGGAGACATTTCAGTTGTGACCAGAATTTTGGCAACAGCTTTGCAGAACTAATGGGCTTGGGTTTGATATTGATCTCTCTCTCTCTCTCTCTCTCTCTCTCTCTCTCTCTCTCTCTCTCTGTCTCTCTCTCTCTTCTCTCTTCTCTCTCCTCCCTCTCTCTCTCTTTCTCTCTCTCTTTCCCTCTTTCCCTCTCCCTCTCCTTTTCCCTCTCTCCCCCCCTTCTGTAGACACTGTATGTACCTTAACTGCACACTCAGGGCAAAACTTTCCTGAAGCCTTATGGCATTTTCTAAAAGAGACTCATCCTTAGATTTGTGTGTCGAAAGAAAGAAATTATTTATGAGTCTCTTCTGGTGTTTACAGATATACTAGGTAGGAGTAAGTAGGAGTAGCTACAGTGGTCTTTTTTCCTCCTCTGCCTTAGGTGTTTGACTCTATTAGGCTTACAACAAATCATAACTCGGGAGATTTCGTGTGCTGTGCAGATGACCTATGAAATTGGTTTTAGCTAAACACCGAAAACCTCATTAGCCCAATGAGTGACGTATGAGACATAAATACAGGATTTTTCAGGATCTTGTTTTTTAAAATGTTTGGAAAAGTAGGAGGACAGGAATTTTTGAGGGAAATGCCAGAAGCCACATTAATGAAGAAAAACACTATTGAAATATTTTTGAATAATAGATAGGATATGTAATGGTCAACCACGAGATAAAATTTTTACACAGTATTTTTATGGTTCTAAATTGGCTGCATTGTAAACCAAGCTTACTACTCTATTAAGTCATTATGCTTTTCAATTATTTAACATCTCTGGCCAGGGAATCTAGTGTGGTCTTTCTCAGTGCACATCAGAAATTATATGTAAGGTAGTAATTGCTTGTTGTTAGTGTGAGAGCCTTCTTGTCAGCAGAGAGCAAGGTTTAATTTTAACCTATCAGGACAAATCTTACAAACTGTGAACAGAGGGGGGAAATGATATGGAAATAGCCCCAGTCCTATAGAATGGCATAGAATTGAAATGTACCTAATACAATTCGAGATCTCTCACTAAGAAACCTTGACAGTATCTGCCTTCTAGGTACTGTGTGCATTTGGAAATACTATATCTCCATTTAAATGCAGATCTTCCATTTTCTCTGGGGAGCAGTTGGTGAATCTTTCAATTGAACCGCTGGTATGAGAAAACCTAATTGGAGATCTCCCCATGAACAAGAGAGTTTGCCGTTTTGAAATAATGATTACCAAATTTCCTAATATTGTGATTTTATGTTGATTTTAAATGTCTTTGTCAAGACAAAATAATGTACTGTTGGACTCTTGATCAAACAAAGTAGCAGTCTTTTGTCACCCTCATATGAAAGTTGTGAAATCATGAGACTGTTTTCTGTTCTTCAGTTTGTCTTTGCCATCTAAACAGAGGAAAAGGACTGTGGAAGGGAGAGCAAGGAACTAGGAGTGAGGCCACCTGGGCTAGGCCAATATTAAATGACTTTCTCTTTGAGCGCACATGAAGATGTCAGTCATATTTATCTTTTGTATGTGCCCAATACCATTTAAAGAAGTTGTGATCGGAAGAGCCTGGACATAGATCTGGAAGGGACCTCAGAAGTCATCTCTTTTAACACCCTCATTTTACCAACAAGGAAGCTGGGACTCAGAGAGATTAAATGATTTGATTAAGACCCTATGAGTAGTAGTGACAAAGTTAGGCTTCTAGCCCAGGTCCCCTGACTTCAGATCCAGCATGCTGACCCTGCACCAGTATATTTTGTCAAACCATACATACCAATTTGGTAGGCCCTTACAAGAAAAATAACTTTTTTCACTCATAATTATCTTAAATTATTAAAATGAATAAAAGACAGTATGGGGTAATGGAGAAAGAACTGCCTTGGAAGCTGGGGAGACCTAGATCCATATCATGTCTTTGACACATACTGGTTATGTGACCCTAGACAAGTCATTTAACCTCTAGGCAATCCTCTGAGATCATAAATGACAGAGAAGGCTGGCGGGGTGGAAAGAGTTTTGTTACCTTGGAGGTCCTGTGCCAGTGACATCACAGGTCCAATCTCTGTCTCTATGAAAATCAATGGTTGCTGCCTCCTTAGCTCATTTCTACCATTACAGTGTACACAGACACATACCCATCTACTTTGACCATGATGATTGGTATGATTGTAAGGTTCACAAAAGGGGAGGACAATTAAGACGTACATGAGTCAGGGTTCTGTTTTTACTTTAGTTCTAAAGAACCACAATCCTTTGTGAACTTAAGCAAGGTATTGATCACTGGCATCTTTAAGTGATTGACTGACTTTGGATCCCTCTTGTAAAATGTAAGACATGGGAAATTCAGACACCTTATGTTTATTGGTGGCATCCAAAAATATATCCACATATTAACCTCTTCCTCCCCCGTGCCCCTATAAATAACCTTGACAGAAATATAAAAAGAAGACTAGTTAATGAACTAAGTTAATTGTAATTAATATTAATTAATAATTAATAAGTTAATTGTACTTGAGGGCTGCAAGGGAGTTTTAGTTATGACATATATATGTAATATGAAACATAATTGCTTTTAAAAATATTTTTGAGACTAAAACTGAAGGTACAAATCTTTTCTGAGGCATAGCAAAGCCTGAATACTATCATTTTGATGACTATTTTGAAAATATAGGAGATGCAATATCAAAATACATATCCTTAGAGCTTCCCATTTAAAGCAGACCTCACTTTACAAGGCTGGTTTTTATGGACTATAATATTTATATGCATGCTTGCTCATATTTATTAGCATAATTATAGATTATAAAGCTTGTTTCCTGAAAGTGTTAAATGATAAACTTTGGTATAAGTTGTATTTTAGAAGTACATTCACCTAGGGAGGCAATCTTTTTTTTTTTTTTAACTGAAAAACATTTTTTTAAGTAATGCAGCTACATGGAGAAAACAGAAGGGAACTTTTTATTTGGATTTCTTCTATTCCTGTTGGGGGAATATAGGGTCAGTTTCTTGTGGAGCATGTATAATTGATTTTCATACATTTATTTTAAAAAGGAGACATAACAAGGAATCTGATATTATGCTTGGAATATATCTCCTTCTCACCAATGTTCTTGAGCAAAATGTAAGGTTGCAGACATCATTTCATGCCCTGTATGTTTCCAAACATAAATCAGGGAAATTGTTAGTGAGCTACAGCTCTTCTTAGAGACTGTAGCTGTAGTATTGCACACAGTGTAAACACAGGCTGTACATATATTTCTTAAGTTATTTTATGTGAGAAGATATCTAAATCTTATATTTTGTTTTAATAGTCCAGCTTAGTTATTAGCAATTGATTTTCTATTTAGTATGATTTAATTTCCCAATAGTGCAAAAATGGTAGACTGAAACCAATATAAGGAGAGAATAGCTATGGTCCCACAGAGAAGTAACCTTTCTGGCTTCAAATCCTTATCACTGACAATGTCTGGCCTAATGTCCACACTACAATAATTTGACTTTTAACTTAGGGCCAATAGATATGATAACCCAGGTGTACTTCTAGGGCTGCTAGGGTGGCTTGGGAATAGAGTGCTATTTCTTCCTGAGTTCAAATGTGAACGGCAGTATGACCCTGGGCAAGTCACTCACCCCTGTTTGCCTCTTATCTAGGCAGTTTTATTGAGTATTTGATTTAAGGTCAAACATTGCCTAATATACAGAAGAGTAGTTAGTAATTTCATTAATTTTGCTTCTGTTTATACTTCTCAGGAGGCTGGTTGTTTAAGTAGGACCTCATACCTTGATCAGAGATGCTACCACATCAAAGTATGAGTCTAGCCTAGGTCCCTTATGTGAAATATATGTAAGTTGCAGAAATTCCTTTATCTAAACCCCACCTCCCCCACCCCAACCTTAACCTTGTACCTACCATGTATTCTTTGATCCATTGCTGTCCCTCAAATAAGACTCTTCATCTCTTGACTCCAAAAGTTTTCACTCCCCCATGCCTGTAATACTTTTCCTCACCTTTCCCCCTGTTGGCTTCCTTCAGGTCCCAGCCAAAATCTCATCTTTTACAGGAAGCCTTTCCTGATTCCCTTTCGTTTTAGTGCCTTACCCTGATGATTACCTCCAATTCAACCTTTATTATGTGTTTTGTTTGGATGTCATTGTTTACTTGATGTTTCCTTCATTAGACTGAGTGCTCCTTGAGCGCAGGGGCCATCTTTTTGCCTTTCTTTGTATATCCTAGCACTTGACACAATGCCTGGTACTTTGTAGGAGCTTAATAAATGTTTATGGACTGACTGATTCCCCTCATTTTACTTTGAGGGCAATTGGGGTTGAGTGACTTGCCCAAGGTCACACAGCTAGTAAGTGTGTCAAATGTCTGAGGTCGAATTTGAACTCAGGTCCTCCTGACTCCAGGGCCAGTGCTCTATTGACTGCACCACCTAGCTGCCCCTGATTCCCCCAATTTACAGAGAGATTTTGCACCCAGAGGCTACTTATAGTATGGAAAGAAACAGTATCAGAAAAATAATACTGTTCAAAGTGTTAGTAATTAAGACCAACATAATGAAACTGAATACAAAACTTTTTTTTTAATCAGAAGTTTTAGATTCAGGAGGGGTCTTAGAGATCATTTATTTCAGCCCCCTTATTTTGCACGTGGAGAGAGGAAGGTCCAGAGAAGTTAAAAGATGCAATGCAACTACTTCCTAACTAACCCTAATTAGGAGATCATGTGACTATGAAATGTTTAGGGCAGACCTCAAACCCAGATGTTCTAACTCTAAATCAAGCTCTCTTGTCCTTCATGATGCCTCTAGTTTCCATTGTCAATGCTTGAGAAAAAATAGCTTTAGTTAGAAAGAGGTCCATAGAGAAGTCTGTGGAAATTCTAAATGGGACTCTTGGGTAATTTCCAGGATATCAGAGGTATTGAGTTTTTTATTATTCTTGATTTCACATGTGTTAAAGCTGAAAGATCCCTGGATCTGGAGTTGAGAGAGCTAAATTCAGATCCTAAATTCTGATTTTGCCCTGTCACTAACTAGCTCTGTGACCTTGTGCAAATTTCTCAGTTTCTTCATCTGTAGAATGAGATAGTTAGATTAGAGCTCATCAAAAGTCACCCTCCTCCCAACCCAGCTTCTAAATCTGTGATGAAGATGGTTTGATTTTCCTAGAGGCAGCTAAATGGGCCAGTAGATAAAATACTTGCTTGACCCAGAGTCAGGAAAGGCTTTTTTCAAATCTAGCCTTAGACTCTTACTAGTGGTCCACCCCTGAGCAAGTCACTTAACCTCTGCCTGCCTCAGTTTCCTCAACTGTAAAATAGGAATGGGACTAATAATAACATCTACCTCCAGGGATTGTTTTAAGAATAACATTTGTAAAGTACTTAGCACAGTGCCTGTGTAGTAGACACTTAATAAAATATTGTTTCTTTTCCTTCTTTCTTTTTTCCTTGATACAGATACCTTATAAGCACCATTCTTAACAACATCAACCAAACAATGCTGTTTTTAGCATGCAGATGGTGCAAAGAGAGTGAGGGAGGAAAAAAAGAGAAAGAAAGAGAATAATTTTTATATGTCAAGAAGATACGTATATGCATTAAGAAAGATGACCTGAGGTGGGATTGATTGACTTCTGTCTGAGGGGAAGGACAGAAAGCCCAGTTCGATGGAAGGGGGCTGACTTAGTCTCACTAACTTAGCCTTAAGAGGCTTTGTGAATTTAGGATTTATAACACAACAAGAACATGTTTCTTTGGAATTATGTACACCTTGTTGATGACCTCAGCTTTTAAAATAGTCATTCATTTTGGAAACAAAAGTATATACAGAATATCATTAAATTTAATATTCGTTCTTCCCTGCTTTAGGTATTAGCCAGAATTTTCTCTATAACATCAACAAATATTGGTTGACATCTTTAATTTTAGTTGAGACTGATGTATTTTTTAACAGCAGGCACTTAGAAGTAGCCATCCAAATGTCATTGTTGCTATAATTTTAAGGGATACCATTAGATCACCAATTATTATAGAGCATCAATTGAACTCTTCAATTCTGGACGCTATATAAAATGCTATTCAAAGCCATTTTAATTTTTATATGTGATTCATGGATTGCTATCTGTCTAACCAGTTCCTATTCTTGAAATGGATCCAACTATATTGTCAGATTCTGGCCTGCTCTTCAAAGGACAAAGTTCGACACTTGATTGGCAGCAATCCAGTAAATTTGGACAGTTCAGACAGCCAACCACAGGAATACAGATCCAAAAATCTACTTTTTGGCTTCTCCAGGATTGGCTGTTGGCTAAATCTCAATTTGTGGGGCATGTTGAACTTAGCTTATGCCAGGGGAATCAGGTTGTGTTCTGGAAATTCTTTTTGTAATTTAGATTCATTGTCAAGTCGATCTTATTCCAAGACACAAGGTGCCTTATGGCCCAAGTAGATTTTGAATAAATAAAATAAACAATCTCTGAGGTGATTTATCATAAGCCATTGTTGAAAGTTAGTAAGTATCCTCCAGCCAATGTTCAGTTACTTGGGGGTAATGGAAAATATATGGATATTCCAAACCCAATCCTACTTTTGTCCCATAGTTTGATACTTCCATGATGCTCAAAGTTTGCAAAATTGGCTTGTTTTTATTTCTTTTCAATTTGGCAACTATTTATTGGACGCCTGTTAGAGATCTAGAATAGTTAGAATGGAAGGAATATTAGAGCTAATTTAGTGCAGCCCCTCTATTCATCTTTCTTCCTTGTCTCATTTTACAGATGAAGAAACTAAGACCAGGAGAGATGCCCAAGGTCACACAATTGGTAGAACCATTTCTTAATTCTAAGTAGCTAGTTGATGCAGTGAATAGAGCACTGGACTTAGATTCAGGAAGACCCAGTACTTGCAAGTCACTTAGCTCTTCCCTTTTTCAGTTCCCTCATTTAAAAGAAAAAATGGGAATAATCATAGCATCTACCTACCTCAAAGGTTGTTAGGAGGATCAAATGACATAATGTATATAAAGTGCTTTGCACACTTTAAGTGCTTTAGAAATACTAGTTATTATTATTAAGTACCTGACTCCCTTAGTCCTCTATTTCCCACTATACCAGTTCATTTTGGAAAATGTTTTATTAGGCTCTTATCATGTGCTAGACCTTGGGCTGGGTCATGAATATACAATTACAAAAATGAAAGATCTTCTTCCTTTAAAGAGCTTACAATCTAACATACTATCAGTGATAGTTGGCGTGAGTGTAGATATAAAAGCATAGACCCCATCTTTGGTTCTTTTTGGGCTTATGGGGGAAAAAAAAGTCAACATACAAGAAATAGTTAATTCAGAGCAAGAGGCAGTCTTGTCCAAAAAAATGAGTCTTTGATTATGATGCTAATCATGATATGGTAAAAATGAGAGACAGAGGGCTTGGATAATCAGCTTCTGAATAATTGAGTTGGCAGTATTAGATATTATAGGTGAAAACCTCAGTGTAGCTTGATCCCTTTAACACGTCCTTTTGTGGAACTGTCAATTTTCCTTTCTACCCTTTGAAAGAAAATGCACAATAATGGAGAAATACTAAATTCTATACGAGAGACTATACTTACCTGTCATGGTGACTGAAACAAAAAGAGTAACAGGTAACTTGAAGATAATTAACTGGTAACTTGATGTAAGACCATCATGGACATTGGGATCCACTTTGGTTCTTGGTTTTTTGTTTGTTTTTTATTCTGATCTGCAGAGTTGACAACTTTTAGAGTTTTCATTCTACCCTATATTACAAAAGGTAACTGAGAAGAAAACTCTTCTGTAGAAAGGCATCTCCCTTACTCTGTCAGTATTCTGATAGCAGTCTTGACATAGTCTCATTTACTAAGGCATTACTGAAGTGAAGTTTGAGCAGCAGTAATTCTGAATCATAGACAACAGCTATAAAAATGAGAAGCAACAGCAAAGCATGTAGTGGTTGGAAGGTCAGTCTTAAAGTCAGCAAGATCTGGGTTCAAGTCCTATCTTTGACATGTACTAGGTAAATGACAAATTGTTTAACCCCTCAGGGTCCCCCAGAGGGCTTCAAGATGAGAATTTACAGACCAGATGTTGATCTGCATCAGTGGAGGGAGTTTCCACACTAGGATTTCCTTACAGAAATAAAGTCACATGTGGGAGGAAAGGAAGGAAGGAAGGAAGGAAAGAAGGAAGGAAGGAATAGATTTATTTGGAGTCTCGACTTCAAGGGGTGGAGGGGTTGGGGGAGGTGTGAGGGACAAAGAGACAGAAAGAGATAATGTAGAATTAGGGACCAAAGTACCCACAATTGTTGCTATTTCTTAATTTTGATTACAAGACATGTCAGAATAGTCAATGAGAGGCAACAATGTGATATGGCTACCATAGTATCTTAGTCTGTGCCATCTTAGTCTGTATTTAGAGAAGACTGCCTAGGAATAATGTACTGTGACCTTTTCAGACCAAATCTAAAATATTATACTCAATTCCGGGTACCATATTTAAGGAAGGATACTGATGAGCTAGGAAGTGTCCATAGGGCGGCAGCTAGAATAGTGAAGACCTTTGACTTCCTGGCCTGTGAGGATTGGTTAAAGAATCTGTGAATGTTAGCCTGGAAAAGAGTAACAGAGGACATGATAGCTGTTTTCAAGTATTTGAAAGGTTGTCACTTGGTAGAGAGAGATTACGTGAGATTTGCTTGGCCCAAGAGGGAAGAATTAGGAACAGTGGGTAGAAGCTGCAAAGATACAAATTTACTTGATGTGAGGAAAAAGCTACATGACAATTAGAGCTGCCTCAGAGTAGAAGGGGAGGTGTTGGAAGGTAGTGGATTCTTCCCTTATTGGAGGTCTTTAAGCAAGTCTGAATGACCCTTGCTCAGATATGTTGTAGAAGGGATTCTTGTTCAGGTGTGAGACGAAGAAGCTGGCCACTGAGACTGCTTCCAGCCCAGAGAATTCTCTGATCCGGTGTATATAAGTTTATATAACAAAACAAAGAAAAAATGCACTTTACTGATTTTGGACTTAACAGAATACTCTACTGGACTGACACAGAATGAATTTAGGATAAACTCTATTTTTGCTGTTGTCAAAGTCCTGGCTAACCCACCTGGTTCCGTTTCCAAGGTACCAAGCATTTCTTCAGGTGTTAAGACTGCAGCTGAAATAAAGCGCATCTTGAGCTTCACTCACTCAACCCGGGCACCTTAGACACTTTCCAAACTCCTCCCTGACCCGGGGTAAGTCCCACTGGTTTGAATTGTGTGAAGTTGTCAAAGGTTGCTTTGCTCTCCAGAGCTTGGCACCAGCCCCACTGAAATGTGATGCCATTGGTTTTCAGTAAAGGTTCCTTTCTGCAGGGCTGCAAACACTCAGATCAGCTGCTACTGTGTATACACAACTAGGGAACAAACCAACCGGCACATTTAAAGCAGCCTTTTTAACCCTGAGACTTTCCAAGATCTCTTCCTCCCCCAGGAAGTTTCCTTTTTTTCTATTGTCAGACTTAGCACTGTGCTCTTGTAATCAGATCAGAGAGCTAGGATCTCTGCTGCACAGTAGAGAGGCTTCTTTAAGATATTTGTCCTTGAAACTGCACCAAACTCTTGGAAGAACCCAGAACCTGTAAGTATGCATGATTTAGGCAACAATAAATAGTACAGGGCAAACTGCAATCAACCATGATACAATATCCGATTAGCAGTGCAGGAGGGATTTTTCCAACGTTATGTTACCTTCATTTTCAATTCGTTCTGAGGAAACAAATCAATTCTAGCTTCTGATACAGTGACTTTGCAGTAGATGGGGTTGTAATATGTTTGATTTAACTATTTGCTCTTCTCGTTTGTCTTTTAATGTGACTGATGGGACCATCTTTGCCATCCTTAAACTATAGAAAGAACTTTAAAAAATGTATTAAGAATTGTAATTGTTGGTCATGTCCAGTCTAAGAAATAAGTTAGCTTTGGGGAATTTTTTTGGTAACATCCAAGAAAGAAATAAAAGGCAGGAGGATGAATTTGTATCATTTTTCCTACCAATAAAACATATTAATTTTGCAGCCTTAATTCACTAGTAAAGAGCATTCCAGTATTGTTTTTGTCTTAATTGAATTCTACCCAGTGCTGTCTCTTCGGTGTTTTACTATCTTGTATTTGTCTGTTTAAGTTACTTTGCTGGGATTGCAGTCTGGTTAAACCTGTATTTAAGCACTATTTATATTCTAGGCACATCCGGGTAAAATAAGTGCTCAAGATTTTTTTTTTTAAGGTGTGTATGTATGTGGGAGGGGGGTACTTAAAAAAGGATAGTTTTATTTACCCTGGAGAGCTTATGAATGCACAACATGCATGATTGTTTAATGTAGACCACAGCTCCTAAGTCCTAGGTTCTAAGTCAAATCTCTCTACCTGTCCACTTTTGCAACTCCAGAAAATAAAAGCCTTGAGCTCTCTTACAATCGATGTTTAATATGTAACAATACTTAGGTTTATAATATTAATTTCTCCTGGGTTAGCCTGATTGATAGCTGGATTGTGGTTTCTTAAGAGCTTGTTCCCTGAAACCCACACAAGAGCTGCATTCCATTTAACTAGTGAATGTAAAAACGAGTAACCATGGCTTCAGCCACTGCTAACTGCCGAGTGCAATGACTTGTTGTAAACAATACAAATGAGCCAGGAGAGCAGGAGCAACCAGACATGAAATGATTTTAATAGAAATTACGGTAAAAGGTCATGTGATTCTGTATCAGCTTATGTTGAGTATTAAAGGGAAAGTCTTCTTATTTTTGTTGTTTGTTTGTTGTTGTTTTTCAACCAGCTAGTTCTGTCTGAAGTGGATAGCTCCACAAACTTGGCAGCTCCACACACCGAGCGTCCTTGGAAGAGGGTGGGCAAAAGTAATTTTGAGGGAATCCTGGTAACTTGTGGATTTCCATGGAGTACGTAAATTACTAGAAAGAAAAGAAAATCTGTGTATCTCCGGGATGGTTACCTTCAAGGGAAGCCAAGGTTAATTGTAAAAGCTACGTTTTAGTGTTTTCATAAGAAAGGTCATCTCTGCCCCCTTAGGTTTTCAGAGTGATTTTTTTCCCTGACCCGAACATCCTTAAAACACTGGATTGAATTATCAGCCTGTGTTTTCTTGAGAATTGTTATCCCCCAGTGTCAACCTCTGCAATATGGTAATAGGCACATGCGGATCACATGACCGCTGCTGTCTCACCTCAAGGTTCTCGTCCAGCCAATTCTCTATTGCCTTAAATGAAGCTTGATTTTAACGTAGAACTTGGGTTTTTCTCTATAATGGGGCAGTAGAAAGAGCACTGGTCTTGAATCAGAAGATCTAGATTCTGGTCCTGGTTTTACCACTTTGTAGCAAGGTGACCTTGAAGTAGTCACCTCTTTGAGACCTGATGGCTTCATCTGCATACCTGGGTATGGACAGTCTCTGGAAGCGACCATGATCAGAACATTTCATCACCTAGCAAGCAGCTTTGTGATAATGATGAGCCTGTCTGAATTTAACCAGGGCTGGTTGAGTATTTGAAATCTTTCTTAGCAGTACATAAACATTGTTGCATAGGAATTACTGATCTGAGTAAGTAGGAGTGTCCACTTTATGGTGAAATCATAGATCCAGACCCCTCGCCATCACCCCAAACTCAACCAAAGTAGTAGTTGTTGTATATCAGAGCAAGACTTGAACCCAGTCTTCAGATGGACCCAGATGGCAAAAAAACAAACAATAAACTACAAAGACTTTTCCTGTAATGCTCAATATAAACTGATGCAGGAGCACATGACCTTTTGCTGTAATTTTTATTAAAATCTTTTCATGTCTGGTTGCTCCTGCTCTCCTGGCTCATTTGTATTGTTTACAACAAGTCATTGCACCCAGGCAGTTAGTGGTATCTAAATTCCTGGTTATTCATTTTTACATTTACTTATAAAACTAGTGAACTAGTAGGTTTTGGTTCTGGTTTTTCAACATTGGGCCTTTGATTTTTATCACTGTGGGAACTCCTGGTGTGGAAACTTCCTCCACCTAAGCAGATTACAACTCTTTTGTAACTTAAGAAAGAGTTACTGTCTGTGGCTTGTACTCGTGTATGTATAGTGAAATAAATATATGTCTAATGCTAGACTTTAATCCAGACTCCAAGGACCCAAAAGCAACAGTAGTTAGTATTATCAGAAGAGGATAAAGAAGAATGTATACATATATACAAATGAGCATATAACAAATATGTGAACTCCCTAATAGCTCTTGACCAAGAGCAAATGAGTGCTTCATGGCTCTAATAGCAACTCAGTTCTCAGCCTCAAGGTTTGTTTATTTATCTGATGACTACATCCTTAAGATGTCTGAGCACATTAAAAAAAATGTGTTTGAATGCCAGCATTTCATTTGGTTATAGAGGAGTAAACAGAAATATAATTTATCACTTTGTAAAGGTATAAGAAGATCAACCTGACTTAGAACAGTCAAGAATGGGATTTGAGGGGGAGGCTTTAGGCCATCTGGAAGTCTGAGTCACAAACAATAGGCATCACAAGTATTTCACAAAGAAAGGCCCCATGTTCTTGGATATATGCAATGTGGGAAACAGACCACATGAACCCAAGACTGATGCTTGCCCTGCATTGGTCTTTTCATCCCCATCATCCCCTGAACAGATAGCATAGATAGTAGATAGCATCATCTTAGACAACAAAGAATAATGATATATTTATATGTTACCTCTCTATATAGCATATAAATATTTATGGGTATATATATATATATATATATATATATATATATATATATATATATATATATATACACCCATATATAGCGATGCATACCATGTAATAGATTTTCAGTCAGCCTTTTTGTTTTCTGTTATTATCTTCACCCTGTTAGGACTGATCAGCAAATGACAGGCATAAAACATTGAGTTATAATTTTGAAGCTCGGCAAACATGTAATAGCACCAGCCCCCTCCATAAACACTGGGGACAGCTAGCCTGACTTCGAAGAATAAACGTAAATGTGACAAGCAAGTAAATAGCAGAAGAGAGGGCTTTCTGCTTACACAGACACTGTACGGTAGGAAATAGGACAAATCTAGCCAGCTCCAACGTTCAAAGGAATTTATATATTTGATTGTAAGCTCCTTAGGGGTAGGGATTGTTCCATTCTTTGCACTTGGATCCTCAACCTAGCACAGTCAGTGTCTGGGGAATAGCCGGTACTTAATAAATACTTGTTGATTGATTGATATTACTTAGGAATAATTAAGTAGTGTACCAAATAAGGGTCATTAGAATATTAATAACAATTCTTATTTATAGGATGCTTTAATTACAGAATGTTTTCCTCAGAATAGCCCTATAAGTTGATGACTCATATGATTATGTTCGTTTTACAGATGGGAAAACTGAGGCTCGGAAAGATTAAGCAATTTATCTAAAGGAAAAGGGAATAAACATTTAAATGGTGCCTACTATGCATGTTTTTTAAAAAGCAAATATCTCATTTGATCCTTACAATAACCTGTGAGGTAGGTGCTTTTATTATTCTCATTTTACAGTTGAGGAAACTGAGGCAGACAGAAGTTAAGTGACTTGCCTAGGATCATACCGCTAAGTGTCTGAGATTAGATTGGATTTGAACTCTGATCTACCTGACCCCAGGACCAGTGTCCTAACCACTGTGCTACCCAGTTCTCTTTTTTAAAAAAGTCATACCTTTGAGTTATTATTATTGTTATCTAGTTATATTATTGTTATTTGGTCATTAATTATTATCTAGTTATTATTTGGTATACTTATATCAAAGTCACACTTCCTGGTACTTACTGACTTTGCTGTTTAAGACCAGGTCTACTGACTCTAAAACCAACTCCCTTACCATTCTACTGCCCTACCTCTCAGGTACTGCTGCTCCTTAGCCCAGGATCCAGAAAATACCCAGGTAGTTCTCTGATGGTCAGCAGGGAAGCAGGCTTAATAAAGGAAATTGAACGTAAGAACCTAGAATCCAAATAAGGACTTTAGGAAGTCATAACAAGTTGGTTTTATTTTTCTTACCTTAGTTTTCTCGAGAGAAGATTGGGAATAAAAATGATTTTTGACCTGAGATTCCTGTATTGCAAAATAAAATAGAACCAACCCCTATAGATGTATAATACATTTTTTTCCCATTACACTGTAAGTCATATCATACAACACTATGTCCATAGAAAGTGGGGCCTAGGGGTGACTAGGTGGATCAGTGAATAGAGCATGGGCCCTTGAATCAGGAGGACTTAAGTTCAGATCCGGCCTCAGACACTTGACACACACACACACACACACACACCACACACACACACACACACACACACACACACACAAAACTAGCTGTGTGACCTTGGGCAAGTCGCTTAGCCCCAACTGCCCTCCAAAAAAACCCCAAGAAAGTGAGGTCTAAAGGATATGAGGGTGAGTCATGGTTTAATATGCAACCTTGCTTTAGTGTAAAGAGTCACTTTCCAGATTCTTTATTGTTGATAAGTGCAATCAACCAGTTCTGTAAGACATACATTAATAATAACTAGCATTTCTGTGGCACTTTAAAGTTCTCAAAGCACTTGACAAATATCATCTTCTTTGATCCTCACAGTGATTCTGCAAGAGGTAGGTTTTATTATTATCCCCATTTTACAGATAAGGAACCCAAGGAAGATAGAGGTTGAAACCTGCCTAGGGTCATGCTGTGAGTGTAGTCTGAGAAAAGATTCAAATTCAGGTCTTCCTGGCCTGAGGAACTTTATCGGCTGTGGTCCCCTTCCCCCCTCCTCCTGCCCCCCACCAGTATCTCTAACTTAAAACCAGATTTAGGATATATGTAAAATAAAAGCTTGCTAACATTTAAATTAGAATTTTCTAAAAAGTAGAAGGGGCCATTTGAGACAGTAGTGGGTTTCCTTTCATTGGTCTTCAATTCAAAGATGGATAAAGTCAATTTGGGGGGATGCTGGAGTGAAGATTCTTATATAGGTCAGGGTTAGACTAGGTAACCATTGAATTTCCTGCCAATTCACATTCTGTGCTAATATCCCTTCTCTGTTGAAGACTAAGCTATTCAGAGATACAGAGAGATCCTAGGGCTCATAGATGTAACCCTGGAGGGGACCACAGAGGGCTTCTAGTCCAATCCCCTCATTTTATAGATAAGGAAGCTGATTCCCAGGGAGGGTAAGAAGTTTGGCTAAGGTCAAACAGGTAATAAACACCAAAAGCAGAATTCGAATCCAGGTTATACAGTTGCAAAGCCGCTGTACCATCTACAAAGGGGACTAACATATTTGTTTAGTCAACAAGTGTTTCTTATGTGTCTTCTGTGTGCCAGGTACTGTATTAGTTGCTAGGGATACAGAGATGAAAATGAAACAATTCCTACCCGCAAGCTTACATTCTGTGTACGGACATTTCAGCTTTATGCAAATGTTAAGTCTAATTCAGGTGGTACCTGTAAAGGCAGAAAGATGTTCCTCGGTGTTGTTTGGCCTTTCCAAATGAGACCCCAAAACTTGGAAAACAAACATATGAATACTGGCTGCTCTTGAAGGCACAAATTTTGAAATACAAACAAGAATTAAAGTTATGAGAATACCGTGGATACAACCATGAAAATAAGATAGGAGCTTTCATGTGAGAGATACAAAGGATGAATCCATGGGTCTTCCTGAAATCTAAGGAATGGCCAAACTTTTAAATCCCTAAATTATCTTTCAGACTTATAGAGCTTTGTTTTTTTGCTTTTTGGAGGGGGGAAGGCAGGGCAATTGGGGTTAAGTGATTTACCCAAGGTCACATGGCTAGTAAGTGTTAAGTATATGAGGTCAAATTTGAACTCAGGTCCTCCTGACTCAAGGATAGGTGCTCTATTCACTAGCTGCCCCTACAGTGCTTTTCTTGTTTTGTGTGAGGAGACCCAAAAAGTCATCAAGTAGTGGGAAGTAAAGGGTGGGAGAAAGGACCTTAGAGTTTTCAGAACTGTTGTTGGTATTATGAAGGACATATAACAGAGAGGAAAGTGCATTATCCTATGTTATAGCCTTAGTTCTGACATTTTCTAATACTAATAACATAATTCATTTGTATAGAGCTTTAAATTTTACAAAGTATTTATTCACAACACCCCTCTGAGGCAGGGAGTGTCCTAGGTGTTCTCATTTTTTTTTCTCTTTTATAGATGAGGAAACTGAGTCTCATATAGGTTAAATGACTTTTCTGTGGCTACACTTAGTATTGTTTAAGTTGATATTCAAGCTCAGGGATTATGGACAAATAATCTCTTTCTGAGACTCATTTTCCTCATCTGTAAAATGGAGATAATGCCTTCACTACTGAAGGATTGTTGTAGAATCAAGTGAAATAATCTATGTGGAACATAATACTTTAGGTGGAATATAAAATGTTAAGTCCTATACAAATATATTATTTTATTGTTATCATTCCCTGAAACTTCAGGAAAAGGAAGACAATCACTTTATCGTTCCCTTGACCATTTTGAGGCATAACTAAAATGTCTTGGAAATTCTCAGGATAGCTAGTAGATAGTAAATATCTCTGGGGCATGATGGAGAGAGTACTGGCCCTGAGGCAGGAAAATCTGGGTTCAGATCCTGCTTTAAGTGCTTACTCTCCTCATGTACCTAGGCAAGTCGCTTTACCTCTCTCAGACTCAGTTTCCACCTTTCTAAAATGAAGATAAGAAGAACTATACCATATTACTTCACAGGATTGCTATGAAGAATATATTTGTATATGTGTATGTATATATGTACACAGAGAGAAATAAGTATATACCTGTGTACATATATATATATATATATATATATATATACAGATGTTTATGTAAGTATATAAATATATGCTTTATATATATGTTTTACATATAAAAAGTGCTTTATGTATAGTATATATGTGTGTATGTATATGCATATATGTAGATCACTTTGTAAACCTTCAAGCACTAAGGGAACATGTTATTGATTACTCATGTGAAGAATGTAGAGGAGGATAAGGGCTTTTATCAGGGAAAGACCAGGTGTCTAAGCAGATGCTTTTAATAGTGAAATCCATGAAATACCAAACTGGGATGTAGGGTGCAGAAGACTTGATATTTTCTCCTACCCCAGCCCCCAAATCAATTTGACACACATTCATTAAGCACTTGTTATGTAAAAGACACTGTGATAGATATTGTGAACATAAATCCGCAAACCCAACTGAACCCTTCTAAGAGAGGTATCAGAGCAGTTAAGGGCGTTTGCCTAACTAATTTTGTCAGCAATTGATTTTTTGGCTGTTGAGTGTAGGAGGCAGTACATTCACATCTCAATCACATCTCAGTGTTTCCTTCCCCAGAAGAATGGAGAGAAGATACCAGCAGAGATCTCTAGAAACCACATTCTATTAGTCCAATACATAGTACTGTTAAGGCAAGGACAGCTGCAAAGTGGGTGACTTACATCAGTGTGGCACCGTACAATGGAAAATGTGTTGGATTGAAAGAAATAAGACCTGGGTTTGAATCCAGCTGTAGCCACTTACCTCTATCTATGACTGTGGACAAGTCCCTTAACCCCTCTGTTCCTCATTTTCCTCTTGAACTAGATGACCTTTGAGGTCCCTTGCAGCTCTAAATCTCTCATTCTATCTGAAGCCACCTCCTACAAGTGTATTCAGGGTGTTCTAAGAGTTTTCTTGCAGTTTTAAACTTTGTAATATTAGAAAACCACAGGAAGACTTTTGGGATGCCATGTATATCAAGGCAATAACTTCTTAACCTTCTCTTCTAAGACTACTGACAAAGCCAGTGATAAGATGTGATCATAGGAGTGACATGGGGTATCTGCTCAGTGTTTCTAGGAAAGTCATAGAATATTCAAACCAGAAAGAATGTCAGTTCTGCGTAGGCGATTTTGTCCATACCTTTTTTCCTCCTTTCCTTTCCTACTGAAGCCATACACAGGTTGAGACTGATCAGTTTTTATCCTTTGCATTTGTATCCTCAGCACTTAATACAATGCTGGGCACATAGTACCAGCTTAATAGATGCGTGTTGATTGACTAATTCTCACCTATGTAGTAATTGCAGTTGCCTCTTAATTAGTCTTCCTGTGTTCAATCTCTTCTCAAACTAGACCATCCTTTACCCACACTGTTAGAAATAATCCTCCTCTAGTTGTGTGACCTTGGGCAAGTCACATAACCCCAATTGCCTTGCCTACCCCCCTCAAAAAAAAAAAAAGAAAGAATCTTCCTGATGTCATGCTGTTATTGAGTCATTCTGCTACTCGAAAATCTTTTCCCATTGCCTTATGAATACCATGTACATTTCTGGGCTCAGCATTCAAATCCTTCTGCAGTTTGGTTCCAAATCTTTCTCGGTTTATTTCATACTCTCTCCATGCCTTGCATTTCAGCCAAAGTGGACTACTCTACCCACCCTACTTTTATGTTGTATTCTTTTAATTCTGTGCTTTTGTTGCTATAATCCTGCTACGTGTAATACATTCTCTTTTTAGATGCTACCTTTCCACAAATCCTTCCCCAGACACCACCTCAGGTTAAACTGATCTCTCCTTCCTTAAATTGCTTGTATGGCTTTGCGTTGATCGCATTGTTCTTGTGTCATCCTTATTGAGGTACTTGGAGTTCTTTCCTGCTTAATTAGATTGTAAACTCCTTGAGAGCAGGATCTCCATCTCCATAGTGCCAGCACTTAGCACAGTACTTTGTGCATAAAAGGCACTTGTAATAGTTCTTTGATTAGACTGAATCTTCCTGATCATATAATCTGCAGAGCCCAAGGAGCTCTTAGTGACTTGTCCAAGGTCACACAGCTGACTTGTCAGAGTTGATACCAGAACCTAGCTCTCCTGGGCATCAGTCCCATGGTTTTCTTCTTGTCATAGGATAGACCAAAAAAAGAGAAAATTTCCATTTGCAGCAGAAGGGATTTAGGATATCCACTAAGTAATAACATAGGTTAGATCAGATCATTAGACTTTGTTTCTTTGGAGTTCTCTTATGTAAATAAAAAATCCCAGGGAATTGAAAACATTGGACCAGAATCAGGGGCAGGGGGAGAGGGATGGAGAACAATTTAGTTTGGGTATTTTGGATTTGAGGAGAAAAGAGAAAGGACAGAGAAGCAAAACTTTCTACTCATTTTCTTTTTACAGGGAATCTTTTTACAATCCTGAATAAATGCAAAGAATAATGCAAAAAAAAAATACATTTCTGTTCTCTATTTTTACCTGTTAAAAGAAAGAGACAAAGAAGAGTCAGAGATGAAAAGGGGAAAAGGAAAAGGGGGAAGAAGTAGAGAAACATCATTTTCTGTTTATTTTAAAGAACAGAGAGAACAGAACTATACTGAATAAATACAATAATTAATGCAAGAGTTGATGTTCCCCTCAGTGACTTGGGTCATCACTCCTAAATAGATGAATGGTCTTAGTAGATGGTCTTCAAGAGTTGCTGGAGCTGAAAAATTCATTTTCCCATGGGTCTCCCGTGATGAGCTTCTCCATGCTTAGTTAGGCTGGTCCTTGGACAACAGACACACAGTCCATCACTAGGCCATTTGGGGGTGGGGTGGGATGGGGTGGATGGGAGGGAGCCGGGTTGGAGAAGAGAGCCTGTGATTTCCATTGGTTAGGCATCTCCTTGTGAGGAAGCTCCCTCTATGAATGCAATTCAGGGCCTACTTTGCAATGTATAGTATTAAGAGGGTTGCTTGGGAGAACTGAGAGATTAAGTAAGTTGTCCAGGGTCGCACAATTGGTATGTGTCAGAAGCAGGACCCACTTCTTCCTGATGCTGTTTCAGTTGTCTATGATACACTTATGATACAATGCCTTTCCTAAAGTCTATGCTATAGGCAAAAATGGAGTTGATCCACAAGCCCAACCTCACTGACCGTTGGGGCCTGTGGGTATAAAAATGAATAATTTTGGGGGGGCAGCTAGGTGGCACAGTGAATAGAGCACTGGCCCTGGAGTCAGAAGGACCTGAGTTCAAATCAGACCTGAGACACTTACTAGTTGTATGACCTTGGGCAAGTCATTTAACACCAATTGTCCTGCCCTCCCCCCTCCAAAAAGACAAAAAAAATAAAAATAAAAATTTTCATTTGCATTAAAGGAGCTTTACAATTTCCAGAAGGTAATCTAGCTTGCTTTTCTATTTAACTCTAGACCTACCTCATTGTCCATCTGTATTACCTATTCCAGATATACATATTAATGGCATTTAGGTGGCATAGTGCCTAGAGTACTGGAGTTGGAGTCAGGAAGATCTGAGTTTGAATTCACCCTCAGGCATTTGCTTGCCTTGTTAAGTCATATAACCTCTCTGTCTCAGTGTCTTCATCTGTTAAATGAGGATTGTAATAGTACCTACTTCATAGAGTTATTGTGAGGATCAAATGAGAAAATATATGTAAAATGCTTTGCAAACTTTAAAATGAAAGATACTGGAATGGTTTGCCATTTCCTTCTCCAGCTCATTTTACAGATGAAGAAACTGAGGCAGACAGGGTGAAGTGACTTTCTCAAGGTCACACAGCTAGTAAGTATCTGAGTCTGGATTTGAACTCAGGTCTTCCTGACTCTAGAACTGGTGCTCTATCCACTGATCACCTAGCTGCCCCTTTTAAATGGTAGTTGTTGCTATAGACAATCCTGCTAGATTTCTTCAACCCATACATTTTGTAATCTGGTAAATAGCTATTCTTCATCCACTTGATCTTCCCTGTGTAGATATTCAACCCAAACTCGTTATTGGTTACAGATCTCTTTCAGAATGTCCTCTAATGTTCTGGGTCTTGATGCAACTAACACAATCGATCAGTTCATCAATGAGCATTTATTAGTTGCCCATTCACTCTGTGTGATAGGCACTGAGCTAAGCTCTGGGGATGCAAAGAAAAAGCAAAAACAATTCCTGCCTTCAAGAAGCTTACACTCAAATAGGAGAGACAATATGCATATCAATACGTGTATATCAGATACCAAATGTATGGAAGGTAAACTTAGAGCAGCAATTTTCAAAGTGTGGACGGACCCCAAACCTCTGGGGTCCCTGACTTTCTTTCAGGGGGTCTGTAAGATCAAAATTATTTTAATATTAATATTAAAGTATTTTCTGATTAAAATATTCCTTCCTTTTCCAACTACTTATCGGTGTGAGGCCAGTTTTATTCATATACTTCAACCAAAATCACCTATCAAAACTGATTGAATAAAGAAACAGATATGAGAATCCAGTTGTCTTCTGTTAAGCCATACATTGGGATTTGCAAAAATATATTTTAAAATGCTACTCTTCTCAATAATTTTTTTATTTTAAAAATAGTTATTTTTTATAAAATATATCATTTATGTTAACCTGTTTTTATTATTTATCATATGATAGCATAAGTTAGAATGCCAGGCCCCTGAAGAAACTCTTGTCAAGAGACCTCCGTCTGTCTTTCTGTCCCCATAATGGCCACACTATGAACTCTAGTGGGTTCTTTCCTTCTGTACGCACTCCAGTTCTTTGGGGATTACATCTGTGGTATCTTAATTAACCTTTCAGTTTCCCCAGGCAACTCTCTAATACTATAAATTGAAAAGGAGACCCTAAATTACATTGGTAGAGGAACCTTCCTTGTAAGGAATTGCCTAACCAATGGAAAGCATAGATTCATTATTCTTATTTTAAATGAATAAACTGAATTTTAATATTTTATCTTTTAATTTCTAGTATAGTAAATATATATGTGTTTATGTGTAAATGTCACTCACATAAACAAAATCTTAGTGTCCTCAGTAATTTTTAAGAGTGTAAGAGATCTTTATATCAAATTTTTGAGAACCACTGACTCAGAAACTATTGGGGGATGGAATGGAAGGAATGGGAAAGGCCTTTTGGAGAAGGCGCCATTTGAGCTGAATCTTGACAGAATCCTGGGAGGCAGAGATCTAGAGGGAGAACCTTCCAGGCATGGGGGACAATCCCCTGTGTAAACAGGAGCATTGGAGGACCTAACCATCCCCAGAGAATCAACTTTCAATTGGACTCAGCTGTGTATCCCCTCCATCACACTGGCAAACACCTTTGGTGAACATACATCTTACTGTTTTATGCCTTTGCTTGATGTTTATGATCAGAGGGGTCATTGAATAGGGTTCTTTCTGTTGTGATATCTTTCAGCTAATCTTGACTGGTTTTGATGTATGAATAGGAGACATTTTGTTGGAAAAGAGCCTTTAAGGCAGCGTTTTTGCTCTACCAAATCAAATACTGCTTTTACCTCTGTAAATTGGCCCTGTAAACTATTATTTCATCTCATACATTTAATTTCATTTCCTGTAGGGTAGGTAGGGCAGGTAGTTTTATTATCTCCATTTTACATATAAAGAAACTGAAACATGGACAGACATTAAAATGAGTTGCTTAGCGTCACATGTTGTGATGAAACTGGAATTAGAACCAAAGTTGGCCCCACTTCTCACCCTGGTTGTATCCATTATTTCATGACTTGGCTCTATAACTATAGATATAATGGACATAATCCTTGAAGAACCGGAGAGTCTACAGAATGAAGGAACTTTTCAGAGTTCATAGTGAGGACATTTTGGGGACAGAAAGATGGAGGGAAGTCTCTTGGCAAGAGTTTCCTTGGGGGCCTGGCATCCTTATTTATACCATCATCTGCCCTTTTTTAGGTAAGGTGAAGGTGACATGGTTTATAATTCCTTTCTATTCCTGAGGCCTAAGACCTGGTTTCTTGACTTCGTACTAGGCACTTGAGAACATCTTGTACCTCCTTGTGCTCTGGTCTCCTGGGGTCCACCAGACGCGTAGTATTTTCCCCAGATTGTTGCCTGCTGCTCTCACACTGTGTCCGACTGGCACTTTATTTGCAGAACAGATGGAGCACTGATCCAGGAGGTACTCTCTGCTCTTCTTAGTTGTTTTGAAGAATTGGGCTTTGCTAGGGAAGGTTGGTGCCAAATTAGTGGACAGTCTGTCACTGGTCTCAGATTCCTTTCAGAGACAAAAGAGGCATTCTGTAACAGAAAGCAAAAAGCCTGGAAATCCCTTCAGCCAAGAAGTTGGAGATAGGGTCAGTGGTCTGGGAAATTCCCCTTAGGTCAGGCATTTCCAGTATTTCCAAGCCTCTCCTCTCCCAGCATCTTACCTTAAAAGTGCAAAAAGTAAGAATGCTTCATTACCCTCTGAGAAGTGCTTGGGTTTGGGAGAAGGAAGAATGAGGAGAACCAATTGTTAATAAACATTTATTAAGTGCCTTAATATGTGCCAGGCACTGGGGATACAAACAAGAAAAAAAAAAAGACAGTCCCTGCCCTCAAGGAGCTTACAATCTAAGGGGGAGGGGAAGAATATTCAAAAGAACACTGAAAAGTTGGGGAAGGGGCTGCCAGAGAGAACCTGTGTGCAGGAGCATAATGTTCATAAAATTGAAGCGAAACATGGAAAATAAAGCTGCAGAGTTCTGAGCTCTTTATACTAGAAGGTTTTAGGAAGAATTTATTACATATGAGAGTACATAGAAAATAGTATGGTGCCATTCCACTTTTTCTTAGGAGAGCTAATTTTGAGCAGGCCTCTTTTCATTTCCAGTCCTCTAAATGATGCATAGTTTCCTTGGTGTGGACGAAATTCACTTATTTCATAAACATCTCGAGGGCAAAGGTAGTCTTTATGGATTACTAGGTCATCCAAAAATTTCACCCCAAATCATCTTGTGACCAGTCTTCTGGTGATGAGCCCTTCCAGGTTTAACTGGTCTTTTCAGATGGCAGATACCAAATACTCCAAGCCTTTCTGACTTGGAAAGACTTAGCAGAGCTTATGGTGTAGTTTTCAAGAACCCAAAGTCACCTGAATATAATATGTAGAGGCTTCAGAATAGCGTTTTAATGGAGACTCTTCTCACATTTATCACTGAAATGAAATTAATTTCAACCCTTTCCTTTTTCTCATGTGAAGCATCGCCTCTAGGTTAATCCAGCTCTAGCTATGGGTAACTTTATGAAATAGAATACTGAAGGCTGAAGCCAACATGACAGAAAGGGGAGAAAATTAGATTATTTGGAAGGGAGCATCTTAGTGGAAAATGATCAGACTTGCACTGGCTTGAGTCTTGAGCCTCAAATTGTTTATACTGGTGTTCTCAACTCAGAATTAGAAAGACCAGGAAAGAGAATGGAAAAGTATCCTGTTCAAGGTCATATTGGTGATAGAACTGAAAATAGGAGTCAGGTCTCCTGATTTCCTGCCTCATCTTGTTTGAGGCCAAGATACAGCTCAGAGATTAGGCACTTTCCCACTCTTTAGGTATGTGCTAAGCACCACAAGTTAAAAAAAGGCAAAATACAAGCCTTTCTCTCAAGAAACTTGAGAACAACTATGGATAAGCAATATTATACAGGATAAATAGGAGATAATCTTATAGGGAAAGCAGTAGATTAAGGAGGGTAAGGAAAAACTTCAAGAAGGTCAGATTTGAAGGAAGCCAGGAGGCACAGATGAGGTCATTGAACCTGTAGAAAATTAAATTGAGGAAGGAAGTTGTAAACAAGAGAAGGAATGACCTTGTACCCAGAAAAAATGGTTATATGCATGTATGGAGTCCTACTCAGCCTGCCAAATAATTGAATAGTAATCATTGTTAGAAGTGTCATCTTTGAAGATGAAGGACGAGCAAAGGCCAACATATAAGTGAGAGGTGCTACATTCCCTTATCAAAGCAACTAATACCTCATGGGAAAAGATTTGTACTATTTGAATATGCCACTAAATAAATGGCTAAATACCCCCCCCCTCCCCCCCCCCCCCCGGGAATGTGCAAACTTTACAAGTCCCTTTGATTTCCAGTGGTGTGATAGAGTGTAAGGTCTCATGGACTCATGTTGGGAAACATTTGCTATGACCTATCTTGTTAACTCAGGCAAACAAGATCCACTTTTCCATGTTACCCATGTGTATTAAAGTGGATTTCTTGGCTTAACATGTTCTATTCTAAGACCATGACACACACGGATGCATTTTCCACCAAGAATTACTTTCCTCAGACCATGTGTTTGATCCCTCAGAGATGACTTGGTGTTAGTCAGCGCTCACTAGTGATTTCAGAGTGCCAGGTCCATTCAAGCTCTTCCTGTTGCCTCAAATTGATTGGCAGAATGCACAAGTTACAGTAATGTGGATGTCCTCATTACCCCAAGTCCTCGGTCAGTAACAGGTATAGGCCGGCCAGAAAAATAGGCCTATAAAAAAAAAGAGACTTTCGGGTTTTCTCTGTTTAGTGCTATTTGTATGCTAGAGGTTTGCTATATAATTCTCTTCATTGGGTTATTTAATAATCAACCTAATTGTGGTTAAGTTTCAGTTTAATACCCCTAGAAATTAGAGAAAAATATCTCCTGCCTTCACTATAGCGTGTGACACATGGAGTTCATAGACACGGGGACACAGTAAAGGTGAAAGATAAAAGATCGATTCCTACGGATCCTATAGTTCTCAGCTTTTAAGGCAGTATTTCAGAAACTTTGTAATTATTGTGGGTAATCTTGCAGAAAATTAAATGTTGAGTTTGCATGTGTGAGGAAGTTTGGACTTTTTTGCTCACCATAGCTTGTTAGTGTTCCAGCAGCTCTCTGTGTTGTGGGGCTTCTTGGCTACCTGTCAGCCTCTGGGCTTCCCTTTCCTGCCTAGAAAATGCCCTTACAGAGACAGGTGACATCCCTACCTGATGCCCACTGCCTCATTTCCATGCCAGAGCATGCTTTGGGGGAGAAGGGGCACCTATAGTTTGCCAGACTCTTCAAAAGTGGCATAGGACCCTCCTGAAGTTGTCCAGGTAAGAGGGAAAGTATGTCCAGGGACTCACTTTAGGTTTATTTATTTCTTAATGGATGATTTTCTGATTATGTAGCTTGTGCTATGACATTAGTCCTTGTTGTGTGACCCTGGGAAAGTCACTTAACCTCTGCTTGCCTCGGTTTCCTCATCTATAAAGTGAGGATAATAATAGAACTCCCTTCCCAGGGTTGTCATGAGGATCAAATGAGATAATATTTTTAAAAGTACTTTGCAAACCTTAAAGCTCTATATAAATGCTGGCTATTGTTTTTTTTTATCTCTTAACGACTTGGTGCCCCCCAGTATCTCTCTTAGATTTTTAAATTGCAGAACAGATCCCTGTCTGCATGGGTAGATAGAGTTTTCTCCTTGAAAGTCTCTAACATTGAAGAAATCACAGGTCTAGACCCATGATGATGATGATGATGATGATGGTGATGATAAATAGATGACATTTTACATACATTATGTTGGTTGACCTTCACAGCAGTCCTCTTGAGGTGGATGCTCTCCATTTTTTAAATTAGGCCACTGACACTGAAAAAGGTTAAGTGATGGTTGTACAACTGGGCAGATCACTCTGACTCAATGTCTAGTCACTAGAGTCAGTGGATAAAGTATTAGACCTAGAATCAGAAAGACCTGAGTTCAAAAATTACTTGAAGACACTTACTAGCTGTGTGACCCTGGGCACATCATTTAACCTTCTTTGCCTCAGTTTCCTCAACTGCAAGATATGGATAATTACAGCACCTACCTGCCGGGGTTATTGTGAGGAACAAATATTACAAAGGGCTTTACTGTTAAAATTGTATAAATGCTGACTAGCTAATATTTTCATGCTGATAGGCTGACCTTATGGAATTCCAAATAAAGATTTCAAAATCTAAGTAAACCTGTGTCTGAGGTATACTGTTTGTTGGGGACCAGACTAGGGGGAATAGAGGGAAGAATGATGGAGAACTAGTAAGGAAAGTTGGAAAGGTCCAACTCCAATGTAAGACCTAGTGAGACTATAGCGGTCGGTAAACAAACTTTAATTAAATGCTTACTATGTGCTGGTCACCTTACAGTGGCCAAGGTCACATCCTGCAAAGTGGTCCTGGGACCAGAAATGTGCTGACTAAATGGTAGAGAAGCTAGAGAGCAAGAAGCCAATAACCAATACGATGTTTTATTTTTCTAGATGCTGCAGAGTTCATGAGTTGTTTATGGGTTGATTTGAACATGAATAAACCATATAGTTCCATGGAAAGAACACAGGCTTTGGAGACAGTGGCTCTGACTGCTTACAACTTGTATGACCTTGGGCATGTTGTCCAGCCTTCCTAGGCTGTAGTCTCCTCATAAAATTATGAGCTCAAACTAGATAGCGTCTGGGGTCCCTTTCTGCTCTGGACAGATGATTATATGAATAAGAACCTTATTTTTATGAGAAAACAAAGGAGGAATTCACCACAGTAAGTGAACCCCTGGGGTACACCTATGAATAAGAGTCACACAGGATACACAGGCATGGATGGGTTGCAAGCCATGTTTATGAGATCAGAGATCCATTGTAGGTAGATCTGCCAGTATGAGAAGAATATTGCATTCTTCCATGGAAAAATCAGGATGATTGTCTCTGAGACCATTCACTTTTGCTTAAGCAAGGGGGAAAGGTTTGGTTCCCTTTGATGTTTGTAGGTTTCATCCCTGTGACCCACTTCCATCTATCTTTTCTCCAAGTAACTGATCTTCCCTAAACTGACCTAAAGATTGTCTGCAAATTCCAAGGGCTAAGCTTCTACTTCACATCACATCTGTTAACATCTGTGCCCCCCAGCCTGGTTTGTGAACTTTTGGGCGTGACCCTCCTGCTATGCAATGAGGAGGGGGAGATATGGCTGTCTTGTAGAGAGTTCATCATTGGGGTGGTTTTGCCCCCATTATGACCTCATCTTTCAAGGAAAAAAAAAAAGAGGTGAAATTTCTCTGAGGAAGCCTCGTGGGAGAGTCTGCAAGAACACATTTTCAAATGGAGTTTCCCTTGCAAATGCCACATTGAAAGGTCTTATTCCCAGAGGGGATTTCTATGAGAATCAGAATTTAGCTGGATTTGTTACCCTCCTATATGGCAAGCATTCCTAGGCAGGAGATTTTAAGTTTGTCCTAGCTAGATGTTTTTACCTTTGCCAAACTGGTGTATTGTATTAAACCCAGGTTGCCATCAAAAACCAGAAAGGAAAACATCACAAATCACTAGAAATATATCAGCATTCTGAGCAGTAGAATTTATGGGGCACTAATGGATAGTCCAGGCTATTTATCTTCCTAGTAGCAGTTGAAACACCTTTGTTTTTTGTCTTCTTATAAAAGGAATTCCTCACCAAAAAACTATAGGATCCTCCAGACCTGTGTATAAGTTGTATGTACAGTCAAGTCAGTCCAGCAACAAGCATTTATTAAGTGCTTATCATGTTTTCAGGTACCCTACAAAGGATAGACAACACCCTATATGCCAGACACTCAGTATTTGTAAATTTTTAGTAAAGCCTTGTTGCTGACTGACTACAAAATGGTCCTGGTCCAAAATGGTCCAAAAAATGCTTATTAAATGGTGGGGAATGGGGAAAGGAGGGGAGAAAGAAATGGTACTCAAAATTTTTTTCTTTTGGTACCTTTAATTTCTTCACTTTGCTGTTGAGTGAGTTTTAATTATTCCAAATAACTTTTCTAGACTTCTTTCTTTCTTAAGCCTTAACTCTATTCTCTCACTTCTCCCAAACCTGAAGGAGGTTTTACCCTTCTATTATTCCCCAATGAACTGAAACCAGTGGTCTTTCTTCATATTATCTTTCTTTACAGCAGCACAGCCAGAGTAGAAATTTTCAATACACCTGTCTTTTTTAGAGATGGAAATTTATCAAATTTCTAGGGTCTTTGTATGTTGAAAGGTAGCATAGAGTAGTTGGCCTTGAATATCTTGAAGACCTGTGTTTAAATCTTACCACTCAAAACTTCTATCTGTGTGGCCATGGGCAAGCAATTTAATTTCACTGGGCCTCACTTTCCTCATTTGTAAAACAGATAACACCTGTAATACCTGCCTTAGAAGGTTTTTGTGAGACTAATGTGAAATAACATATATATATCACTTTTAAGCAAACTAAAGCACTAACTCTGTTGCTCTTTCTCATTCTGACTCTTAAGATAAATAGGGAGATGGTTCCAAGATAAGAAGCAAGATGATCATAGAGTACTTGACTGTCCTTGATGAGTTCAATTCACCCAGGCCCAGGGTAGGGGGAAAAAACTTGTTAGTCTAATTGCTGATCTATAAAAGATCATGGCAACTGGGAGAAATACCACAAGAATGGAGAATGACAAATGTCCCAATTCTAAAGAAAGTCAAAGAGAATATAGAGTGTGAAAACATAGGCCAGTGTGCCTGAAATTTATTCTTACCAAGATGCTAGAGTGTGATTCATTATTTTTATGGTATTGACATTCTTTCAGTTTTCCATTTTTAAAAACTTGCGGTTACCTTTGACTCTTCTCTTTCCTCTATCTCTCACATTCCTTCTTTTATTAGTTCCCATCAATTCTACTTCTGCAACATTTCTTCCATCTCTCCCTGTCTCTATTCACTCTCATTGGAGGGTTCTTACAGATCTCCCTATTTCTGCACTCTTTCTTCCAGTTCATCTTTCATAGCACCAGAAGAATGTAGATGATCGTCATGTCACTCTTCTAAAGTCTTCAGTAAATTTACTGAATAAGGTTCACACTCTTGTCCAACATTCAGTGCCATCCACAATCCGGCATGCTTTGTCTTTTGTCCAGCCTTGCCTCCCACAAGCCTCTATTTCACATGTGCAGTGGTTCAACCATATCAGATGATTCTTTGCCCTTACATAATACACCAGCCTTCTCTACCCTCCTTGCCTTTTCTTATGCTGGAAGTCTCCATATTCCCTTCCCTGTCCTATAATGTCTACTTCAAGTGTTATCATTTTCATGAAGCCTTCCCTATTCCATCGTCTTATCTCTACTGTCAAAAGTAACCTTTTCCTTAACTAGGTCTGAGTACTTTGCTTTATACTCACCCAGTGCAATTATATATTATACCATCACATTATATATTCCAAATATATATTTATATATTTGTCTTATTAGGCTAAAGATGGCAGAATCTTATCTAAACTTCACATTTTTTTTTCAGTGCCTTGATGTGCTCTGTACACAGTGGTAGACATTTATAAATAATTTAACATCTGCTTAATGAATAATAATGAACCTATCCCAAGCTGGGGAGAAGGTTCTAGTGCTAGGTATTAATAGCTAAGCCCTAGTGGAATCACCTTAGTATCATAAGATTGTTGTTGTTTGGCCTTTGTTCTTGAAAAGGACCAGTGACATCAGGAAGGTGATGTCTTAACTTGGAAGTAGATTAGATTTAAATGAGGCAGGGCTGTACAAAGTTATCAGTCTCACTCCCTCCTCCAGAGTCATCTGAGTCCAGTGGTAAGACATAGTTCAGAACGACTGGAGATGGCCCCAGATGCCGTGGGAGACCTTGGCCTTTTTAAGCTAAAGTCTTTCCCAGGTCCCAGGTTGTCTCAGGCAGCACCCATTCAGTAGTATAATTTAGAGCTAGAAGGAGACCTTTTGCATCATGTAGTCTAACACACTCATTTTGTGGTTGAAGTCTCTAAATTCAAGTTGAGGGATCTGGACCCACTTCTGACTCCAGGCTTGGCCATTTCTCTGACTCTTTGTCCAGGCTCTTGGCTTGACAGAAGAATGTGGAAACTTGAAGGGAAGAGCTTCGACTAAGTCATGAAGCTACTATTGCTCTCTGGTTATTTTACTCAGTGTATCTGGTGCTTTTCTAACACTGTCTGTTCTAAGGAGTAATAGATGGAAAGAATGATAAGATCAGGAACTTTAAGTTGAAAGGGACCTGAAAGACCATCTGGTTCAGCCACCTCTTTTTAAAGATGAGGAAACTGGGACCCAGAGGGTGCAAGTGATTGGCTCAAGATCACTTCAGTGGCACGTACTGGATTTGAACCCAGATCCTTTGACTCCAGAGCTAATATTCTCTTTGTCTAAAAAATTTGCTGGTATAGGAGTTCTTAACCAGGCATCTTTGAACTTAAAATATCTATATCTATGTTGATGTCTATATCCATATCTGTCTATCTAGATATATGCATATATGTAAATATGCATTATTTTAATCACTGCATTTCAATATACTTGGTTTCCCTTTGTAATCTTATATATTTTATTCATACATTAAAAAAAATTCTCAGAAGAGATCTATAGGCTTCACTAGACTGTCTCAGACACAAAAAACGTTTGAGAATACCTGCTCCAGGTTGTGAATTGATACAACCATTCTGGAGAGCAATCTGGAACTATGCCCAAAGGGCTATAAATAATTGCATACCCTTTGACCCAGCAATACCACTGTTGGGATTATATCCCAAAGAGATTACAGAAGTGGGAAAAGGTTCCCATATGTACAAAAATATTTATTGCAGCTCTCTTTGTGGTTGCAAAAAACTGGAA